>JBAWJQ010003766.1:0-401463 GCA_037783105.1 Bactrocera zonata | reverse complement strand
TGACGCCGCCGGCACATAAACCGCACCAAACCGTAATTTTATCGGAACGCTTGAGAACGACGTGTGAGAGACTGATTTGGGTCATCCTCAATTGATATGCTAGCGGCGGCAATATTCTCAACACTGCAAGCACTTCTTTGTCTCACTGGCACGGTAGCATTTTATATTGCGCCTGTGGATTCAAATTTTATCCACTAGACGCTCAATTTGACATAGTTCATAAGGTGGAGGACACTGACTCCGAATTTTGGTATAAATTTTAATAATTTCCAATCGTTATTGGATCGTATATCTTTCCATGATGAAATGGCAAACCTTACGGAAGAGAAATGTCAAAAGAGCTTATGGGTCGTTTGCTGTCTCTATTGGTCTACATTTGTAGCGTCCCTATTGGAAACCCCGTTATATAAACTAGAAGCGGTGGATATGCTATACCCATTACGAATGTAAGATATTGAAGCAGATTTGACCGACATATGTATGTATGATAATATAAATGTCCTTTAAGTTCATGTACCAAAGTTTTTGATGTTATTGTAAATTCGATGATTCCTTTCTCGCTTTTCTAAACCATCGGTTGGAGTTATAGTTACTATGGGTATTTGAGATGAAGTACTTCCGTGGCATGTAAAAATAGAGACCACTGAAAGACTTGCTTTTCTAAAAGGGCTTGAAACACAGATACAATTTAATAAGTTTTGAGTTACAGTCTTCTAAAATGCACGGCTTTCATTCAATCAGCTCCTTCCATTCATTTTTGTACGCGTTTTTCCCAAAACTATATTTTTCAAATTTGCTTGAGTAATACTCGGATAAAAGCTATCCAATCACTATTTAATTCCGTCTACATATTCGGTACACAGTTCCACACTATGTGCTGTTAATTTGGCCAGCCAAAAACGACCAACATTTTGGGTAGAAGTCAACTTTTTTGAAACTCGAAAAATTTTTAATTTTTTTCTTGAACAATTACCTGAGTATTCTCAAAATCTGTATAAATTTCCCTCAATATTTTAAAATAATTACTAAGTGAGTTTTTTGTTTTACTTCGAAAAAGTCCTTGTTTTTTAGGCTGTCACACTAGGGGTGTCCTGTAAAATAGAAAAAACTCAATGAAGCTGTTAAAATGTATGGAAGAAAAACAAACGTTTAGGAGTATGTTCGATGTTGTCACTAATCGAAAAAATTAAGCAAACTATTTAAAATCTACTTTAATGAATAATTTCCTAGAGGGCATGTGCCAATGGCATTGTTGGTTTGGTATAGTACACTCACATATAGTAAGTAAATGTGCACATAATTATAGGTGCGCATAAGTTTGGCGTTGGTGTTGCAACACATGTGGCAAGCGACCAGACAATGCTGCACGAAATTAATTATACTCGCAGCAACAGCGCGCCCAATGCCTTTTGGGCGTCTTAAACGTAATTACAATAGTTAAATATTCACTATTTGACGATTGATACAGTTTTTATGTGGCGCTTGGGATTCATGGGGAAAGGCAAGCCACAAGTGCCGCTTTACGGGTTAAGCGGCAAAATGGAAAGGCACCGTGCCACAATCGAAATCAATCAAACTACTCACAATTAATGAATTCGTCCAAAAGGCAAAGCTTGTTTCAATAAAAGTCAATTTATTATTTACAGTTTAATTGTACTCAAATTAGCCTAAAGAGCAGACAGTTAGAATACCAAATTCAAATATTGACAAACTGGAAGGAATTCTGGTGCGCCACTTTCCAGTTCAATTAATTTATTTAGAATTGGGCAAAATGGTTTTTCGATTTTTACGCACCCAATCGTTTCACTTAGGTTGCCACAGAGAGTGGAAGGTGAATAATTATCATTGCATGTATATTGTATAACAGATATTACGTCTAAAGTTTAAATTTATTGACTAATCGATTTTTGAGGCAAGACACTCAAAACATCAGAAAAAACTGTTGATATTATAATACATATATATGTACATGTATACTCAGAATATTCTGAAGCTGTTTCGAGCAGCTGTAATTTATGATATTGAAGAGTGCCAGAACAGAGTCATAGTGCCATAGCCTCTAAAAAATAGGAAAAGATTTTCGGAAGCTGATACTACCAATCTAACTTGCCAGTAGAGCAAAGGATTTTCGATAGAAAGTATACTTAATGCAGAAATATTTTCTTCGAGGTGCCTCTTATTAGAGAAGCAACCTCCCCGATTTTTTAGCGATACAATTTTGAGGGCTTCATCAGTGCGCTAAGCCTTACAATTGGAGGTAGAGTCTTTATTTTCTTCATAGTAGAAAATGATCTGTCGATGCTAGCTGTTGTTACTGAAAGTATAGCCAAAACGGCTAGAAGTAGTTTCATAGCGTTAAAATAAGTTCCGTTACAATACTCCAACAATTTCAAAACTTTAGTTAAACAGTTGACAGACGATATTTTTGTACAACACAGCCTGTTTCTGCAGACCATGACGTCTTAACTTTGAAGTATGGTGCTAACTTGAACGGTTACACGGGTTTACGGGTTTCAAAAAATCGAATATTGTCTTAAATTTTCAAGTTGATCCGAGCAATAGTTTCGTAGGCGCAGCCTTGAGAACTTATGCGCTCGAGGCTAGCTAGGCCGTCTTTAAACGCGTTTTACTAGAAACTGTGTTTTTGAAGATTTCTCGAGAACTACTCAACCGATCTTCATGAAGCTTTACATAGGTCTTTGGAATAAAATCTTTAAAGATTTTTTTTTTTCGATTACAACTATTTGAAAAAAATCTCGTGAAATTAAAATTTTTTTTTTGTAAAAATATCTGCCAAAAATATAATTTTCAGTGTTTTTTCCTTCGTTCAAGCTCTTAGATGAGGTTTTAACTAAAACATTTATTTTTTTTTCACTTTAGACGATCCTGTAAGGAGTTATCCTGCCAACGCGGGCGCATGTTTTTTCGGAGGGGTCCGGAAAATGGTGTCGCAATGGCCGAGTTTAAAATCTTTTTTTCCAAATATTTTAGAATTTCTTTGTTAACAGTGCAAGTTTGTAACAATAAAAAATTCTAATAAAATATTGATTTTTTATATGAGAAAAAAATTTTGAAAAATAGCTCTTTTTTACAGGAGGAAACCCAAGTAAGCCCTTGAATAACTCATCCGATTTACTGACTTCAGCAAATCCTGGAAGCAACTGTTGAAAGCTTGATAGTACAAATTCATTTTTGTTGTCAAATTTTGTACAAAAGCGTCGATGCAAGAATAAGTATGTATTGCGACTCTGAAGTAAGCTTAAATCGATGAAGTTTGCCTATTAGCACGGTTTAGCACGGTTTGTCTGTCGGGAAACAGTTCTTGAAGCTCGAAGTTCAGTTTCGAAAAGTTCTTCGGAATTGTTATCTTCTTCTAAACTCTACTCAAATGTCCATCGTGTCCATGCCCGACACACTGATTCATAGGTAAATACGTTTGTGAGATTTTCAGAACACTGATGATGGATTGGCACGAATCCAACATTCTAATCGAACATTCTTTGCGGGCTCCCTCCTTGAATACGTGCCTGGTCTCTTTCAATCTACAAGGTACTAAGGTGACATTTGGATTTAAACTGGGCGCGTCGTAGGATTTGGATTTGGTAGTACTGTCAGTCACATTTATGTCAAATTTCATGTCAAAATATTCATTAGTGTTTGAGATACTTGTCGTTTTGTGAGTTTTTCGTTTTTTGCGATGTCCAAATTTGTTGAGCAAAGAATTTGCATTAAATTTTGTTTACAGATTCAATTTTCTACTGCGGATACGTTGAGAATGGTGCAGAAAGCCTTTGGTGATGAGGTTATGTCTAAAAAAAATGTTTACAAGTGGTTTAGTGAGTTCCAAGCCGGCCGTGAACGTGTCGAAGACGAAGAGCATCCAGGGCGACCATCAACCTCAACCGACGAGCTCACGTTCAACAAATCAAAGATTTGGTGTTGAAAAACCGTCGATTAACAATTAGAGACCTTGCTGATGAAGTTGGCATATCGAAAGGCTCAGCCAATACCATTTTGAAGGATGTTTTGGGCCTCAAGCGCGTCAAATCTCTACTGGTACCGAAAACATTGAATTTTTTGGAAAAAAGGCATCGCGTGAAAGTGTGTGAAACGATGCTTTCCGACTACTAGGGTGTCATGAAACGCATTATAACTGGCGATGAGACTTGGATCTATGTTTATGACCCCGAAATAACCGATCAATCGGGCGAATACCGTGCCAAAAGAGAGCCGAGACCAAAAAAATCGCGCCAAAGTCGCTCAAAAATCAAGGTCATGTTAACTGTTTTTTTCGATTATCGTGATGTTGTGCATTATGAATTCCTTCCAATTGGTCAAACAGTCAACAAGGAATATTATTTGAACGTTATGCATCGTTTGGGTAACGCTATCCGCCTAAAAAGACCGGAATTGTGGAAAGACAATTCTTAGTTTTTACGCCACGATTATACATCATCCCATACTGCCCACGTAATTCCTGATCATTTCGCCAAAAACTCAACCCATATCGTTCCGCAACCACCGTATTCACCTGATGTGGCGCCTTGGGACTTCTGGCTGTTCACCAAACTCAAAAGACCGCTCCGGGGACACCGTTTTTATACGATAGAGGAGATTCAAGCCGCAGCGAAGACGGAACTGAAGACCATCCCGGAAAGTGACTACAACCAGTGTTTCGAAGATTGGAAAATCTGTTGGCATAAGTGCATTGCATCGGGAGGGGATTACTTTGATGGGAATGAAATTGA
This sequence comes from Bactrocera zonata, assembly GCA_037783105.1. Classification (NCBI taxonomy): domain Eukaryota; kingdom Metazoa; phylum Arthropoda; class Insecta; order Diptera; family Tephritidae; genus Bactrocera; species Bactrocera zonata. Next base: position 396,715 of record JBAWJQ010003766.1, on the reverse strand, counting down.
TTTGGAAGAATAAATAAAGAATTTTCAAAATAAATACAATGTCACCTTATATTTTGGGCACAGAACGTGGACCAAATGAACACAGATCAAAAAGTCTTCAGCATATAGGAAGGTTTTGTCTAAATTGAAGGGGCGGGTTCAGAGACCAATAGAGGTGGTGTCAAGTAAATGCAGCTTAAGAATGCATAAAGACCAAATACGAATGTATGAGCATTGCTCAATCATAAGTAGGTGGTTTAGTACAGATTAAAGTTCCCACTAACTTGGAGTTTAGGCTTTTAATGCTTCCTCCTTGCTAAAAATAAAGTATAAAATACACTAGATACAAGATAAGCCTCGTTTTCATCTGGAAATGTCAGCTGGATTTTATAATTATTGTATACTTTATTGCTTTAGAGCTACGATCCTAAAAATTATTCTAGTGATTTTCAATAAAAAAATGTGCTTCCATTTTTCGCATTTTAATTAAGAATGACTTTTATTTAGATATATGAGCTAAGATGAACACTGGCAACTGATTGCAGATCACTATTGATCTATTATAACCACACGCGCTAAATTTATCATTTCTGACGCCAAATGTATTTTAGTCTCCAAATGTATATTGATTGAAGAAACACTTGTCTTTATTTATCAATTACTTTTGGCGCGTGTTTAAATATTATATTCTATATACGTACATATTGTATATATATCTGTAGATATGTATGTATATTGCTTGCATAAAGTAGTATTATATTTATGTGCATTGCGGTCTTCTGGCATTCTCGCCGTAAACTAGATTACATACATACATATATGTGTTACTTTTTAATGGTATGTAAGGCACTTAGTGCGACAGCCTGAAAAGCCGATTTTGGATCACATTAAAAAACTGGCGAGTCAATGTATGGCAGAAAAATAAGTGTATAACAGCAGAAAATTTGAAAAATGCTGTTTTGAGATAAAACGTCCATAGATAAAGTGATAAACTGAGTGGTTAAATTTTAGGAGGCAGTAATTCAAAAAAGATTCGAAATATTCTTTAAAAGTTTGGTATGTTATGTTCAGAACTATAACCTATCAAAATATTAAAAATACGCAATATCTTTACGTATACGAAAAAGTTACGGCGTCAACCCCAAATATCCGAATGATTTTTTGCAACGAAATTTCTTACATATATATATTTCTACACAAAGTAAAGTATATTAAGTCTTTCTTGAGCTTACATATATTAGTTAGAAAATAAAGTTCCTACGCTCTAAAGATAAGTATACCATTAATAGTCATACCATTGTCTTACTAATGTGGGCAAAAACTAGTAAGATTTTGTTCATAATTTTTAAAATCTTAGTTTATTCTTAAAAATCTATTTCAAACATATTTCCTTGGCCCCAATAGCCTTGAGCCAACGTTTTTTCCAATCCTCGAAACAGTTGTTAAAGTCATTTTCTAGAATAGCCGTCAATGTTGGTGCAAAACCCAATATTTGGACCATAATTCCGGCCTCTCTTTACGAATAGCTTCGCTGGAACGGCGTATTACACTCAAATATTGGGTTGACCGAAAAAAAACCGGTGATTTTGCATACAAACGGCGTTGACAATTTTTTGAACGGCTTATGATGTGTATGGTGACAAAGCCTTAAAAGAAACACAGTGTCAAAGTTGGTTTGTCAAATTCCGTTCAGGTCGGCCAAGTGCAGTTGATGATGACGTCATCAAGGCTTTTAATCGAATCGGATCGTCATGTAACTGAGCGTGAGATTGGAGAGAAGTTAAATACACCACAATCAACCATACATGATCATATAGGACGTCTTGGGATGGTAAAAAAACTAAAACTCTAAAAAATTCTGAAAAAATCACCGGTTTCTTTTCGGTCAACCTAATAGTATTCCTTGTTGACAGTTCGGCTGGTCGGAAGGAACTCGGATTGCACGATAATGAAGAACTGTCAACATAACTTTGATTTTTGACTTACTTTGACGTGGTTTTTTTCGGTTCGGCTCATCTTTGCTACGGTATTCGGCCGATTAATCGTGTGTTTCCGGGTCGTAAGCATAGATCCAGGACGCATCCCCAGTAATAATACGCTTTATGACATTCTGGTAGTCGGTGAGCATTGTTTCACAGACGTTAACGCGACGCTGTTTTTTGAAAAAATTTAGTGATTTTGAAACCAATTGTGCTTTCACTCTTCTCAGGCCCAAATGATATTTAAAATGGTTTTCACTGATCCTTCCAATATTCCAACGATTCCAATAAGATCTTTGACTATTAATCGTCTATTCTCAAGCACCAATTCCTATATTTTAGCGACGTGTTGTTCATCAGTTGATGTTGACGGCCGTCCTAAATGTGGTCTCGACCCTTTTTGAATAATTTGTACAAAAATTGCTCGCGACAAACAATTATCACCGAAGGTCTTTTCTGAACGTTACGGTATTAGAAATTTTATTCCGCACACAAAATTTAATGGAACTTCTTTGCTGAATAATTTTATTCATCGTAAAAATCGCCAAAGGCACTTAATGCACTTCAGAAAGACAAGCATATACTACTAAACACTAACTACTATTTTGATGTGATATTTGGCACAGATGTCACTGACAGCCGTGCTAACCTAGAAACAAATGCTGAATGGTTAACAAAATAAGTTAAATATACAAGGTCTGTCGCAAAAGAAACAGGACTGTTAAAAAAAAAAAAATTAATATTTCTCAAAAGTTATATATTTTTATTCAAAGTAGTTTCCTTGTGCTTCGATACAGTGTTTAGCCCGGTCAATTAGCATTTCAAATGAGTGTTTAAGGTCATTTTTCGGAATGCTCTTGAGAATATCGGTCGTCGCCTTTTGGATAGCTGAAATGTCCTGAAACCAGTGTCCTTTCATGGGCAAATGAAGTTTTCCAAATAGGTAAAACTCAAAGGGTGCCAGATCAGGAGAGTAGGGTGAGTGAGTAATGGTTAATATGGAGTTTATTGCCAAAAAATCAGTGACAAGCGTCGACCGATGACACGGGGCATTATCGTGCAACAGGCGCCAGGACCCTACCTCACGGTATTGTGGTCGAGCACGACGAATGCGTGACAAAAGACGCTTCATAACACCAAGGTAAGGCACAGCATTAATCGTTTGGCCAGGTGGGACGAACTCTCGGTGTACAATACCCTCGGAATCGTAAAAACAAATCAGCATTGTCTTAATTTTTCGCTTCTGAATACGACCTTTTTCGGTGACTTCTGATGGTCACAGAGGTCCTCACGACCTTCTTGGAATCGCTTAAACCACTCATGCACAGTACTATGGGATAGGCGCTGATCACCATAAACTTTTTTCATCATTTGAAATGTTTCAGTAAACGTTTTCCCAAGTTTAAAACAAAATTTAATATTTGCTCTTTGTTCAAAATGCATTTTACGACCGATGACCAAAAGCTGTTGTCACTTTTTGATCGATAACATCGATTGTAGTTATCCAAATGTCTTAAAATTTTTACGAAATGTCAACAAGAGATCAAACTTTTTATTTCATATACTCACCAATAGTTGGCGCCACCAGAAACAGTTATACTTATTTAAAAAGTTCTGTTTATTTTGCGACAGACCTTGTAATTCAACATAGTATGAGAGTCCTTGGTATTTTGCTATATCTTTACGTTCTTTGTTTTTTGTAGCATATCAAGGTTTGAGCTTTAGATTCCCTGGTTCAAGAATGCTGAAAAGTAACTTTTTTTTTGGTAATTTTGATATTGCTTAGCAGGTAGATTTATAAATAGTTTAAGATTAACTATTAATAGGTGCTAAAATTATTCCACACAAGTTGGATCAAAATGCTTGTAGGCAACGAATCTAGGTAATGAATCAGTCTCATCCAAATTATATCGAATTTCCTACTCTGATTCCGATTAGTAGTTATTACGAGTGACAGAATAAAACATAAAAAATCAGGAAACCTGTTAAATTGCCTGTTTAATGGTGGATCTTTAAAATATACTCCATTTTGAAACTCTTGAAAGAACTTTTCTAATAAAAGAATCCAGAAAATTATGAAAAAATGTTTAAATTTATTCGAAATATTCTACCTAATTGTTGAATTCCATTTCTAATTCCCATCACTTGTTATCTACGGCTTCATTTAATTTCTCGTCGATGTTTTTGTTGGTGTGCCATTAAAAACGGTAACAATACTGTTGAGCAAATTATCTAAAACTAGCAAACACGTAAAGCGTGATTCGGTTGAACAGATGATCACCGGCAAATATTCATAATTGTAATTATCTCGTTGTAAAAAGAGACTTAGTGAAATTGTTGTAATTTGTGTAATTATACAATTGAACTATATTAGATAATTTAATTTCTATACTTCACGAAGTAGTGTGTAATATTTGCAATAGACCGTGTTATTTCGTAAGCAAAAGCAAATAGATGACATCCGCATTTTTTCAACAGGTGTTGGGAAAATTATTTACTATGCATAACGGGAGTTTTAAGAACAACACCAACGGCGGCTCTTGAACTGGTGCTAAACCTGCAACCTACATAAGACCCCTTCGCTGGAAACTACGCAGCAAAAGCGGCGACTACTGAATGCAATATAATTTCGGATATAACTCGGTGGGTAATGGCGGTTTGGCAAACTCCGTCTAGAGAATCCTAGATTTCAACTGGGGAAGAAGCAAAGATGGTTGTCGTAAAGGTATGTTTGCTATGCGCACCACTCTAAACATTTATACAAATTACTCAAAAATGAATGAAAGACTTGGTGTGGGGATATACTGTTCAGAGTTAGGCATAAGGCAGCCTTTTTAGTTGCCACACCACAGCAAGATATTACAAGCTGAGGTCTTTGGTATTGCGAAAGCCACAGGGCTGACCTCTAATGCACCTGCAGGCAATTTCAAAGACAATAATCTCGTACCACATTTCGGCCAGTAATGTCTTGGGAATCAAGGCAGCAGTAGAAAGTGTTGTCAAAAGAAAGCAACTTCACTTCTACGGGATGCCAGGCCTCAAAGACATCGAGGGCATTGAAATGGAATGAGATTGTCAAAAATGGTGTACGGCTAACACCGGAAAACGTGAAAAACATTTGGAAGCCCATGCTTGTCTATACGACGATTTGCTTGTATGACATGAAGCACCGTCTTGTCGTAACCAATGGTCATCCTAACATCCTAAAATTCAAGCACGAATTAGTCATTATTCATGGCTTCTCCATAGACTGTAGTATCATGGCCGGCTTCATTTTTGTTGAAATGCGTACCAATGATTCCCACTACCCATAGAGCACACCAAACAAATGTGTCTCAACAATGACTTGTGGATTATCATTATTTCAAATGCGACAATTTTGTGCATTAACGTACCCATTCAACCAAAGGTGAGCCTTATCGATGCACAAAATTTTCTTTTGAAAATCGGGATCAGTGGCCATCTCGTTTCGGGCTCATTCATTGTAGATTCGACGTGCTTGATGGTCGTTTGGCTTCAATTCTTGCATGAGATGGATTTTGTAAGCCTTTAAACCAAGATACATCTGCATAATCGTCCATGATGACAACAGATCCAATTGTTGCACACCGTAGTGGATGGGCTCATTCGTGTCTTCTTCGATACTCTGTTCCACAGCAGCAATTTCGTTTCAGTGCGTAGTGGACAGCATTTCCGAGGATGCGGCTTATCCCTTAAGGTGAACGTGATGTGTTACCGTGGTTAATGGCTCAAGAGATTAAGTTTGTAAAAGTAATTACTATTAGTGTCTTTTGCGATAGTTTAGTTCCTTAGAATGCCGGTATCACTTAGAACCTAGTTAAGATACAACGGTTGGGAAGCCATTCAGGTATTTGCTCTGAGGTAAGACATTGTGTAGTCCTAGCGGATCTCCCTGACGATATTTGAACAGTTGCAAGTCCAAAAGGCCAATCTCTATTCCATTCCGTTGCCAGTTGATAGTTTTATTTTCTCTCTCTCTCCTAATCTTTCCCTCTCACTTTCGAAATTTGGGTTGAATCAAAGACAACTTAATCAATGAATTACTAGAAATACTCGGGTATTTTCGAAACATTCTTCAGAGAAGTGGGTACCATATTGCCGGTCAGAAATACTGCTTTTGAAATCACTGATCCTATGCTTGTGATTAATTAAAGAATGCTTGGTTTTCATGATGGGGAATGGAACTTGTTTTTAAATGTTCTGATATGAATCGAGTCTCGGGACTTGTGATGTCATACTTAACATCAGTGTTAAAAGATAAACGAAAGTAAAGTAAAAGGTCAGTAAACAAAGAGTTACAATTTAGTAAAATAGCCAAATTAAATATATTTGAATATTCCAAGAAATTGTTCAAAAAATTTTGCTGTTAGCATAAGTATACAGTTGAGCGTGAAGTGAATTTCTTTAGTGATACTCGTAGGTTAGGTAAGGTAAATACTTAGTCTGATATTCGTGAGACGATGAACAGACAAATACACCCTAGAACTGTATTGGCTTAACTACGCTTTCTAAAGCCAAAGCACAACTATTGGCGAGAGACTCCAATGCTACCCAATAGCTCTTTTACCATACAGCAGTATTGGGCAACCAGCGCCGACCTCACCCTCTCCTCAACATTGGACTTCCATGACAGCTTTATATTAAGTACAAGTACTTCCCCTTTTCTATAGGGATTGTACGCCTCGCAAATAAAACCAGTTTAGCCGCACCTTTTCGCCCACCTAATAGTTTTATGATACCTACTCAAAAATTTCTTTGGCATTTTTGTTGAGCGTTAATAAATTTATAAAGGTGGGAGCAACCTATGAATAATTTTAAAAACAAAGGAAATGTGATTTGAAAATTTGAAAAAAACATGCAACCGAAAAAATGTTCAAGAGTGTGTCACTTATAAGAATGACTTACCAAAAATTCCTTATTCGATTCTCGTCGGGAAGTTGGTCAGCACATATTCGAATGACTATATACCCTCCCGCCTTCAATTACAATCCTCCAAAAATATTGTTAAGTATTTCTAATTATATTTTAATTTTATTATCTATAAATTACTTTAGCCGTAAAAAATAGCTTAGCTACATAAGTATTGCTAGTATTAGCATTTAGTAAATGTAAGTCTATAATAATGTATGAGTTACAACCTTATAAGTTTGGCATGGTTTCTATAATTTTACTATACAAAATGACGAGTCCTACAAAAGGTTACACGATTGCCTAATTTTTGATGTGTGCTAGAGATATATGTACCTTGAACATTAGAGCAGTTTGTTTAGACTTTAGAGCATAACGGGTGATCCGAGTAGATGTTCTTTTTTCAATAGCCTTTTTGATAGATCACGCGTGATTCGTGTCAATTCGACCGAATAGACCACGTCCAGCACGCAGTGAAGAAAATATAGCAGCCGTACCTCAGAGTGTACACGAAGACCGTGGAGAGTCGATTCGGCAAGGTCCTAGCAACTGAGACTGACGTATGGGACGAGATCATAAATCGAAAACCTATAAAATACAGTTTGTGCAAGAACTAAAGCCGCTCGACCCTTCCAAGTGACATCGCTTCGTTCTATGGTCTCCTGAAAAGTTCTATGAACATTGACGTTTTCGAGCCAAATGTTGATTCGATTCAGACCTTGGAGCAAAATATCACACGTATCATTTGTCAGTAAAGAGTCGAAATGCTCGCAGGAGTCATGGATAATTGGACTCAACGGATATACCATCTGAGACGTAACTGCGGCCAACATTTGAAAGAGATAATCTACAAGGAATGAATGCCAAGGAATCTTCTTTCCAATGATAATACACATTGTCCATTAAATTTGAAGTTTCTGTGATATTTCCTTGAAAAAGTAGGGAATGTCGTAATGGATCACTCTTTATTTGAAAGCAAAAATAAATTAATAGTAGTTCGAACCGTCAAGCAACCACAATCAATCGACTGCGGCGTTCACTGTTGTTAGCCAATACAAATTAACTAAAGTGCATTTTACATAAAAATATATTTCTAGTTTTTAATCGGCAATATTTTCCCAACGGTAACAATGAACGCCGCAATAAACTGTGTATAATCTATTAAATATTTCCCCTGTACAGACTTGCCTACTAAATACATACATGACTTATGTACCGTATGAGAGTATTTCTGTGATGATGTATATATATATATATGTATATATATACTGTATAACGATACTCATACATATTAGTGCTAATTAAAAGTCGACGATAGATAAATCTTATCTAATGAGTAGTTATTTTAATGAATGATGAAAATTTGAAATTTTAATTGCGGAAAGTGTTCGAAAGCAATTAGTTGAAAGCGTTAGCTCCAGTACGAGTAATTTTAGATCAACTCGCTAGATTCGATGTGAAAATTATACACGTTGCCATATTGCTAATGGATAGTTTATCGATGGACATTTTTTTTCTAGAAACGGTAAAATTAATGAACAAATAATGACGTTCAGAAATTATCTAATAAATTAGTAAGTACATTTTTACAAATTTACAAACTGAACGGTATTTACTTTAACTTTCGGAAAAAATTTTGCCAACTTATCATTATAATATGGTAAATCTTAAATTGTTGTGCTCGAAGATTATGGAAATTCATATGTAGCCAGTTGTTGAAATGATCTATAGACTTAGACTCGTTCAAGCCACCTTCAGAATAAGATGGATATATGTATTTTGAAGTTCAAATCAAATAATTTATTTTAGTATGAGTTATTTCGATCGGCCATAACTTAGGGTCTTCCAAAATTATTTTATATAAAGTCGGTTCCACAGAAGCTATAATACCCTTCAGAGGTGCATTGTTAAAGCATAAAATGACGTAAAAATATTGTTTTTTTGATTTCGATCGATCAGTTCATAAGACCGCTACATATATGCTATAGTTGGTCTGATCTCGGATGTTCAGATGTTTCAGGGTGCCTCAGATAATAATCTGCGTTAAATTTTGAGACGATACCTTTTTAAATAAAAAACTTTTTATGCAAGAACTTGAGTTCGTTCGGCCAGTTTAAATGACAGCCATATGCTGTAGTCATACAATCTGAACAACAATAACTCATGCCAAACTTGTTGACGATATCACCTCAAACTAAAGTTTACAAAACCAACACTTGATTTGTTTAGCAAACAAATTAATTTTTATGTCAACTACGTACTACTGTGATCAAATTGAAAGGTGAATTTTGTCCATTTCATCTTCATCAAAGTAATCCCCTCCCGCTGCAATACAACGAACTTTCCAGTCATCATAGCACATAGAAAAATCCTTCGTCGTGATGGTCATCAGAGCCTTCTTCGATTCAGCTTTTATATCCTCAATTGTCCCAAAACGGTGTCTTGTGAATTTGCTGAATAGCCAGAAGTTACACGAAGGTAAATCAGGCGAATGCGATGGTGGCGGCACGATATTAGTTGAAAATGTGGCGAAATGATCACGAATAAGCAATGGAATTCAATTCAATAAATTCGGATTCAGTATAAATCGAATAATTCACTTTCAGAGCCTCACAAAACTACGCTTATCTCAATTACTAATGAATGAATGAAATGTCACAAACAGTACTACCAACTTACAGAAAAAATTTACCGATTCGAAAAACACGTGAAGTATAAAATAAAAATTCTCCCTTCAATTTGATCAAGTTCCAAAATCTCTGGTTTAACAATAACCAAGTAATGCACATTAAATAACAACGAAGAAGTTTTTATTAAAACACCTTAATCTCCTATATTTTCTTTCCACTTATCACGAAACTTTAGTCAGACATAACACAGACACAACAATTTGATGTAGTGATTAGTAATTAGCTTCCGTGGTGTTTTTCTCATATCACTCATGTATATTATTGGTTTACACAGCATTTTGCATTCCTGTTCGTCGGTCATAGTAAATTTCACAATTACATATAGTATCTGTATTTAGAAATGCGTTACATTAGGGTGTTTCTTATTTAAAGTGGTAATTTTTTGTCTCTCTGTCTCCAAGCTGGAGATTTGGGTCTTCTTTATGACAGAAATTCAGGGAATTCAGAAAGTTATTGATGACAGTAACTTGATTTCATCGATTTCATTCGACCGTTCCTTTTATATATATATATATGTACATTGGAATTCCAGTTCCAATAATAACCGGACCGGACGTACGTTCCAATATATTCCCATACGTGAACAGCTCCCTTAGCCGGACAAACACACTGCGATGGTGGGTGTCCGGTTATGATTATATTAATATATAAATGATCAGCATGACAAGGTGAATCGAATTAGCTGTTTGCGTCCATACGTCCGTCCATCCGTTTCTCTGAATGTACGCCAACTAGTTATTATTTTCTTCCATTAAAAACTGAGGAATCGGAGTAAAGTCATTGCATAATATTTAAATTTTTTTATATGACAAATTGTTTTCATATATGGGTTATTGTATTGTGGCTTTAGACCTTAAAATCAACAACCGACCAGATATTCATCATGTACCAAATCTTAGAGAAGACCCGTGAAAGGAAGATTGACACACACCACTCTTTCTCAATTTTAAAGCCGCCTTCGACAGCACGAAATAAACTGCCTTTATGCCGCTTTGTCTGACATTGTTATCCCCCCAAATCTAACACGGCTACGGCACGGTGTGTTGAGCAACAACAATCGCTCCGTCAAGATCGGGAATGACCTCTCCGAGCCGTTCGACACAAGGTACAACATTTTATAAAAGTGTGAGGTTGTTCTCATCGCATCGTTAGTTCCTTACGCCACAATGGATAAGGAAGCGAAGCAAAAGGGTCCGGTAGTGTACGAGGGTTAGACGAAATGTCTCGCACTTGTGACTCCCACGCCACTTTTGACAGTCATAACTTCGAAGTCGTAGATAATTTTATCTATCTTGGAACCAGCATTAACATCAACAGAAAAGTTAGCGTCGAAATCCAACGCCGATTAACTCTTGACAACAGGTGTTACTTCGGACTGAGTAGGTATTTGAGAAGTAAAGTTCTATCTCGACGAACAAAGACCAAATTCCACAAGTCACTTTTATCCCCGTCCTGCTGTATGGTGCGGAGACATTGACGATGACATCATCTAATGAATCGGCGCTTCGAGTTTTCGAGAGAAAGGCTCTGGGCAATATTTATGGTCCTTGACGTATTGGCAACGGCGAATATCACGTCTATTTCGTCTATTTTGGAACCAGCATTCACATTACCAACAATGTCAGCCTGGAAATCCAACGCAGGATTACTCTTGCCAACAGGTGCTACTTCGGACTGAGTAGGCAATTGAAAAGTAAAGTCCTCCCTCGACTAACAAAAGCCAATTTCTATAAGTCGTTCATAATTCGCGTCCTGCTATACGGTGCAGAGGCTTGGACGATGACAACAACCGATGAGTCGACCTTAAGAGTTTTCGAGAGAAAAGTTCTGCGAAAGATTTATGGTCCTTTGCGCGTTGGCCACGGCGAATATCACATTCGATGGAACGACAAGCTGTACGATATATACGACGAAATTGACACAGTTCGGCGAATTAAGTAACAGCGGCTACGCAGGTTAGATCACGTCGTCCGAATGGATGAAAACATTCCAGCTCTGAGAGTATTTGACACTGTAGCTACCAGGGCAGAGGAAGTCCTCCATTACGTTGGAGAGACAAGGTGAAGGACCTGGCTACACATAGAATCTCCATCGACTGGCGCGCTGTTATAAACTTGGCTATAACCGCGAAGGCGGTGTGTACGCCGATAAAGAAGAAAAAATGAGGGATGAAGCCTGAACAAAGCCAATCACAGGAAATCATTTTATGAAAACTTGTTAATCAAGGGTTTAACTTTATGACTTCACCTGCTTGTCAACTTAGTGCGTTACTCTTACTTTAATTTTTTTAATTAATGACATCCTTAACAACCTCTGAACTTCTATGCAATGTGACACCCGAATCATTATGACATAATACATAGTTTTCTGAAATTGAGCTCTCAAATAACATAATTTGATTTCGCATTATTTTGAACCACCGTCATACTACTTCAGTTGACATTTCCCTTAATTACATTCAAATGTACGATATGAATACCTCCGGATTCTCTCGCTAACACCATTCTACATCCAACATAATTAATGCAACGCTAACTTCGCTAGGCAACGTTAATGAGGAATCATCTACCGAACAAATTATCTACCTGTCTTCTTGTCACCAGCTCTCGTGCCTACGTGTTGTGGGCAGTGCTGGACATTTTTCATTTTGTCACTGCAACAACAGCAACAGTGGAGCGTCGAAGTGTGCTATGTTTGCCCAGCGCCCAGCGCCCAGCGCCCATCTTGGAGGTTGGAAGTCAAATACTCATCAAGTCAAGTATGTCACTACACCATCGTCCATCAGTCGGCTGACTAACCATCACTCATTTGTCGCACATTTGCTTATATACGCCTATTGTTTATGCCTCAGACAAGGTATTTATATGCGCAATTATGTGCCTATAATGCCATGTTTGTGTGTATGTACTTGCTTACGGTAGTTTGTCTAATTAAGCGGCATAACCACAAACCCAAAGTGGCGGCATCGTTTAGACTAATTAAGCTTCGCCCCTCTGCACTGTAGCTTAGAAGTAGTAGACGTCTGTCCCTACATAGTTGGTGGCGTGTAGACCATTTGACCCGGTCAAAATACTGTACAGGATGGTACAAAAACAAAAATATATACATAGATTTTTTGGTTGTCTCCGCAAAGACCACCAAGATGCAGACCGCGAGAATGATCCACACGAAGTTCTGTTGAGGGTCTGAATTATTAAAAATTTGTATAATCATATAAAAGTTCTAGGTTAAATCGCCACTCCTCCAAAGTGTCTTATTAGTGTCCTCGGCGGATGACAGAGTTACTGATCATGGCAGCTTGTCTTGCTTGGCGCGGCGTTCTACCGAAAGCAAGTTCAAGTCTACGGCCCGACTTTAAGTCTATGGAAACCTCCTCAGATGGAGCAGCTCCTAAATGAGCGGATATGTCGAAGCGAGTGGGAATGAGCTTTCAGATAATAGGTGAGTTACACCTTATTAATGAATACTATAACACTTTTCGAAGTTTTAAAATCCGAAGGGAAAATACTTAATAACTAGATGAAATGTTAACCCACAGCAAGTAGCAGTTAGAAGCATTTGTGGATCGCAGGTTGAAACTTCATAAACATGTTTGCAATATCTTCTGGCGCTGTGCATGGATAGGGGTTAATCAATTATTTGGGTAAAGACTTTTGCAACTTCTAGACAGTATGAACCACCCTGTAAACACAAATGTTTAAGTACTTACAAGATGCTAAGAAAAATTATGGAATCAGCAGAAAGTAAGAAACAACTAGTATTTTTTTTAGACGTGTGGTTTTCAATGAGGCAATGCCTATTTCGGAGTTGGTCTTTTGGACAGCTGTTACTTGATATATATTCATTTTTTACGAAGAGACTTACTTTTTTTTAATAATGAACAGACTTACTCCGGAACAACGTTTGCAAATGGAACAAACATATTAACAAAATAATGGTTCCTCTCGAGCGATACATCGTCCGATAGTTGGTTGACATAATCGCGCAACAGAGTCACCTCAGTAGATTCGTGCATAAATTGCTTTCGTCTTGAAGTATCGAAAAAGACCACAAGGAGTTCCTTGGCTTTCGCGCGGCAGAATTAGTGCCCATCCACTTTATGGAAAATTGAGCGGAAGGATCTTCTTTTGCGCGCTTACAAAATCCAACTCGAGCAAGAAAGGAAGCCGCATACCATTGCACTTTCGTGAGTGAGTCTAGAATGAGATGGCCACGAATCCTGATTTAAAAAAAAAAAAAATTGTTTTTCAGAGATGAAGCTGACTATTTTAACAATGGGTACTTTAGTAAACAAAATTTTCGCGTTTGGAGTGGCGATAATCTACAAGCCATTGTTGGAGGCCGTTACATTTTCAAATAGTCACTGTTTGGTGTGCTCTAAGGACAGAGATATTCCTTGGAATATATTTCTTTAAAAATGAAGCCGGCCATAATGATCCAGTCAATGGAAATCGCTATAGAGTTATGATTAATGACTTTTTGGAGAATGTTGATGTTGGCGACTCTTGGTTCTAAAAAGGCGATACTACATATCATACAGTCGACAATCAATTTATTGAAAAAACAAGTAAGGAAGGGCTAAGTTCGGGTATCACCGAACATTTTATACTCTCGCATGACAAAGTGATAATCGAGATTTCATTATCCGTCATTTACATATTTTTTTATTTTGCTGTAAAATTAATTAGATTAGATCAATTTGTGTACTTTGAGTATTGAATTGTATTTTCATTTATATGTACATATGTATTATACAGAGAAGGCATCAGATGGAATTCAAAATAGCGTTATATTGGAAGAAGGCGTGGTTGTTAGCCGATTTCACTCATATTTTGTTCATGTCATCAGGGTGTTAAGGAAATATTATGTACCGAACTTCATTGAAATCGGTCAAGTAGTTCCTGAGATATGGTTTTTGGTCCATAAGTGCGCGACGCCACACCCATTTTCAATTTTTAAAAAAAGCTTGGGTGCAGCTTCCTTCTGCCATTTCTTCTGTAAAATTTAGTGTTTCTGACGTTTTTTGTTAGTCGGTTAACGCACTTTCAGTGATTTTCAACATAACCTTTGTATGGGAGGTGGGCGTGGTTATTATCCGATTTCTTCCATTTTTGAACTAAACGACTATATAGAGTTTAGTTGACATACATAGCTAAAGTAGTTTCCGAGATATGTACAAAAAACTTGTTAGGGGGCGGGGCCACGCCCACTTTTCCAACAAATTACGTTCAAATATGACCCTCCTTAATGCGATCCTTTGTGCCAAATTTTACTTTAATATCTTTATTTATGGCTTAGTTATGACACTTTATAGGTTTTCGGTTTTCGCCATTTTGTGGGCGTGACAGTGGGCCGATTTTTCCCATCTTCGAACTTAACCTTCTTATGGACCCAAGAAATACGTGTACCAAGTTTCATCATGATATCTCAATTTTTACTCAAGTTACAGTCGCACGGACGGACGGACAGACAGACATCCGGATTTCAACTCTACTCGTCACCCTGATCACTTTGGTATATATAACCCTATATCTGACTCTTTTAGTTTTAGGACTTACAAACAACCGTTATGTGAACAAAACTATAATACTCTCCTTAGCAACTTTGTTGCGAGAGTATAAAAATAGAAGCCTTGGTAGATAATATACGTATTCCGCACGTTATTATTGACATACGGCCCCGATTGCCGCAAAAAATGGCGGAAATTGCGCCTCTCGGATGGAAATTATTCGAGCCAGTCGTTTCGGTCACTTGCCCGAAATCATTACCACATACCCTTATCTTTATAATAAAGCTATGTTATTAATGATATTAAATTATATGGATTTTATTTCTTCTTGAAAACAGCATGTCTAGAAAACACCCTTTACAATAGTTATAACAATTTATTTATAAATGTGTAAAATATGTCCAATCAGTTGACATATTGCGTCGGAGTACATGTTAGGTAATTGGTATATAATGTTTTCAAATATCTCCCTCTCGCTTTTTTGCTCTTTATTCAATGATATAAAAAGTGTTACAGTTATCGGATTTAGTTCAAATATGCGCCGTTTCGTTCGATAATCTGTTTCCATCTAGATGGGAACTTCATAGTACCCCCCTCGTAGAAGCCCCCCTCCTTATTTTCAAAGAAATCGGACATCCACTTTTTCCAAGCCTCGGGCTATATGTTGGATGCGATAAAACCTCCCATACGAGGTCCCGTAGCTTCTGACGAGTCATCAACGAAGTGTGTAGTTTGGCGTTTTCCTGGTGGAACACTATACCCTTCCTGTTGGCCAATTCTGGACGCTTCTGGTCGATCGCCTTCTTTAAGCGGTCCAGTTTTTCGCAGTAGTTGGTAGAATTAAGCATTTTTTCAATCCCACCAAACACACAGAAAAACCTTCCTGGCCGTCATTCCGGCTTAGCCACTGTTTGGGACAATTCACCGGCCTTCGACCACGACCGTTTTCGCTTGATATTGCCGTATGTGATCCTTTTTCGTCGCCAGTCATAACCTGCTTCAAAAATGGGTCGAGTTCGTTCCGTTTCAGCAGCATATCGCAGGCGTTGATTCCGTCCAGAAAGTTTTTTGCGTCAAATCATGCGGCACCCAAATATCAAGCTTTTTTTTTATCCAGCCTTCCGCAGATGGTTTAAAATAGTTTAGTGACTAACTCCCATTTTCTGGGCGATATCATGAGAAGCCACATGCCGATCTAACTCGATGTTTTCCATGATTTGGTCGGTATTCGCCGTCACAGGTCTTCCGCCGGGTGGCTTATCCATGGTGTCGTTTTCACCCACTTCCTCCACAGTTCGAAGTGATAGAGTACCATCCGCCAGAACACCATTAATCTCACAGAACGTTTCTCTAGCGGATTTACCTTTCACGAAGGAAAACTTTAAAATAGCGCGAATTTCGGCGTTAATGAACTCCATGTATACACGTCTATAACTGTTGAACGCAATATCCAAACTAATCATGCATAGCGTCGTTTTGTAGGTTATGTCAAGACCTTTCAAAGATGTATAATATTGCTAGATACGAGCTCTGCAGCGCTTTATACATAAGCGCGAAATTCAAAAGGCAAAAAAGCAGAAGGGGGTATTTGACAACCTAAAATCATTGATATCATGGGATCATGTACCGGTCTGGTACTTGGTCACAATTCTTATTTGGAGTATTGAATTGTTTTAAAGTTCAAATTTCTGGCGAATATACAAGTATGAATTATTTATTACTCCATACCATATAGGTTTATAGATGTTTTTTAGGCTGACTACTCGTATAGTAGTGCGGTATGACATTGAATTCATATCAACTGCTCTTATATTTTGTAAACCTCCTGAAACACCATGTAATTGCCTTTTAGATTCAATATATTTTGGTGACCCCACAAGCACTACAGAGTACAGAATATACACTATCTGGTAATTGTACGAGGTATGACAATTAAGTAAATCAGTCTCATTCCATAAAAACCGTATATTTGAAAATTATTCTACAACTCTGCCATCCCCTTCAAAGTAGTCCCCTAGGGCAGCTATACAGCGATTCCAGCGCGTTTTCCATGCTTCGTAACATTTCTGGAACGCTTCGACTGGGATGTCCGCGAGTACCCTCGTCACGGCCGCCTGGATGTCCGTAATCGACTAAAAGTGGGTTCCTTTGACTACCGATTTTGTTTTAGGAAACAAAAAAAGTCACGCGGTGACATGTCGGGCGAATAAGGCGGCTGTTGCAACACGGCGATGCCTTTAGAGGCCAAATACTGGGACACGCCGAGGGCGGTGTGGCACGGCGCGTTGTCGTGATGAAGGATCCAGTTACAAGCGTTGTCTGGGCGCACCCTGTTGACTCGTTTTCGCAATCTTTCGAGTACTTGGCACAGTTTTCCCCTGTGGAACGAATTCTTTGTGGACGATTCCACGGCTATCAAAAAAGGCAATAATCATCGTTTTCACCTTAGACTTGCTCATGCGAGCTTTTTTCGAGCGGGGGGCGTGCGGAGACAACCATTGTGATCTTTGGCGTTTGGTTTCCGGGTCGTACTGGAAAAACCAGCTCTCATCGCCTGTAACATCTCGATCAAGCAGCGTGGGATCTTTTTCCACTTGTTCCACACATCCTCAGAAAGGTTCTTTGGAACCATCTTCGCGAACAACTTTTTCATCCAAAAATCGTCGGTTAAAATTTGTCTGACTGTTTCACGGCTCATACTCAGTTCCGAGACTAACATTCGAACTATTAAACGCCGATCTTCACGGATTAATGCGTGATATGGTAGAAAATGTAAGTTTGATACAACTGTTATTTAAAAAATCATTCATCTTTTTACCTTCTGTTTTTTCTAATTTTAAAATATAGCTTTTTCGCTCAGGCATCTCAGTACTTTCACAACGTTTTGATCGACGCCTTCATGACGAGCCCAACGAATGGTTGGTAACGTACATTCACTCTAAAATTTTTAGTAAGAGACGATTTCACAAATACTTATATATCTTTGAACATATCTACGGACAAAAACAAACCTCAGGATTTAGACTGCAAAAATATCGATTACGTTGCTCATCAAGGAGCGAAGTTCGGCTTCACATTTTTCTTTTAAAATCATCAACGTCATACTGTCTTCAAATTTATCATCGTTTTTCGCAAATTTTAAAATATGTATTCTTCCAGCTTTTCTTCCCAAAGATTTATTGCAGTGTTTAAATTGTGAATTTAGTAATATAATATTAAATTTCTTCGCTAAGAAATCACACTCGACCCTTTTTGTAAATGATCGAGAATTTCAACTTTTGCTTTTAAAACACACACGTTTCTTAGAACTAATTGTTATCCATTGAATCTAATATGAAACGTTTCATGCAAATCCAAATATGCGACTGATATTTGTTGCCCGTTACGTACAACCTAATTTCAGAATTATTTAAGGTCGAAGCAAAATACTTTCAAACATCGAAACGTGTTTTTTAGAATAGTTAATACATAAAAAGGCGTATTAACGTGTCTGAGTGTTCACGTTTTTGAGCGTGTGCTGTATATTAATTTGTAATTTGTTACTTGAATATCTATGTAAATATAATATAATTGTATCAAATACGAATTATTTATTTTAATAAATTTGCATTCACATAAAGCCTGTGAAATGTATAACGGGGTTTTCAATAAGAGCGCTGCAAAAGTTGTTTAGGAATATTAATGAAACTTTTTACTCCTGTGAAAGTACATTCGATGCCATTATTTATGAAATTCGATTTCTTTTGCATGTTTACTACGGGTACGCTTGCACAAGTCCAGACGTTGAACTCAGTATTCGACAGTTTTCAAGCATAAATTCGTACGAAATTTATCAATCGTCGCTGTCTTATTGGCATAAACCAAACTTTGTTTTTAATAAATCGATTGTCATATTCGCTGTGTGGCTTGTGGCGCTGTCCTGTTGGAATCACATTTTGTCCGATTCCATTAATCTTATTCGGGACGAAAATATACGGTTATCATTGCGGGCAAACGATTCCCATTTACAGTAACGTGCCGGTCTTCATCATGACGGAAGAAGTACCGCTCAATGGCGGCGCCGGCACATAAACAACACCAAAGCGTAATTTTTTCGGGATGGAGTACGTGCGGATTGCTGCCTGACCAATAACGCATATTTTGTTTATTGACTTTTGTTTAGCGATTTCAGTTCTTGCGTCAATTTGATCTTGTAAGGAGTCTTTTCACGAAATTCGCCACAACGACGTCACAGAGATGCCCATCGCTTCCTCAATTGATCCGCTAGCAGCAGTAATATATTTTCGACACTACGCGCACTTCTCTGTTTCTCTGGCACGGGAACACTTCCACTAGACGCTTGATTACTGACAGGGCGATTATAACGACCATAAATTAGTGCTTTTACAGTTGAGGCTACTGACTACGAATTTAGGTAGTAAATTTTAATAATTTCGACTCGTTGTAGGATTGTATATCTTTCCATGATGAAATGCCAAACCTTACTGAAGAGAAATGTCCCTTTCAGTCTACTTTTGTAGCGTCTCTATTGAAACGCTACTTTATTATTCAGTATAATCTCCCTAAACATTAATACTTTTGCTCCAACGATCCTTCAATCTCTGGATCCCATTCCTGAAGTGAGAATCGGAAAGTCTGCAAAATACGCTTCAACAGCCGCTATTACCTCCTAATTTGATGAAAAACGCTTGCCATGCATACATTTTTTGGGTTCTGGAAACACATGGAAATCCCTGGGGGCCAAATCTTCCGAACACGAACTTGTTTCGAAGCCGAACAACCAGGTTAACACCATTCTTTAGTCTCTTGTTTTGACTCAGGATCATGGTGATAGACCCAAGTCTCATCCATAGTGATGAATCGACACACAAAATCCACTTCATTATTTTTAAAACGCTCCAAATGTTGCTGATAAAGTCGCATTCGAATGTGTTTTTGTTCCATTGTTAGCGAATGCGGCACCCATTGGGCACACAGCTTTCTAACACTCACACTGCCTATAGAGATGTGTAGAGTAACTTTTAATATTCATTCGTGAATTTCTTTTGGTGCTACACCTTCCAAAAATAAGAATTTTATCACTGCACGATCTTCAAATTTTTCCATCGTAAAAAAATAATCCGACACGGCGACAAAGAATGAATTGACGGATTGAAATGAAACTTCACATACGTTCATATGAAGAGTGTATCAACGAATCGAAAGACAAAACTTATTGAACAACCTGAATATAACCCAATATCTATCTCGATTAATTTTAGATCATGTGTACAACCGTAAGGTGAAAACTCTGTAGCAACACGTTGTAAGACTATAAAAACTCTAAGGTGCCTCCGAGAGGATCACGTCTAAACCACGCTAGAAGTTCATAATTTGGGTATTTGCCGAGCGTAAATTATTCCACCTATTCCAATTAATATTAAGAAAGCTAGTCTCAATAAGAAAGCTTGTCTTATGGCATCCAACGCAAATTGAAATAATAAATAGCATTGATGTTAAGAACATTGCTGTCTAAATGGTTCAGTCGCTTAAATCTGGTATCATATGTCTACACAAACCCTGACCCCGGCATGTTCATACGTACATACATAGAAACGCATTACTTTATACGCAGTTAATAATATATGCATTTAAGTTATTCACTTGGAAAGCAACATTTGCCCACAAATATTTTTAAATTTCAAGAGAAAAATTGTCGTATGCAAAGTGCTGCTGTTCTTTCAACATGATACTTCTGCGTAATTGTGGGTGACTCTGCACCCTAACGTCCGCATATGTAGAAATATATTAAATTGGTAACTGTATTGTTATCCCAGAAAGAAAAAAAGGAAAACTCTAACTAACGAGTAAGGAAAGGCTAAGACCGGTAGCAGCCAAACACTCGATACTCTCGCAGGTTGTAAGATTTTCTTTCAACTTAAAAGCGCTCCTTCGATCGCGAAGGTTTAAGGGGGTATTCTAGTCTAGAAATCAAATTTTGGGCGGTTTTTTGAATTTTATTTAAAAAAAAAACCAAAAAATATTTTTACAATACATTTTTTATGGTGTTTTATTGATCTTAAGAATACAGAAAAAAATTTTCCAAAAAAATATCAAAAATTAAAATAATTAGAGGGGCGGAGAAAAAAAATGGCGCATTCTGGTGACATTGATCCTGACTCTCCTGGTGGTCTGAAAAAAAAATCAAAAGAAATTCTTAATCAGTGAGGATGGTGTTATAGTCCCTACCTCAGGGAATACGAAATTTTTTTTTCTTTGAAAAAGGGCGACTGCCTGAAAATAAAAATCATTTTTTACGCTTTTTGTTTGAAATTCCTGAATTTTTTTAAAATATTAAAAACAAAAAATTTGACACGATGCTGGTAGGAACGATAAAAGATTATATAAAGAAGGTTCACACAAAATTTCAAGTAAATCGGTTATATAGAACTTGAGATAATGCCGGTACCGTGTGAAAAAAAGTAGTTTTCGAGAAAAACGCGTTTGAACTTTTACGTTATACGATATTTGCTCAACCGTTCTAGTTGCCACGTCACTAAAATGGCTATAACTTTGAAAATAAATTGAGTTTTGAAAAATCCTTTTAGGGAGATATTTTTGAATATCAAAACTATCGAATTAAGAAAAAAAAATTTTCGATTTTTCAAATTTCTAGGGTAGAATACCCCCTTAACGAGTATTAATGCCATACTTCCTAAGTACATGACCTCTTATTGCCAGATCGCTATTTGAAGGTGTGTGAGATAGCTGTAGCATCTCAAAAGGCCGTGTGGCTCTGTTATCGACGAGCGTGGCATTTGTTGGCAGCGGATATTAAGCACAGACGTGAGGCACAGCATAGTGATCCAATCTAAAGGATTTTCTATATTTCCACTAGAACACACCAGAGACCGGGGAATATATTCCTAAAAAATAAAAGTTCGTTTTAACTATCAGAAATGTATGGTCTATCGTTTTCTGTGATTCCAATAGTGTCATCTACATTGATTTCATAGAGAAGGCCAGAATGATCCCATGTTTAAGTCATGCTACATACATAAAAAGGTCCCATTTGGTGCTCCAGACAACATATCATCTCACACCTATCGACACCATGACCATATTTTTCAAATTAGACTATGAACTGCTGTATCATGCCCCATGTACATCAGATTCGCCCTGCACAAATTTTTGGTGTTCAAAACTGAAAAAGTATCTCGCAGAGCAAAAATTTGAGTCATTCGATGAGGTTATCTTTGCAAAGTAGCCTCCTTTACAGATCTCCAGAAAATTTATTTCTTGGACGATTAAAAAAATTAGGGGCATCGCAGAATCAAGTCTAAATATTTTTTTATCCATCAGCCATGTTTGCATAAGTGTATCGTCTATGAGATGGAGCCACTAGATCTGAAGCCATGTTAGCTTTAAGATTCAAAAGACGCATGTGTCACACACTGTGGAACAATTGGTTCGCGTATTATAATAGTATTTTGAACAAGCCACCAACTTACAAAATACTATACGCTGTCCAACATGTTGCGATGGTTTAAAAAGTGAAAAATACTGTTGCACTTGCTTGGAATTGGAAAATGATAGTGTTCTCCGAGAATTTATTTGCACTTAAGGTTAAAAGCCTCCAATGTGAGTAAAAAACAGCTGAGTGTCATTTTGCCTGTCTAGTTTACTGAGTGGCTGTGCAGCTAAGTGACTGCAGCAGTGTCGAGACGACAAGGTTAACGTACATACAAAGGAGTCTGAATGTCTATGCAAATCATAGTCGGCAATGTGCATACGGGGGCGTATGTACATATATTTGTACTGCAGTTTACGCTAGACGAAAAATACAATGGATATGATGTGGGTCTTTTCATCTTTTACGAGTATGTAAGATAAGCAACTTACATTTATTCATATACAAGTATGCTTGTGCAGTGAACTTGTCTTACAGAAGAAGCTAGTAGTTGTGCAGGGTTTTAAATTTGGTAGAGCGGTGCTAGCGGAAATAAGATTAAATCAAATTTACGATCGAGAAACTGCAGTGTTTCATACAGACATTCCGTGAACTGGATTAACAGTCATTTAAATATAACATACTTCACGGACTTTGTAGAAATTCGAAATAATATGCCTTAGTACTTGTGCAAGCTAGTATTTCTTGACTTGCGGGCTTACAGAATTCAACGGTGAAAGAATTAGAACCGAACGTCCATCAAGCAGGTGGGACATTCGGTGACTCCGATTCTTCGCCAAAAAAATCTTGTTCAACTATGAAATGCTTACTTTTGGTTGAATGGACGTCGTTACATCCCCAAAAACTCCATGTTTGGTGTGGTCTATTGGCGGAGGGAATCATTGGCTCATATTTCTTCAAAATTGAAGCCGAACATAATGCTTCAGTAAATGGGGAACGCTATAGATCCATGATTGGAAGAGTAGTTTAAGGGGACGGACTTTGGTTCCAACAAGACGGTGCTGCATGCTAAACAGGCAACGAAACAATCAATTTATTGAAGGAAACTGTTAGAAAAAGTTTTAACACTGCTGGACCATTTTATGTGGAGTTATGTGAAGTAGATTGTCTATGCAGATAAAACCGAGACCGATTTACGTTTTTTACATTATTTTTTTACTGATATACGTTCCCAACTTCTTCACCTTCTTCTCATTTTGTATTCCAACTTGATATCTCAGGCTTGCGATTAACTCTTCAATGTGGGAAAAATTCTTTAAGTGATTTTACTCTAGAGATCAAGAAAAAATAAATAGCGATAGTCAAGCTGCACGTAAAATAATCCCGGCCTATGAGATTAAATCGCTAGTGGTGCAGAAGTGTAGAGAATGGCTGAATAGACTAACGGAACGTAACCAAGTGCACCTCATCTTGGTAGCAGATCACAAAGGTACATATAGCCGGGATTGAACTAAATGATGATCATCCACCAACGTGGTAAGACCAAAATTAAAGAAGTAGTAGAGGAAGTGATACTAACCGCTCAGCCTAGCTGTTCAATAAGCTGCGGAAATCGCAAATAGAACTCCTTATTGACCGTCTGCCCTTCCGATAAAGATTATTGATGCACCAAACCACGAATATCGAAAAAAGCAATGAGCATCATCTTAATTTTTGAGCGGCTTTGGTGTGGTTATTTTAGTTTTGGCTCTGCAAAGAGAAAAGAGAAAATTTTACAGCACTTTTTTTGAAAAAAATTCACCTTTATCGGAACAAGTCGAACAAGAACACATTTCATACAAAAAATATGCATCGAAATCATTCCAATGGACTCGGAAGAGATGTCGAGCTCTTTTGGCATCTCTCTAACACTTTTCTGACGAAGCATGTCTTCAACGATCTGTCGATTATCCTTAAAGGCTTTGTACCATTTGTAGGCTTGTATTTTGGATAAAACTGAATTACCGTAAGCCTTTTCCAACATTCGCAATGATTTCGCATACGAATTTTGGTTAGAAATACAAAATTTGAGACAAATTCTTTGTGAATCGCAACGTGCTACTGAGATGTACCGTTTTAAGTAGCTGCTGTAAAGAAACTGGTTGACAGATCGCGCTCATATTTTTTATAGTAATTAAGGAGTCCTAGTAGCTTAGCAGTATACATATTTTTGAAATATCATTTACCCGGAGAATTTAATTATAATTTCCGAGTGTTTTTTGTCACAATACAGAACTATAAAAAGTGAGTTAACTTACTGAAATTCATAGAGTATCTTCTTCCGGTAATCTTGTAGTATGTCGTGATGTCAAAATGTATGAAAGCTGATCAATATACCCTTAGCCCCCAACTACCTAAAACACGAATTTCAAACATTGCTTCTCAGTCCAGAGAGTAATAAACAATTCCAAGCGAACAAAATGTTATGAATCCGAGCCACTTTCTGGACGTCCAAAGAAACTAACTGAAAGAGAAGAGCGCAACATAATCATTCTTGTAAAGTGTAATCTACGACGGACAGTGAACCAAATTTCGAAATATATAGGATTTAAATGCCAAAAGAAGTTACGTACAGATTCAGTACGAAAAATTCTGAAAAGTGCTAGATTTCGCGGCAGAATAGCACGTAGAAAACCCTTCATATCGAGGGTAAATCGAATTAAGAGGATTGGCTTTGCAAAAGAAACAAGCCTCCAGAGTTTTGGAAAAGCGTTATCTTTTCAGATGAAAGTAAGTTCTGCACATTTGGTATGAAAGGTCGTAAGATTGTTTGAAGAAAATTGAAACAGCACTGGATAAGCAAAATCTCGTACCTACGATTAAGCATGGTGGTGGAGGTGCCATGTTGTGGAGGTGTATGGCAAGTTCTGGCGTTGAAAAATTTTAATTCATAGAGTCGATAATGAACAAATAGATATTAAGATATTCGATGTTTCAAAAATAAATTTAAAAGAAACTGCAGTCAGGCTGGGACTAGGTGAACGTACTCGCCCGCAATCACCTGACCTCAACCCGATTGAACACTTAAAGGAGCTACTAGAGAGAAAAAGCAGCGTGCTATTACCAGCACGGAAATGCGTAAGACGTGCTTAAAGAAGAGGAAAAGGTAAGGAATAAGTACAGAAACAACAGCTAAATTAGTTGGGTTCATGAAAAATCGCCTATTCGAAGTCATTAAAAGGCGTGGTTATCAAACTAGTTATTGATTTAATATATACTTTTTAATCTTAAGCTTTTTCATCTCTTATTTTTGAAGTGAAATCAGACTTTTTCTATTTGGTTTGAATAACTTTTTTTTTATTTTCATGTGTGTTAAATAAAATACTGTAAACAAAAATTTTAATTACTTATTTTTTCCAATTTTTGATAGTACAAAAAAATGTATATAGGTGAACGCAGACCTTTTCTGCAATTTACATGCATGTAATATTAAAATAGGGGTATTCAGACCGAAGCCTGTTAATTTGGTAATTCGTTAGTTGATACTTCGTTAAAAGGCTTAACTGTGAGCATACTTTTTGCTCTACCTCTGTAGTATGGTAAATTTTATTCCGAAATAGCTGATTCAATTTTTTTAAAGAGTAAAAATGCCTCAACAAAGTGCAGAATCAAAAATTGTCAGTCATTTAATTGAAATTTATGTGGAGTGGATCAAATTTATTACTGGTAAGTACTTTAAATTGATGTACAGAGGAGTAAGAGAACAGCTGATGTGATATTACCGAGTAACGAAACAATTATCAAGCTTGCCAGATGGATGGTTACGCGGTAGAACGATAGTCAGTTAATTTTACAAAAACAAAATACATGTAAAAAACTACCGAATAACGACTAACGAATTAACAAGGCTGGTCTGAATACCCCTATTGTTTTCAGAAACATAATGTAGTTTATTACTGCATATGAGATCGGTCCAAGCCCTTTATCTCTAATGTAATGATTTCCATTTCACTGGTGGGTGTTTTCCTCATATAGCCAATATATTAAATTTACCCTCTTTGGCTAAGTTTATGTCACATGCAATTCATTTGATTTAACTTGGTTGAGTTTAGTACCAATATCTTGTATATGAAGCTGAAGGTATTTCCCCGACTTTGGTCCTTGCGGGATTTTAAAATGTTCGGTTGCACCGGAACTTTGCCCTTATCTACTTGTTTTTACATAACAGACTTATACCGCTTATGACCTCCTTGAGTCGTTTAATGATAATGAGAAAATCCGTTCCACCCATCCGATCTAAGGCCACCCACTAAGTTGTTTATCTATGCTTATTACTCGTATGTTGTGCGATTAAGTGTTGTCTTAACCTCTACGTCTTTTACTTTATTCAGCTTTATATCTTCAGCCGCTTTTAAGATTAAATAAAATGTTAAAAAATCAAAAATAAACATTTTATTTACACATTATTCACTGAATTCTTTTTCGTTTCTTTTCTTACTAATGACCTCTTTTATGCTCTTTACTAAACATTTATAATAAACAAGAGAAACTTTACTTTTATAACTAGAAAGAAATATGCATGTGTGTGTGCGTTGTCCGTCGGCAAAGGTGGGAATGTCAGAGCTTCGTTCGTAGAATAGCAAAACAACATTCACATATAGAGGGTACTTCTGTAAGGGTAAATATTTTCTAGAGGAATTTGACATTTAAGTTCAGCATAGTTTGGTTCTTGGACTCTGTTGAACTAATTTGTGTGGTTTATGTCAAGTCAACAGTCTGTGTTGGTACGCCAGATACGATTGTGTATACGATGGGGTAGTTGTTGTTGTTGTAACGGGTACCCAATCCACGTAAGGAAGGTAAGCATTAGATTGTATTGTAATCGACGTCATTCAATGGTAGGTCCAGAAAACGTGCTGTTCGACGGGGTCGGACCAAAGGGAGAGCGGTGCCAGATATGTAGGGTTAGCTGAGGCAAAGAGGTGGCTAGTGTCATGCAGGGACTCCTTGTATGCTGGACATATGTTTGATATGTCAGAGTCTATTATGAATAAGTAGAAGTTTAACCTACTACTGTCGCGGTAACTCGAGCTCTTCGCCTGAAATGGATGGTGGTTTGACTCCAAATACCCTTTACGGTGAAGATGTTAACGACTCCAGTCTGAATGGCTGAAATCCAGTCTGTCAGTGCATGCCTGAAGTTTGTTTCGTCCGCAGTCTAGTTGGCGTATTATTTTATGTCGTCGATGTAGTTGAGACCTCTTCACGTTCCTAGGAGCAAACAATTCCCACAACAGTTGGTTCTACGAAACGGAATTGACCCGGATTTTATCCGGCCAAGGGCTGTTACTTCGGGGATCTTATTAGATCGGTGAGTCGATGAAGTAGTCTTCAACTATGGCAGTCTGAAACTATGTTACTGAACATAAAATTTCCCTCCACAAAAAAAAACACCCTTTATAGTGTGTGTAATAAATGTAAGTGATTCTGTGTATTTTAGAAAGCAAAAAAAAACGTGTGTTGGCATTTACTCATAGTTTACAGTTGTTGCTTTTAAGAATTACATATATCACGAAATACAGGTATGTGTTTGTCACTGACATACACTTAAATGTAGAGACAAATAAGCGAAATTGTGTGTAGCGATTTTATGAATCCACGAAAGTTTATTAAATCAAATAAAATAAAACATTTCCTTGTATTTGTAAATATACTTCCTCTCCCTAGCTTTGAGTCATAAATTTTTTAGTGTTAAATCCTGTGAGGAATTACATAAAATATGGTTGCCATAAACTTACGGAATGCTTTGAAATAACGATATGGACACAAATGTTTAAAAAATAAGCTTAGATTTTTTTGCTGGTGTAGGGGTGGAAAATGCCTTCCGCAACATCAGAGCGGTCGTCACAGCAACGGTATGCGCGCTGTTTGCAAGTCACTAAAACCCTCCCTATAAGGAAACGTCGTCCACCCTGGTATGCATTGCTTAAGGGCATCGTTCTATTTTTGTTATTGAGAGATTTACGTCTGCGCACCTGCTTTCAGGTCCCGCGTTTTACGGCGCAGCAAAATTGCTGCATATTTCTGGATAATCTCCCAGCATGACACTAATTAAATTGTCACAATTATTGGGCCAACCAGGTCTTCCACGGCGTTGCGTTCCGTTGCAATCGCACACATTTAAAGAATGTGTGTTCAGCGTCGTCTATTGTCGCATCGTTGTACAGGTTTTGCGGCTTTTCGACTTATTACATTTCATGGCGATACTTTCTGAAATATCCGTGACCGAATAACAGCTGTGTAGAGTAGAAGTCGACTTCTCCAAATTTACGTGTTGTTCATATATTTAAATCTCTTATATCTCATTCTCACATCTTCGTTGCCATGCGAGTATCGTGTCTTTCTATATTCGGTCAATTGCGCTTTTGTTATTTTGGACTGCTTTTTTTGCTCTCAAAGCTTTTTTCATTCGTGTACTAGAAAATCAATGGAGGCATTACCACCTCAAAATGTTAATCCATAGTCGAGTCTTACGTCTTGATAATTTACTACTTTTTGTGTTCTTAGAATGCTCTTAGTCGCTTGCATGCTTATTTCGAAAGGAATGTGCTTGCTCGTCAGCAGTAGCTGCTTTGTTTTTTCTATAGCAAGCTGGAGGTTATGTGAGTCAAGCCAGGATTTCGTCCGTATCATGGCCCCATTCAACTTTCTTCGGGCTTCCTCTGTGTTTCGAGCTGTGATTACTGCTGCTATGT
This sequence comes from Bactrocera zonata, assembly GCA_037783105.1. Taxonomy (NCBI): domain Eukaryota; kingdom Metazoa; phylum Arthropoda; class Insecta; order Diptera; family Tephritidae; genus Bactrocera; species Bactrocera zonata. The sequence continues at coordinate 367,505 of JBAWJQ010003766.1, read as the reverse complement.
TGTCCGGGTAGCCGATTAAATAAGATTACTCTGGCATTGCTCTAGGCAACAAATGAACATCTGAAAAATATTCCATTTCGAAATGTTTTTGAAAACTTCAAGAAAAGGTACACATGCAATACTCAATATGGTGGAGGTTAAAATTTCCATTGGGAATAGGTAAAAAAGACTGGGGTTTTAAAAAAAATCTTAATATGTCAACCCCATTTTGATATAAACTAATTTGGTTCAACGAATCCAAATTCGAGATAAAGAGTTCAAAAAAAGTAAACGAGTGTGATGCAAACCTTCTGGTCGCTTAAAATCACAGAGCATACAATTGTCAGTGAAGCATGGAGAAGGTTCTCTCATGATTTGGGCCGTTTCTTGAAATTTGATGTAGGAAGTTGAAATAAAATCGATGGACGAATGATGGGTGCTTCATATGTTAACATTCTTCGCGAAAATTTAACAATAAGTGCGGAAAAAATGAATTTGTGGTCGTTTGGCTTCCAACAACATAACGACCCCAAACACATATCTTGCCTGGCTATTAGCTTAATTGAAAAACTGAACTGGCCAGCTCAGTCACCGGATTTAAATCAATAGAGCATTTGTGGTAAATTTTCCAAAATACCAAAAAGCAACCGTACGAACTTAAAATAATTTTTCTTAGAGATGAAGCGTCGAAAGAAATAAAAATTCCAATGAAAATATTAAAAAATTTGGCTCGAAGCAAGCCAAAACGTCTTCCAGCAGTAATACAGACCAAAAGTGGGAAGAATAATTAAGTTTAAGGAATGTGTGGAGAAAAACATCAGGCGTATCATTCGCCAGTTACCAGTCGAAATGCTCGAATGAGTCATCGAAAATTGGATTCAATCAATGGACCATCTGAGACGTAGCTGCGGCCAACATTTGTGAGAGATAATCTTCAGAAAATAAATGCCAAATGATAATAAACATTTCCCATTAAATAAGAAGTTTCTGTGTTTTAGCTTTAAAAAGTAGGAAACCTTGAAATGGATATTGTAGAATTGTGATATCTGATATCTAGCTTTCTATCTGTTCTTAAGAGTGAATCGATTTAGACTTTTGTTCTTTGAAGTGAGGGACAATAAAGGCTTTTGGAAAAAAACGTTGATATCGCGCTATTAAATGAGTAGTACTACTAGCGTTCGGAAAGCAATTGGATCGCAGATAGAGTTGGCAGAGCAGAAATATAGTCTTGCAAAATAAAACCTTTTACGTTTCAATCCAGACAAGCTCAAAATGGTTTCACATGGGTAAATATACGTGGTATATTCTTTGTATTTATATAGCTATGCCCCTCTCAGCGCATCAGTTTAAGACTTCGAAGACTTCCTCCTGGAACTGTCTTTAGAAACCAGAGGCAAATAGCCGATAAAAAAGCAGGCGACTACAAGTCGAAGTACAAACCATTTTGGGCGTCTTATTTTAGAATACTTGGGCCAAACCTACTTCACGTTAATGAATAGTGCAACGAAAAATACATACCAAAATTAGCTCCTGGAAACGTTAAAAATACATAAGAAGCTCCTGAATTCAGCTGTTACCTGCAGCAAAAGAAACAGTTTCGAAAAGCTTTGTGAAGAAGTGAACATAGACACTTGGGAAACTGCATTAAAAATTTGCATGTCAAAGTTAAATAATACAGTCTGTCAAGTAAGAGCGTGGTTGTGTTAATTTATAAAAAAAAATTATTTTATGAAACTTTCATATTTATATATGCATTGTACACATTACAAACAATGATGCTATTTTGACGGCGTATTTTAGTGGCAAGGATCTCCAGATCCGACGAATTTCGTAAGACAACTGCTTCAAAGTGTATGTGCGTCTTCCACGAAGCGTCTGTTCAATATATGCCCACACATTTTCAATAGAGTTTGCATCGGACCGCTGCGACGGCCAATCCAATGTAACGATGCCAGATTGAGTTTTCCATGAGTACAGAGCTTGCTGCGGTGTTTAGGATCGTTGTCCTCCTGCAGAATTCAATTTTCATTTTTTCTAATGAACCATCATTTGGCAGATAGCAGTAAAGCCTTTTTGTAGATTTTTATCATTTTTTCGGCATTTAGTTTGTCAGTAAAGAGGTACAAATTGCTGAACCCCTTCTTTGAGAAGCAGCCCCAAAGATGCACCTTTATTCCATGTTTTACGTCCGCTGAACAAGCCTATTGGTGGAAGTTGACCAGGCTCGCATGAGGACAGAACGTGCCCATATAGAACATTCATCAGTAAAAATGACATTTTCAAAATCTCTATCAATATTCTCATGCGCCCAAGCGAGTCGCTTTGTCACAAGTTTTTCAGTCAACAGAGGCTTCTTCATTGTGTTGCGCTATTTCAGATCATGAGTATAAAGAAGGATTCGGATAGTTTCGTAGGATATATCTAAACCTTTTGCCATTAATTTTGCTTGTCCTTCCTTGGATTCCGCGAAAACAGATTTATATATAATGCCTTCGACTTTTTCATATATTTAGCAGCCGCTGATTGCGACATTTTGGGACTCTTCGGGTGGTTGCAAAGGAACACAGCCTCGTAGCGCGACGCGTACTTAGCACTCATGGCGTTTAACGTGATTCTCTTTGAAAAGATCAACGACAACTGAATCTTTGTTGACAATGCATCAAGGACAAAGCTTCCCTCTATCGACTCGCGAAGGAATTAAAGCGAAATCTTTCATTAACCGTCGGTAAAGTCGACCACGCTCATACTTGACAGACTGTAAGTTCCAGCAACCTAATAGCGCATCCTTTATTTAGAGTAGGTGGGTCTATATTTTCAACACACTACCCTATCTCATATGCTAAGCTACGAAATTAAGATGCCGAACCACCTTTGTTGGTCACTGAAAGCACTAAATAAAAAATAAATACTACATAAAAAAAATTAACCGCAAGACTCTGTTTACGGCCCTCTACTATGAATCTTGATGATGATACAACAATGAGTTTAGATCTAACTGAGCAGAAAGCGGAAATTTTGCACTATTTAGGAGTAAGATTGGACTCCAAGTTACAGTTTAAGGAACACTTGACATATACTTCCAACAAACGAAACAAAATGTATACTGCTCTATCGAGAAAGATGTTCCTACCGCCGATTTTTAATAGCAAAATCAAGGAGTTTCCTGATACTGTATGCAGCACCACTATGGATACAGATACTGGACATGAAATCATATGCAAGACCAATAAAAGCAGAGCCTCTGCACTGATAAAATCCGGGGGGAAAAATTTTCGCGACTATACCAGCTATCAGAGAACCTTACAGTGTGGCAGCAGCGGTGGCAAACCTCAGCCAAAAGGAGGATGGTCCCAAAATGGATTAATAATAAAATCACGTCATAAGACAGAAGTTTAGTTCAAATGGAATAAAATTGTCTTTACTTACCTTTAATAATTGTATCATTTTATCTTATGTATAGCCTTTATGATGTTTTCACTTTTCGAACTTACCATCCTAGTACTTAGCATAGAACTTACCAATAGTGGCAAACTGCGAATGCTCCTTTCATAAATTCATATTTGTTTTGAAACTCTTGTAATCAACTTTTTCAGTAAATTAGCTTCAATTGAACTTTTCTGCTCTCAGCAACCGAGGCTTCCTTAGATGCTCTGCTACACAACCAACAAAACGCAAAGAACAAAACTGCTTTAAGTGCTGCTTTCACTTTTCTTAAACCAATAAAAACGAGCATTTAGTAAACCTCTACGGTTGTGTGTGTGTGTGTGCGTAACTACGTGTTTTATATGCATAGATCTGTGTACGAGCATATATTAGTTTGAATAATGCAACTTAAATGCGTTCCCAAAGTGTAAGGTAAGTCAACAAAGTGTAGTTGTGGCACATACATACATATAAACTCGTATGTCATATACACATTTACATACTCGTCCATGCATATGTGAACATTATTCATATAAACTACCAACTTTTTACAAAGTCACATTTCTGTTTGCACTTTGATATGTTTCATCATGCAAAACAATTCAAATTTTAACCAACACACACACTCATGTATGCATGTGTGCTTACGCATAACGGTAAGGAATATGCGTGTAAACTTATGCCATGCAAAAATAGGTAGTTACTTGCAAGCATTCCCCGCATGCACTTTAGCAAAAAATCGGAAGTGTGTAATTGTGGAGAATGGTCGAATGAGCGTGAAAGAAAAGTGCGGTGCGGATATGCAATGAAATGTTGAGGCTTTGCAATCTGCTCAAGATTCTAATTTAAAAAGTTGCACATTATCCACAATGCAGTGCTGAGCAGCTACTTGAAAGTTGCTGCAATGTGTTCACGATGGCAGCTTGATAATGGCGGCTGTAGCAACATGGTGCCAGAACTAGCGATTTAGAAAACTACAAGTAAAGTAGTGCCGCTTATGAGTAAAGTCGGCAGAAGGTTGGGTAATTAACCAGGTTTTTATAGATCTCACTAAATATCATTTAACTCAAAGAACGGTTTTTTCCGACTACTATGTATGTATATTATGTCTAACAAGATCGCACAATCAAAAGTTTTACGGCAAAAGTTACGGTAGAATTTGTCGAATATATGTAAGCCGCGAACTCACTTGGAGAACATAATTAAAAAGTCTTCCATATAAAAACTTGATTTTTAGCATAAAGTTTGTATGACAGCTATATGCTATAAAAGACTGATATTGATAGTTCTGATAAGGACAGACAGTCTCCGAAAAAAAAAATTTTTTTTTTAAATAAAAATACGTGCACAAAATTTCGGACGATACCTCAAAATCAGTTTGTGTATATGGAGACAGACGGGCGGAAAGACGGTAATGGCAATATCGACTTAGCTCATCGCGCTGATGTTTGCTTTTTGTGCCTTAAAAACTTCGAGCAAAGTTAATTATCGTCTTCGGGGTATACAAATCACGAGATCAAGTGGCAAATGTTCAGAGCATATGAGGGAACAATTCTTTAGCCTGCTGAAAGTGTAACATATGGAGATGGCAAAAGCGATTCTCCAATCAATGTCGATGGAGTAAATGTTTACTTGCCCGACCATGATGATGTTCGAATAGCAACTGTCCACTAGGGTGGGTCGATTCCAATGCAACTTTTTGTTTTGAGATCGGATTGCATCCTCAACCCCAACTCCGGACTTGAAATTTCGGAAATTCTCCTAAAATCGTGAAATTGTCTACCTAGCGCCTGAAATACGTATCTCATGGCAAAATGTATAAAACAAAAGTTATTTATCACGTCTTTTGCTACCGAAATGGTATATGTGATCATGGCCGTAGGACGAACCGTTCCCGAGATACGAGCGAAAATGCGGCGCGCCGCAGCGCAAGGTGAAAATCGGCTTGCGGGCACACTTCTTGACGTTGATTTCGCCGAGTGCTATCATTCACATTCATTCACCTACGCCAAAGGACAACGTTCGGATAGGTCTCCACATAAATATTTTTTCATCGAGTTCCTTCACTCTTGTCGTTGATTTCGCCGAGTGCTATCACTTATATTCTCTCAACAGAACACAGAAATCAAAATGTCTGTATCTAAATTTAAATTTAGACAGAAATGTGCTGTGTTTGGCATATATCCGTACAATCTCTCTGAGTCCCAGTTACCTACTTACCAGGATGTTCTTTTGTGTTATCAGTTTGAAAGATTTCGTGAACCTAGGAGTAAATAGGTTACAGAAATAGTTGCAAAAAAGGTTGAAAATACTTTCAGAAAGTCATCTATTCCGATAGTTTCACACACCAGAGTTGTACAAATGCTCACCACATACCATAAGAAATTTCTGACTCTTAAACAAATGTTTTTAAGGAACCCAAATGGTTTGAGTTCTAAAAGAGACGACTTTGTCTCTTCTGCCGAAAAATTATTTGACATCGCTGCTTGTAAATGCATTTATTTTTCTTCTTACACTTGTCCGAAGGAAAGGAAAGTTCCTATCAATGAACAACCATTTCTCTTGGACCAGAGAACCAGAAGAATTGGTCGCACTGGAAGTGTTGATCTACCTGAAACAAAAAAGATTTCAAAGAAAAATGAACGTAAAGAAAAGCTTTCAAAACGTCATTCAACATCAACACTTACCAGAAAAGTATCAGCTAGAACATGTGACCATTCAGATCAGCTAGACTCTCATACAGACGACAACAATGTAGGTGCGTCGCACATGGACTCTTCCAAAAACGATGCTGATGATGAATTTTCTCTTCCATCCTTTAAAACCAAGCAAAACACACTAGTATTAGAACATACTGCTTTAGCTGCCCAAAGATTTGGAGTAAGTGATAGAACAGCGGCCTTGATTATTTCATCTTATTTTCTGGATGCCAAAAAAGCAGGTTTGATAACAGGGGATCAGGCTAGCTTTGCCACTGACAAATGTAAGATTAGTCGGGCAAAAAAAAGTGTTGGAGTTAAGCTCCAAAACACCGAAAGTATTGACTCTGTATATGGGCTGTATTTTGACAGCCGCAAAGACAATACACTTACACAAGTCAGCGAAGGTGAAAAGTACTACCGCGACACTGTCAAAGAGGAACATATTTCTCTTATAGCGGAACCTGGTTGTCATTACTTTGGCTACGTCACCTCTCCTTCCGGGTCAGCTGAGGATGAGACGCAAGCTATATGGCAACATTTACAAGACAATTCAGTTGATGTGGAACATCTAGAAGTTGTTGGTGCTGATGGCACCAACACGAACACAGGTTGGAAAGGTGGAATCATTCGGAAACTAGAAGAAAGAATAGGTAGGCCATTACAGTGGGTTGTTTGTCTTCTACATTTCAACGAACTTCTATTTCGTGCTCTTTTCGAACACATAGATGGTGTCTCAAAGAGTCCAAATACATTTTTTGACGACATAGGTAAACTGCTCCCTGATTGTGAGAAGTTGCCTGTTGTCAAATTTGAAGGTTTTTTTGACACAGATTTAGACTAAAACAAGCCTGACATATGGTTGGTTGGTTGGGTTGGGCTTGGGAGAAACCCGAAGAGCAGCCACCTCCACGCGGTGGGTTCTGGGTGACCTATACAGGTTAGCTGAGAGCTGCAACAAATTTCACCTTGCGCTGTGGCGCGCCGCATTTTCACTCGTATCTCGGGAACGGTTCGTCCTACGGCCATGATCACATATACCATTTCGGTAGCAAATGACGTGACAAATAACTTTTGTTTTTTACATTTTGCCATGAGATGCGTATTTCAGGCGCTAGGTAGACAATTTCACGATTTTAGGCGAATTTCCGAAATTTCAAGGCCGGAGTTGGGGTTGAAAATGCAATCCGATCTCAAAACAAAAAGTTGCATTGGAATCAGGAAGTACTAAGGCAACTTTTCCGCACTATTAGAAATCCCGAATCGAAAAAAGTTCGGAATCGACCCACCCTACTGTCCACCTGAGGAACAATAAAGCTAAGCGGAAAACTGACAACGTGCACACGTCAGCTTATTTGGAACCATAAATGTGCTCTGCCCAATCCACAAAAAGGGGGACCCAACAATCTGCTACAATTACCGTGGGATAAATGTGTGAAAGACTGAATTCCACCGTCAACAAACGAATTCAACTTACCAGTGTGGTCTAAGACCGCGAAAATCTACTATCGATTAGATTTTCATCATACGCCAAATTTGGGAAGGACCTCTCCGAGCCGTTCGGTACCAAACGAGGTTTCAGACAAGGCGACTCCCTATCATGCGACTTCTTCAATCTACTGCTGGAAAAAATAATTCGGGCTGCAGAACTTAATCGAGCAGGTGCAATCTTCTATAAGAGTGTACAGCTGCTGGCGTATGCCGATGACCTCAACACCCGCGCCGTTAGTTCTGCTTTCTCCAGGCTGGACGAGGAAGCAAAGCAAATGGCTCCTGTCATCAAACAAACAGTCGTCGCACTCGCGACTTGGCTCTCACGTCACTGTTGACAGTCATAACTTTGAAGTTGTAGATAATTTCGTCTATTTAGGAACCAGTATTAACACCACCAACAATGTCAGCCTGGAAATCCAACGCAGGATAACTCTTGCCAACAGGTGCTAATTCGGACTGAATAGGCAATTGAAAAGTAAAGTCCTCTCGCGACGAACAAAAACCAAACTCTATAAGTCGCTCATAATTCCCGTCCTGCTATATGGTGCAGAGGACCTTAAGAGTTTTCGAGAGAAAGGTTCTGCGAAAGGTTTACGGTCCTTTGCGCGTTAGCCACGGCGAATATCGCATTCGATGTATGAGATGTACGACGACATTGACATAGTTCAGCGAATTAAAAGACAGCGGCTACGCTGGCTAGGTCATGTTGCCCGAATGGACGAAAACACTCCAGCTCTGAAAGTATTCGACGCAGTACTCGCCGGGGGAAGAAGAGGAAGAGGAAGACCTCCACTCCGTTGGAAGGACCAAGTGATGAAAGACCTGGCTTCGCTTGGGATATCCAATTGGCGCCACGTAGCAAAAAGAAGAAACGACTGGCGCGCTGTTGTTGACTCGGCTACAATCGCGTAAGCAGTGTCAATGCCAATTAAGAAGAAGAAGAGTCCTATTTAACCTGTAGAAGAGGCATCCTATTTAGTAAGTTCCGGGTTCTATTCACTTCGACCGATTTTCGAAATAACATAGATATAAACTTAAATTTGGTCCTAAATGTTTGCTTCCAGAGAAGAGTGGGAAAGGCGAGAGGAGAATGGGGATATCGGAATAATCATCTATGGTATGTAACGCGGAGTAACGCACCACCTTTTCAGCAAAATTAAGCATCAAATTCTCTTCCGACTATCTGACTACTAGAGTGTTTTCCAAGCGGAGGTCAAAGCAATTAAAGAAAGCCTTACAAAGAGTGTACTGACACCAAAATTTATATTTCTATTTAGAGATAGCCAATTAGTTTGGAAATCACTAAAGTCTCTAAAGGTTTTACCAAATTCAGTGAATGTATGCCTTAAGCTCCTGTTGGATCTAACTTTCTATTTCACGATTAACCTGCAATAGTATCTAGGGCATAGAGATATTACTGGTAAGTGTAAAGCAGATGAACTAACCAGAGCAGGTACCATCCTACAATTAGACTCCGAGACTTGCTCAACAATCTGATACAGAAAAACGTGACATAAATGGAATATTAGCCGAATTTGAAAAAGGCTCATTCTTACCTTTGGAAGAAAAATATTCATAAATAGATTTTTTTACGAAAATTTTCGACCAGTTCCGAGATGCCTGTTTTTGTGTCACAATTTTTCTTTTAATGCAATAAAAATAGTCAAAATTCCATATATTCGGTACTAAAAGTATGCTAGGGTCCTTATGCCCTCTAAGTTTTTCTTTCCAATTTATTTCTTGTAGTTTTTGTTAAGATGTTGCCGACTGTTAAGAAATATTCGAAGGAAATATTTAAAATAAGAAATTAAATGCAAATTCTACCTTACTTATCGAACGACACTCGTATGTGTTCATATTCATATTCTTTATAGATTATTATTCATGTGTGTGTGCGAGCATGTAATCATGCTTTCTCATTGTCATTGTTGTCGTCAGAGCCACTGTAGAAGCAGGTACTTTGAGTCTGGAAAAAGTATTAAAAGTGAAAAATGAAAGGCAGGAAAAAAGTAGTTTGGCTTTGTTCTAAACGCATAATTCACTTAAATTTATCTTCAAGTACTTTTGTTCTTTCCACACTTTTGAAGATAATCGTGTACATAAAATTGTGGGTACTAGGTGAAAATTTAGATGTTTACTTTTAATTAATTTTTTATCAAATATTTATATTTTTTTATTTTCCAATTTGGAGAACGAAACAGCTTTGTACACGTCAGTAAGTTAAGCGACTGTAGCACAATTGTGTGACAATTAAAACTAATTCTGGAAGAATCATCATGAATCATAAAATAGACTAAGTGCAAATTTAATAGGTCAATTGAAAAGGACTAACTTTCCATTCGATGAGATTCGTCCAATCCTAACCAATCGCCTGATGTGCTCAGCAGAGTCCTTTTGTTGAAATAGATTCAGTCAGCTTTGAAACAATGCCAGCAAATATGTGTAGCCTTAGTTGATAAATTATTGTTTTATAATTTTAAAATTTTGGAACAAATTATTTGGCTGTCAAAATACTCGTAGTGTGCACCTGATGGCTGGAATACTTATATAATCCATCAATCAGCCTTATTCAGCGAACTCTTGGCATCCTTCGAAGCTATTGAATTGACTATTTTGTACGCAGTACCCTTTCCACTTCAGTTAACTAGATTTACTGAAGCCAATAAAATATAAAAGTTGTGGGAATGAAGACTTCAAATACTCACAAACTTGTATGAGCTTGACATATGAAAGGAAATTGGTCACTGACATGTTATCGACCTAAATAGTATTCTCCGCAATATTTACCTATAAGAATTCTAAATATTGTATGTTTTGTTCGCCTAACTGTCCTTTGTAACCATATCAAATAATTAATTATGCTTGTCTTACCATTCATGAGACAAATGAAATAAATTCAGAAATTTCAAGAAAGTTAAAACAATAACACATTCGAATGGTTTACCATACTTGATTTATAAATAGAACACTCAGAAGGAGAAATCGGAGATCCTAGAAGAGATATATATATAGTATAAATGCGCGCGTCGAAGGATTTGGAGAATTATTTTTTTTTTAAGGTTGGTAATACTGTCAGTCACATTTATGTCGAATTTCATGTCAAAATACTCATTAGTGTTTGAGATACTTGTGAGCTGCTAAAAGTGAGTTTTTCGTTTTTTGCGATGTCGAAATTTGTTGAGCAAAGAATTTGAATTAAATTTTGTTTACGGAATCAATTTCCTGCTGCGGATACATTGAGGATAGTGCAGAAAGCCTTTGGTGATGAGCCTTTGTCTAAAAAATTTGTTTACAAGTGGTATAGTGAGTTCCAAGAGGATCCAGGGCGACCATCAACCTTAACCGACGAAGCTCACGTTCAACAAATCAAAGATTTGGTGTTGAAAAACCGTCGATTAACAATTAGAGACCTTGCTGATGAAGTTGGCATATCGAAAGGCTCAGCCAATACCATTTTGAAGGATGTTTAGGGCCTCAAGGGCGTCAAATCTCGACTGGTACCGAAAACATAGAATTTTTTGGAAAAAAGGCGTCGCGTTGAAGTGTGCGAAACGATGCTTTCTGACTACCAGGGTGTCATGAAACGCATTATAACTGGCGATGAGACTTAGATCTATGCTTACGATCCCGAAAGAACCGATCAATCGAGCGAATATCGTGCCAAAAGAGAGCCGAGACCAAAAAAATCGCCCCAAAGTCGCTCAAAAATCAAGGTTATGTTCACTGTTTTCTTCGATTATTGTGGTGTTGTGCATTATGAATTCCTTCCAACCGGCCAAACAATCAACAAGGAATATTATTTGAACGTTATGCGTCGTTTGGGTAACGCTATCCGCTAAAAGGCCGGAATTGTGGAAAGACAATTCTTGGTTTTTACACCACGATAATGCACCATCCCATACTGCCCTCGTAATTCTTGATCATTTCGTCAAAAACTCAACCCATATCGTTCCGCAACCACCATATTCACCTGATCTGGCGCCGTGCGACTTCTGGCTGTTCAGCAAGCTCAAAAGACCGCTCCGGGGACACCGTTTTTATACGATGGGGGAGATTCAAACCGCAGCGAAGACGGAACTGAAGGCCATCCCGGAAAGTGACTACAACCAGTGTTTCGAAGATAGCAAAATCCATTGGCATAAGTGCATTGCATCGGGAAAGGATTTCTTTGAATGGGATGAAATTGATTTGGAAGAATAAATAAAGAATTTTCAAAATAAATACGATGTCACCTTATTTTTTGGGCACAGTAGTGTACATGAAGTATATCTCTCAGTTTTCTCTGCTCATTTGTCAGAACCGCCCATTAAGGACCACTATATCCGAATCAAGTTCTTTTAGTGAAAACTTTTTTATGTAACCGGTGTTCCAAATAGAAGTACTTTTTCAGTAGAACCACGCCCACGCAGTGAAGTAAATACAGCAGCCGTAGCGGAAAGTGTACACGAATACCGTCAAGAGTCGATTCGACGCCGTTCGCAGCAAGTCGAATTGATGTATGCAAAGACTTCGCGCATTTTACGTCAAAAATTGGACTCAACGGATGGACCATCTGCCAAAAAGCCGCGGAGAACATGCAAAAGAGATATTCTTTCAAAAATAAATGACAAAGAATGTTCTTTCGAATGATAATAAACATTCCCCACTAAATTAGAAGTTTCTGTGTGTTTTCTTGAAAAAGTAAGAATCTCGAAATGGATCACCATTTATATTCAGGATAGAATTCTCTCCGAGTTTCTGTAATATATCTCACAGATTGATCGATATTTTCCATAATAGTTCGGAATCGGAACTTTGTTCCCCAAATTCGGTAGTTGATTACTTGGCCTACTTTTCGCTCACAATTCGGGCACAGTTTTACCGTCAAAAATTTTTTGGTGCTTAGTTTGTGTACTGGAAAGTAAAAGAATCAAATAAAATTTAAAATTGATGATATGGGAAGTAGACGTGGTGGAAACCTTATTTTGTCAACTTTTTATGAGTCTAAATTAGTTAGTTATTTATTGATTTATTGGGTTTTAAGTATTTTTTAGCAGAAATTATAATTCGATATCATCCTTTGCCTTCTGTCGGAAGTGCTTCTTAAAGAATTTCTCATAATTTGTTATTGCATCTAAAGATGTTTAGGAGATATGTATATTAAACCTTTTAGAAGGCTGGGAAATTTTTTAAAAATCCCCATATCCTCCTTGCTATGGCGATATTCTGTGCCAATTACAGTTTTATAGCTTAATTTAGTGTTTAGTAATGGCATGTTGCGAGAGTATAATAAGTATGAAGGAACCAGCATCTGGGCCGGTTTCATAATTAACAATAAATATATACATTCTCTGCAAAAGCATGACAATAACACAAAATTGCAAAAATATTGCCACTTGTTGGGGAAAATTCCAGAAAGGTTGACAACACTGACTCTCTTTTTCGCTCTCGCAGCAAAGTGCGCAGCACCCAAACAATAACCGGCATAACAAGAACAACGTTTGGCGCGAAAACGGATTTGGACTAAATTTGCAATGTCCGGTGAGTAAAATACGTTTTTTTTATTTTGCCATAGGTACGACGCCACTCTTTGTGTGCACATGTAAACATCATAATGAAAATTATCTGCGTTTTCGCTGGAACTTCATTACATCAAACGACAACAACAGCAAGAGCATCACTCAATGTGGTAATCATTGATAAAACTGCCAGCGTTTGATGCTGTGGACTCAGTTCGTTACGGACTTTTGCCGGATGCAGACCCATAAAGTGCCAGCTGCCGGCAGCCAAACCAAACGGGCGACAGTCTTCGAAGACGCCGCAAGTGTGTGGGCGCGTGTGTGTGTTGCAAGCGATAGCTTGAAATTCCGCTGACTCGCGGCAATCATTTTGTGATTATAGAAAAGCGGCTTAATAACACATGTGCGAAATTGAGGAAAGAAAATTAAAAATACAAAAATAAAATAAAATTTTAAATTTTGTGCGATCAACTAAAGACGGAAGCGGCAATTTTCAATACAAAAAGATATAATTGGCAGGCGGCGTCGTAGTTTCATTTAAAGCGGCGTGCGGTTTGAAGTCGCGTTTCGTTGCACGTATTTTTGTATTTGTTGTATACTATTTTGTTGTTGTTGGTCTTGCATATAAATCACCAAAAATTAAATCATTAAATAAACATTCAAAAACGTTATGAGCAGCAGGTGTTGAGCAAACCTAGCAAGTGAAATTTTTTGGTGTTGACTTTTGGTCGGAGTGGCGTATGAGCAACCTCGCACGTGTGCGAGCTCTACTAAACGATTGTCGGCGTAAGTGCTTATGACAGTTCTAGTTAAAAATTAGCATTTCATTATATGCTGGCAGTGGTTTTTGGTCACTGCATTGGGTAAGAAATCTAGCTTGTGTGTATGTATACCAAATACATATGTGCTATATATTCATTCTCAAGTAGGACTAATTACTTGTTGAAATTAATCGTCTTACCAAACTTCCAGGAATTTATATGTCAGTTAATTTAAAACTGCATTTCTCTGTAAGTAGATTTATACTACTATTACAAGGAAAAACCATAATTACAACGGCATGCTCTAAGGCTCTGTATATTATTGTATTTCGTTCGATGAAGGTGCCTGCATTTTTAATTTTTATTATTATAATCTATTAATATTCTATCTATCTATATTTATATATCGTGTATAGTCGTATAAGTTACATTATTTTTAAATCAAGAACGGCTGACCTGATTTCGCTGAAAATTAGTGGAGAGGTAGCCAAAAATAGGATACATTTTATGTCTTTATGTTAAAATTCAATAGAATTCATTAGAAAAATTATATTTCTAATCATAAGCATTTGTTAAAATGGCATGTGTGTAAGAAGCAATTAATTTTTTTTTTTGCTTAAAATAACAATAATAACAACATATTATATATGTAGCTACTGTAGAAGTACAAAAATTTGCGTATACATTCATTATACTGATTATTGCTATTGAAGGGGGTATTCTACTCCAGAATTTTAAAAAAATCGATTTTTTTTTTCATATATTTAAAGTTTAGACTTTCAAAAATATGACCTTGGAAGGATTTTTCAAAATTCGACTTCTTTTCGGAGATACAGCCGATTTTGTGAGGTGGCGTCCGTGTTCACTAGAATTGTCTCCTAAACTTTAAACGCGTTTTTCTCGAAACTACTTTTTTCTACACGATACCGGCATTATCTCAAGTTCTATACAACCGATTTACTTGAAATTTTGTGTGTACCTTCTTTATATAATCCTTTATCGTTCCTACCAGCGGCGTGTCAAAATTTTTGTTTTTAATATTTAAAAAAAATTCAGAAATTTCAAAAAAAAGCGTAAAAAATCATTTTTTTTTTCAGGCAGTCGCCATTTTTCAAAAAAAATTTTTTTCGTGTTCCCGGACTATAACAGCATTCTTACTGATTAAGAATTTCTTTTGATTTTTGTTTTCAGACCACCAGGAGAGTCAGGATTAATGTCACTAGGATGCGCCATTTTTTTCACACCTGTCTCTTCCCCCCCCTCTAATTATTTTAATTTTTAATATTTTTTTGTAAAATTTTTTTTCTGTATTCTTAAGATATCAATAAAAACACCATAAAAAATTGGTGGTAAAAATATTTTTGGTTTTTTTTTAAATGAAATTCAAAAAATTGTCCAAAATTTGATTTCTAGAGTAGAATACCCCATGAAGAAGGCGGTTCTTCGAGATGCACCATATGGAACCGGTAATACATTTTTAATATCACAACAGAAAATCGCGTTGGCAATTGCATCGCCAAAAAATTGCGGCTACTTCGCTATATTATGAACGAACGAAGCACAAACTTTCATAGAAAACTAAAGGAAACATCTAACATAGAAATAGTGGAATATCTGCAGTGTTGATAAAAAGTTCAATTTTAATTTAAGAATTTGAGTGCAGAACAACGCAAGATTTAAACGGCAACAATGAAGTTTTCGGTGGTTACTGTCTGGGATTGCCATTCTGCACTTATCCCAAGGCAACCATGTGCGAAAATTTGCAAACTGATCCAGTCTCAGATATAATATAATTTCTACATATATGTATATTGGAAATGGTAGAATCGAACTGTAACTAAATAGGTAGTGAATCAAGAAAAAAACTTGATTAAGTGAGAGTATATAGCATTTCTGAAAGTAAAAATTAATTGTTTGCATCCTAACTGGCTCAATAATCGGGCTACATTATTAATGGCTAAAATGTAGAAGTTGACGAAATTAATTAGCAATTAACAGTTGTCCTCAGGCAAATCAATAATCATTCGATACTGTTGATGAAGAAATTGAAACATTACACCGGGAATAATGTTTTCGTTTTCATTGATAAATGCAATTTTACTATATTGAATAATAATTAATGTATACCTTAGCTTGGACGGGGTCTCTAGTTTTAATAAGAAAGTTTTTTTGAGTAGACGATTCACACACTAAATGAAATATTAAGCATAAAGTTCGCAAGAGTATCGAAAATCATTATTATCATTATTATTAATCATTATCGGTATTAAACTATAGTATGCTCGTTTGTTATACGTTCTCTTAATTTTCTTAAGAAATCTTACATTTTGATTGGTATTGTTTAAGGGGTTATATGCCTTCTTTGTCGAAGAAAAAAAGGAAAGTTTGGATTTTTTTTAGGTATTTAGCAATTATTTCATCACATGAATGTTTTTATTTTTTGATAGTACACTTCATTAACAATGTTTGTGCGAAAATTCGTGGAAAAATATCAAATAGCTTTTAAGGGGTGGCTGTTTCCCTTAGAGGCCTTTTTTTGGCAGAGCCTTGCGGTGACAATTCCACAGGTCGAACAAATCAACTGAAACCATAAAAGTAAACAAATTTCATTAGTTTAGTGTAATTCCTTGTGCTTGAACGATCGTTTTTATAATTTTTGTTTTTTTTGTGCACACGGGAACGTTTTATGCAAAAAATGAACTTTTTGGTCACTAAAAAATTCATTTCGGCGAAAAAACGGTTTGTGCGTAAAAAGTACAAGCACAGAAAAATTTCATTACGAACATTTAAAAAAAAAATTTGAAGAAAATCGGTTTAGTAGTTTTCCACCAATCCATGTCACCGCAAAGTCATTTTTCAAAAGACACCATTTCGAGGTATTCGCGTTTAAAGTTTTAAGTTCAGTTTGGGGCCGCGACGAGGCGCGCGGTTAGAAGTGCTATAACTTTTTTTTACTGCTCGAATCTCTATGAAAATTTGAGAACATGTTCTCAAGGAGTTGTTCTTTATGATAAAGCAATAAAAAAATTTCGATTTTTTGAAATTAAAAAAGGTGTATAACCCCTTAAATGGGTGTTGGCCCGACTTTATCCATTTTTCGCTTTACGACATATGATTATAGAAAAATATGCTGTATGAAACTAAGCAAGATTTAAGTTTGCCACCATTTTTGTTGTACATATGTAAAGTGTTGATAACCATAAAAGAACCAAATCGAGTGGTGACAGTTTAGGCTTAGTAAAACTGTAGCTTTAACCTATGGAATAACATTTCATTCATCATTACATACTGTTAGTATTTCAAAAACAAGTAAGGAGTCTGGTCCTTCCTTACTTGCTTTTAAAATATTGCGAATAATGAAGGAGAATTGTTCTATCGTCTAAAATTGCAAGAATCAAAGCCAAGAAAACGCCTTAAAGTGAAAACGTCAACCAGAGTATCGGGTCCGTGCAAGTAAACTCATCCCGATGTTATATGTTTGTTATATGAGGGCCTAAGACGAGCTTTCGGCCAGTATTTTCCATTTTAGGCACAAAGATATACTGTTATCAGTAAAACACGCTCTCTCTCTTTCATTTATGTGAGAAATATGTCAATATGTTGATTGAAATCGGACGAGCGAGTCTCGAAATATGCAATTTCACATAAAAGTGGGCGGTGCCACGCCCATCGTCCGGTTTTTACCACAGTACCTCTTAATACTTCTCTTGCCATCTTGGGATTTACCTTAAACTAATACGGTAACTTTAGCTTGAACGGTTTGAGAGATACATATGTACATTAAACCTATTAGAACGTCTCGTCTGCCTGAATTTCCACGTGTACTGGTATGAAATTAAAATACTAATTTTAATTGGGAAAGTAAAAAAAAAATTATTCAAAGTAGAGGCCATTGCTTTTCACACGTTTTGAACACCTTTTTGGTAATTTGTGGATATTATATCAATAGAAATATTTGTCCTTTGAAGCAAATCAATCAGACACCCAATTTTCAACTTCTGCGCAGGAATCGAAGTGTTGTTCAGCCAATGCATGCCCCATCGATGAAAAAAAATCGAAATCGGACAAGGCCAGGCCTAGTGATTCCGTCGAGTGGGTTAGCAGTTCACAGCCAAGTACCTTGATTGTATTCGTAACAGGTTTTACTTTTGGTACTCCGTAACAGGTACTATTTTGGCATGTTTTCTGGGCCATTCTGGTTGTTTTCAGCCGATCATTTGTTATCTGTAGCGATTAGTAGTAACAGTTTCACAGTTTTTGGAAGCATTTTTCCAAGATTTGGCTCATGGCGAACATCTGCTCAGTTGTTGATTTTCCACCTCTAAAGTCACACTGATAAGGTCCAATCAGTTTGTTGTCAGTGGGGTTTAATCTTTCACACAATACGCTCGATAGAATGTGGGGTCTCCCTTTTTGTGGATTCAGCAGAGCACACTTAAATTCCATTCGTTGGACATGCTTTCGTCCGACCATATTCTACAAAGAACTAATCTTCGGCGTCGTACATAGCTTGGCTGGCAATCTATCATTCATCGCCGTTTTGTTGTTCTTCAGACGGGTAATTGCTATTCGCACTTCTTCATGGTCGAGCAATGCAACGTCCGCTCCATCATCATCGGTTGGAGAATTTAGTTCACCGTCTTCTGGTGTTATGCTTTCACTGACATTCAGCAGACAGGAGAAGTGTTCCCTCCAATATTGGAGTGTGGTATGGGCATCAGTCACTAGATCATCTCTGGGGATCCGACAAGAGTAGATCTGTATTCCTTTACTGAAATAATTTTAAGCAGAAGCCCTCCTGGAGACTTGCAACGGTATAATGGGAGTTGAAATTCTCAAAATTAAATGTTGTAAATGTACATTATTTACATTTTTATATTAAATAAAATGCATTTTCAAAAAAATTTACAAAAAACATTTTCTGACTTGCAATTGTTTATAAGTATGTTTGCAACCCCTTAAAATGTTTCAAATTGTTTTCTTTGGTTCGATTTGTTTATAAATTTTTGTATGCCGATGCAACTCTGTATACACGGAATTGATCAAACTTTGTTTATAATAAGCAAACATGTTAATCCAACAATACTCCAAATTCAAAAAACAATAAACTAAATTTACCAGAGTTCGAAGAAAATATAACTGGTGAGAGAAATTCCGAAACAGATTGGCAACATTGCGCCTTACGCGCTCTTTGGCAGCATAGAGAGCAGTGAGCCAGAATTCTATAAGATTAATGATAACAATGAATGAAGTGATGACGGAGAGCGGATGGCCAAGCATGTCATGGCAGCGTCACAACCAACATATGCGCATGTTACAAGTGTATGTATGTATGTGTGATGTGCGTTGTTGTAAACATCATAATGAGTTTGTGAAACAAGCAGAGCATAATGACGTTGATGCTACCAATACAACAACAAGAAACATGTGCGTTGAGCTCGCGTGCGTATGTGTGTGCGCGTGCACTTCCGGCGCATCAGTCAGTCAGCTTCGTTGGCGGCAATTCGCGCTCATTGATAAAACTGCCAACGCTGGATGCTGTGGACTCAGTTCGCCACGGACCACTGACGGATGCAGACGCATCCAACGCTAGCTGCCGGCAGCCAAAACGCGTTTAGCCGCACCGCATGCAGACATATGCGACCAACGCGTCTAAACGACCGTCAATTGTTGCTGATTACTGGAACTCTTTTCGTTTTTGCCCGTTGCAAGTAAAAGTTTTCGCCGTCAGCGGGTCGCGCATTGTAGCTTAATAGCTTCGGCGATAAAGGCAAAATTAATTGTTGCAAAAACGTTGCTGGTTATTGTGACGCGTTGTCGGTCTTTTTGTGGTTGTTGTATTGTATTTTAAACTTTTATTAGTTTTTTGTTTCGCTACGCAGCGGGCTTCGGCGTCGCGCTGTCGATTAGTGAGCTGCACGTCGCGAATGCGCGCGCCTTTCGTTGACAATGTAAACAAGTGAGCAAATCAGGCCCGCACACATCTGCATATAGGATTTAAGTTTAACAGCAAAGTGTTTGTGTAACTCGTTCGATGTGCTTCCAGCAACGCCTTCAACTGCAGTGCCGCCTGGAGAATGCCATTGTGTTGGTGTGAAGGCTTAACCGGAATACAGGTTGTGCTTCGATTGCATTGTGCTGCCTTTAAAATGTCATTTGCATGTTTTTAAGTTTTTAGTGTGAAATCTTGCATAATGGACGCTCATAATTGCGTATACGCAGTGGAGGGACATTTTATTATATTTGCTTTAAAAGCGCAATGAAGGCGATTTAAAAAATTTTCAAAGCGCATTTAATGACAAAAACTATGTGTGAAAAATGCAGCCGATTTGATGGCAATATAAGTGTACAGTTATGAAAGGTTAAAATAATATTTTTTTATGAAAAAAGGTTATCAGAGAAAGTAATTTTTCCTATTAACTTCGTGAAATCGTTTAAAGCATCCCAAATTTTGATTTCCTAGACCTTAAATGGCAGGAAAAAAACCTTTTAAATGGCTGTTAAATAACTTAGCATCGACAACATAGTAATTAACACTTTCTTGCTTTATATGCCGAATACATTGTTGAAGTGTCATGGCGTATAAGTAACTAATAACTAATTTCCGAATAAAAGAGTACATCAAATAAGGATAATTTAATTTGAGTGCGTAACTGATGGAAAAAAGTTTGTAAAGGATTTTAGCAAAGTCTCACTACAGCGATTCGCGTTGGTAATATGTATGCCATGGCGTATGAGTAACTTCTATCTTATACTCCGCAGACATGTGTTCGAATATTCTATATAAAATGTGAGTTCTAACTTTTGGATCAAACTAATTTTTTTTCGAGCGATTGTGTCATAGATAAAAACGTTATTTCTGCGCTTTTCTTCCTTCGCTTCCGAAATTGAAACATAAGCATACATATTTGAAGCTAATTTAGATTTATCTATAATAGCTTTTCAAAGATAATATAGGAGTATAATGTTTTTTTTTCGATAAAGCATAAAGCAAATAATGTACAATTTCAAAAAAATACCTTTTTGATTTTTAAAAATTATTTCCACCACACACAAAGTTTTCTTGAATGAAAAACTTCTTCTTCTCGAAATTTGGCATATATTTTTACCATTTACTTCAAACATGAATATTATTATATAATATTAAATGTAGTGGTTTTATACAGTTTAAGATCGTGGTGGAAAAATTTCAAATCGACCTTCTTATATCAAATCTTACTAAATTGACATTATAAATGACACAGTATAAATCGTAGACGTGCGGGCGATATAGGCAATGTATAATTCTTTAGTCAGTTCGGATATTGAATAGACAAATTTTACAAAACACAACGATATGGGCCTAGTTTATCTAGAGTTTTACCAAGTCGGGAATATTAAAAGAACTTCTTCTGCAGTGACTTCAATGTCATGATGGGTATGCCGCAATGTCAGGCCTATCAATCTACATATATTGAAGCATGTTCGTCCTCAGCAGCGTTTTCATGCGGCGAAGTGTCGGAAAAGAGGGTTCAGAGCTCGCATTCGTTACAGGAAGTGTGCAGAATACTTATGCGAAGAAAGCTATTAATTATATCGGACTATACCGCAGTTCATCAAAGTCTCCAATGCAGTAGTCGGTTACTTGTGGTCTTTTGACTTTTACTTCTACCCACAATGGCACATGCCAATGATCAAGTTCACCTTTGACCTTCAAACGTGGAACGGCGTTGTCATTATTCAAAAGGCCTTTGAATTTATCTATCAAGCAGTCAATAAGATTTTCCATTTCTTTTTTTTTTCAAAATACATACTTTTTCTGGAAGCAGCAACCTCAGTTGAAATCCATCAAATACTTCTGTAGAAAAGCGCGTCATCAAATATTCGTCGATTGTAACCAACAGAGGAATGTACACTGAGACCCTGGGTATTTTTGGCAAGTTCTCACGTAGAAATTTTCGCGTTTTGGTTGTTGGCCGCAGATTCTTGGTTTTCTTCGTCAACTTTCAGTGCTGCCACTATTTCGTGTCTGAATAAAGGTGTCGAAAATGTTTCTCAGCTTTTTGTCTGCGTTACAAGCAGCGTATCTAACATATCTGATATCTTTACAAGATCGATCTATTCTTTCTGAAGAATCACGCTAAGTTAATGAGTTAGGGATAGAATATCACATAGACAAAAAATACTAATTATAAATTAAAATTTGCACACGGCTGTGATGAGTGTCGTTGCTTTTTCCGCTGTTTCCTTATTTTCCAGTCACTAATTTTTCTTTGCTGGAAAAATTGGAGGATAAACCGCGGAGAATGTAACAATAGAACATGTCACAGATGGATGCAGCAACTATTTCAAGTTATTTACCAAGCCGCGTTGCTTCAAATTTAACATTTTTTGTTCTGGATCTGATTGTATTTATTAACAATTTAATCTGCATACGTTGCTACACTTTGCAATTTCATATTCAAAAATGGAGACTGTCTTTAATTTTGCTCCTGGAAATTAGCAAATTTATGGATTATATTTATGTTACTTTATATTCTTTCAGAGCAGTAAAATTGCTAATAACCCATTTAGCCTTTGGAGTTTCCCCCCTTTGTCCCCTTTGAATCCGCCACTGGTTGAAGTAAACGTCATTTTGAGTTGTTCATAATAATAGCAGTTCTGGCAGTTTCTATGTATGAGAAATAATGAATAACATGAGCGTAAAGCGTATCATTACCCTTCATACAACTAAATTATAATTATTTAGAACAAAAAATTAATTAGTGTAAAATTTATTTTCCCTTCCAAGTGCTACACGGAAGGATTGATATTGTACATAATAAAACATATAAACATTAAAAAAGATGGAAAGATATACAAAGAGTAATTGGACTTCAACGAAAGTAATATAACGGTGTCTAAAATTGAGAAACAAACTAAAAGCATAAAGCCAAATAGGATATGTATATACGGGACGAAAATTCATTGAATTAATTAAATGTCAACCAAATATTACTTCTCAGAAGGTAAAGAAGGTGTTAAATCGAAATATGAGTAAAAGGACAATCAGAATACATTACAATTTATATTTTATTTATTTCTAAGATCAAAATTAAAAGGTCGGAAAATCCATTAAATTTACGACTTTTAAATATGTGACACTACAAAGGTAATTTTGGTATTTTTCAATTTGAATTGTTGTCAGCAATAAACTTTAATCAGCAAAATATAATTTAATTAATATGTGTTTTTATATATCTAAGAGTATATTGTAATATCTGAAAATAAATTAAATTAAAATTTAATTGTACCTCTATAGTAAGCATACCTCATACCTCTCTTTCTCATTCCTAAATATTATTTTCTATTTTTGTGACATACAAACTGAACGATCAACATCGATATAAAAATATTTCTATGATTTTGTATATTTTAAAAAATTCAAATTTGGCTATAAAGGTTATTGTTTTTTCCAGTACACGAAATATTTATATATGCGAAATGTGGTGCTACCGATTGTAATAGTTTTGTTTACTTATTGGTTGTTTGTATCACCTAAAACTAAGCGAGATGGGGTTATATATATGTATAAATGATTAGGATAACGAGAAAATTTTAAATCAGAGTAACTGCCCGTCTGTGAAAACGATAAATTGAGTAAGAAATAAGTAAGGAAGGGCTAAGTTCGGGTGTCACCGAACATTTTATACTCTCGCATGATAAAGTGATAATCGAGATTTCATTATCCGTCATTTATATATTTTTTTATTTTGCTGAAAAATTAATAAGATTAGTAGTTCCTGAGATATGGTTTTTGGTCCATAAGTGGGCGACGCCACGCCCATTTTCAATTTAAAAAAAAAGCCTGGGTGCAGCTTCCTTCTGCCATTTCTTCCGTAAAATTTAGTGTTTCTGACGTTTTTTGTTAGTCGGTTAACGCACTTTCATTGATTTTCAACATAACCTTTGTATGGGAGGTGGGCGTGGTTATTGTCCGATTTCTTCCATTTTTGAACTGTATATGGAAATGCCTGAAGGAATATAGAGTTTGGTTGACATTGCTATAGTAGTTTCTGAGATATGTACAAAAAACTTATTAGGGGGCGGGGCCACGCCCACTTTTCCAAAAATATTACGTTCGAATATGCCCCTCTTTGTGCCAAATTTCACTTTAATATCTTTTTTTATGGCTTAGTTATGACACTTTACAGGTTTTCGGTTTTCGCCATTTTGTGGGCGTGGCAGTGGACCGATTTTGCCCATCTTCGAACTTAAACTTGTACTTGGTACCATGAGACACCCGTGGTTTAAAGTTATTAAAGAAGTTCTAATAGGTTTAACGTACATATCTCCTCAACCGCTAAATCTACAATACCCAACGATGGCCAGAGCAAATAAAATAAAAACTCCCACCCACGGTGTGAAAATGAAAGAAATTAAATGATTACCTCATTCACTCCCCACATAACGGAACTGTTGAAAACTACTAAACCGCAATAAAACAATAGCCAAATACATCAAAAACATTAATCTGATAACTTATGCCTATTTTCATGACTTCTTTGGAGGGTGGTTTTTTATAGGAAAATAAAAATGAATTATCTTGAATATTTAGAGTGTTTTTATTTACATATTGAAAATTAAAAAAAAGTACTTCAAAAAATTTAATACTTTATTACTATTATATTAATATTGTCACTCGAAGTTGGAAACTCAAAAAAAATGCACGTGGGTAGCCCGGGTGATTTTGTTTATTCTTAATCTATAGACATGTCATTCTGGAACGACTAAAGTTAAATTTTAAGGATAAATAACAAAATGGCGGACTTTGAAAAAAAAAGTAATTTTACTTTAGCAAAGAAAGGGATGTAAAATAAAAAGTTAGGGTGAAAAAATTGTCGTTAGTTCCGACGAGAACTATAAGTTCGTAAAACAGCCTGTTAAAATTTTAAGCAATCGGTTTAGTAGAAAAAAAGTTAGGACCCGGGCCCACCGGAAAAACAATGTTTTGAGAAAAACGCGTTTAAAATTCAACAACTCCGAGAGAGAGGACTCCGAGGAGCTCTAGGAAACTCGTTATAACTCCCGAAATATTTCGAGTTTCTGTCTGAAATTTTCACAGTATATTCTCAAGACATTGTATTTTCAAATTAAGCAATCAAAATTTCTTAGATTTTTTGAACCCAAGTTACCAGACTACTACCTTAAATCTTACCCCTGAGATGATACGAATGTGGGAGTGCTTTAAAGAAGCTGGGGTCCAAATTTTGCAATGGGCGCGGCACCAGCCTCCTTTATTACATATCTCAAATCTGCCTTTAGCGACCTCAATCATGTTTAGTACATACATAATAATCTTCAAACATTACATTATTTATTTTACAGGGCGAATACAAACAGAATTGGAATACAACCTCGTCTACTTTGCATATAACACAATTTTATGTTTCATTTGATTCTTTAACTAGTTCACAAAACAAGAAGCCACTAATATAATAAGATTAACTACAATAAAAACTTTGTACAAAAAGTGATCAAAATGATCAGAAATTATACAAATCGAAGCAAAACTGTGCAAGCCCTAGGTGCGGAATTTGCATACTCCATTCTTTGACACTTTGAGTGCCAAGCGGATTTGACCAAAATCTTCTCCAGAGCCCAAGCTAGTTTTTTGTTATAAAGCAGTGTAAAAGTAGTATATATATATATCTGTTCCATTCCCGAGCTGATTTATTGTTTACTTTGGATTTTATAATTGTTTTCCTAGGTCGCACGTTTTTGTGCGTGAAATATTGGAGACTTTGGAAGCGAATGATGATTTTTGATGGATTATTGCTCACAATGTCCCACCACTTGTGGTATGTTATGTATTGGTTGGTTTTCAAAATATACGCTCCTTAAAAACTAATATATACATACATCTGAATGCTAATTTGAATAAATAATCGAACACAAAATGTACCTCAGAGCTGTTATAATAAAAAACAAAAGTTATCATAGTGCTATGAAAATTGGACCAAAGGACAAGGTAGAATGCGAAACATCCCCTGTCGTACACTTTTGTGCGACGTGGCACCCCACGAAATATTAGGAGTCGTGCAAAAATGTGCGACATGGCACTTAATGTGCTATGGTTGACTTTTTACCGAAAATATCAGTGAATGAGTGAGATATATAATGGAAATTCAGAGAAAATAATTTCCTGAAAGAGGTGTTTCAGTTTTTAAAAATATGTTAAATCAGTACAATACTTCCTTTAGCCCCCACATACCTAAAGATATAAGGATTTTCGAACTTCTATTTGACTTTATCCGACATACATCAGTCAAGATGTGAGTTATTTCAATAAAGTTGAGAGAGCATGTTTCTCTTATAAAGGTGCATCATTGTGCTTAAAATGAATAAAATCATGTGAAAATTTGCCCCCAACCCCATGTAACTGCATAGCCTTCTATGCATGCAATTATTACCCCAGCTTTAATTATGGCGAGTTGCCAGAGTATTAAGTGAAATTTTATGTATGTGTTGTGAAATTAATAAAAGACCAAAAATCTAATTAAAAGTTCTTTTAATGTATAAACGTATATAAGATTAGCACAAACTCGCCATGGCGTATGATTAATATTTTATAAATCGCTTTAATATGTTAGTACATATTAGTATGTTCGTATGTGAATATAAAGTGTCTAAAAGAGCATGTTTAAATTGAAATGCCTTTATACAAATTGATTTTGTTTGGTATTTTTATCTTTTGTCATACATTTTTTTATCTCCAATGCAAATTAATTTTCAATTTTAAAAGAAGAAGTTTAAGGTATTTTCATAAAAACATTATTTTAAAACTTATAGGTAGTTAACATAATACACCATGTACTAGTACTGGCCCATATCCATCTATGTACGAAACATCAATGTTTTTATTTGTTTCTATTGCTTATGTTAAGCTATAGTTGGCTAAATAACTGTCGTGTCAACTGCAGATCGCCAGCAGTAGACTGTTATTTGGATGGTTTGACAGATCAGTTTTCATTCCTACAAAAACATTTTAGGCAAATGGTCCCAGTGTCTGGTGTTTTTATGTTTGCTGCATTTAGTAAAATTAAATTCAATATAAAAATTATTAAAATATATGGAAAAAGTAATTAAATGCATAACTACGTATATACTTTTTCAAATGAAAAAAAAAAAGTTTCGATCCATCATATCGACTAAAGCATCTATGTTTTTTTAATAGGCATCCCTACCATGTACTAAACATTAATATACTTCAGCGGGCGTTAGCGAAAAGAAATCAACTTGAGAAGTGCTGCACACCCTAATACGTGTATAATGCAAACTGTCAATCAGTTAAATATAATAATATAATTAAGTTTTGGTTTTTGGCGCTTTCTAGGAAGAAATTTGGTATATCTGACATTGCGTATACGCAACCTCTGTTTGCAGCACATTCAATAAAGTTTTTTGCTACAAACAGTCAACTGCAACTGATTACGACTTATGGCTAATAAAACGTGCCACTTTATTTTTCTATTGAATTAAATATTTTGCCAACGAAATTGTATATAAAATTTTATTTATTTTAATGAAAAAAAGTGAAAAGTTAAGTTGTGAAAAGTAGCGCTTTTTCAGAGTGTATATCTGTATGGATTAATTGTTTAATAAAAAATCTGTTATTTACTTCATTTAGGAACGCCGAATTTTTTTCTTTTGTAGTTTGTTTTTTTCTGTTCATTATTTATTAAGTCATTATTAACCAGAAAGTAGCAAAATTTTTAATGAACACCAAGGAAGTTGAACAAGTAGTTAAGAGGTTATATACAATTAAAAGGTGAATTTTCCAGAATTTTTCTAAGAAAACTTTTAAATTTATTTATTTAGCTAAATGATAAGACTTAGTATTAGTAAAAATAGTTATTTGTAACGGAACTATAGCTAATCTCCAGGAGTTGCTCTCAAAAAAGACATTTTGCGGTGACCATTCTATCTCAGAACTGCATTCTCTGAAAATAAAAAAAAAAAAACCAAATAGATTTAATTAAAGCAATGTCAAATCTAGTATAAGCAAGGAAGGAATAAATAAAATAATTTTTTTGACAAAATGGCGATTTAAAAAAAAAATCCATTTTTGATAAAAATTTCGGCCTTAAAATGTTTATAAAAAATTTTTTTAGTCAATAAAATATAAATATATCAATTACTAAAGATATATTTAAGAAGCTTTCATGGCAATATAAGTGTACAGTTATGAAAGGTTAAAATAATATTTTTGTATGAAAAAAGAATATCAGAGAAAGTAATTTTTACTATTAACTTCGTGAAATCGTTTAAAGCATCCCAAATTTTGATTTCCTACACTTTAAATAGCAGGAAAAAAATCATTTAAATGGCTGTTAAATAACTTAGCATCGACAACATAGTAATTAATACTTTCTTGCTTTATATGCCGAATACATTGTTGAAGTGTCATGGCGTATAAGTAACTTGTAACTAATTTCCAAATAAAAGAGTACATCAAATAAGGATAATTTAATTTGAGTGCGTAAAAGATGGAAAAATGTTTGTAAAGGATTTTAGCAAAGTCTCACTACAGCGATTCGCGTTGGTAATATGTATGCCATGGCGTATGAGTAACTTCTATCTTATACTCCGCAGACATGTGTTCGAATATTCTATATAAAATGTGAGTTCTAACTATTGGATCAAACTTTTTTTTCGAGTCATAGGTGAAAATGTTATTTCTGCGATTTTCTCCCTTCGCTTCCGAAAAAAATTTGAAACTAATGAGTTTAGCCATTTTAAGGTAATGTTGCTCACCGACTTTGAAAACATCATTTTTGAGAAAAACGCGTTTAAAATTTTGCTTTGAACTCCCAACCGCTCTGAGATGCCTTTTCAAATTTGCGTGTAATATCGAAAAGATTAACCGAAACGAAATGAACTTCTCTGTGTGTTTTCTTAAATATATGTATATTATAACTGTATAATGACCGAGGAAGTTAAATAAGTAGTTAATTGCATTAACAAGAAAATCTCTAAAGTTCCTGTCTTCTTATTTTATTTCTCATACAAATTAACCTTAGTAACATTTTATACTATAAAACAGTTGCTTCTTCCTTTACTTTACCGAATTTTAAGAAACAAACGTACAAAGTCGCTCTTCCCAAAAGCTTCAAAAAATGATTAATGATGATAGACTATAAGTTGAAATTAATAATCACGAAAAAAATTTATTTTCAAATTATTCATACTTCAATACATATAATTTTATAAAATAATAAAATTTCTCAAAACTAATATTTCCCGCTCACTTAATAATGCAAAATGCCGAGAGACACACAAACAATGGTACGTGCGGTGATAAAAATAAATGAAATGCATAAACAATTGTGAAAGTCAGGCGCCTTCATCGAGTGAGCAGAATAAAAATTCCTACAAACCCAAATGTAAATACGCGAAGAAAAGCCAAGTGAAGAAGACAAACAAGAAAATAATAAAAATGCATACAAGTTGGCGCTATTCTATGCATTTAGCAGCTGCTTGTTTGCTGTTGCTGCCGCACAAGCAGAACGAGTTAACTGCAGGAATGTCATAAATTATAAACCATAAAGTCGAGAGTGGTTTACTAACTATATAAAGGGTGTTGTTTTACGTGTAGAAATTTGAATCCTAATAAAATAAAATGAAAATGTGAATAAAGTACACAATATTCTGGCAATTTGCTGTTTGAATATAACTTTTGACATACAAGTATGGCTTCCACGAATGTCGTGTTTCGGGGCCAATTTAACTTCAATAGTCTTCCTTAACTCACTATAAGTAAATATTAAATTTAAACTAGCAAACTGTGGTTTGAAATTCTTTCCGGTATATACGTAAGGTAAATGCCAAACTTCTGTTCATATATATAAACCTTTTACAAGTGGTTTAAAAACTGAACTAAACAAGTTTCAGTCTATAAAATAACACTCTGTATACGTTATAAATATGAGAGTATTGGTTGATTAATGTTTTTCGCGGCATCTTTTTGCGGAATTAAAAATTTGTCTTTGACTGTGGGATTTTGCTTTTTAAATATTTTATGGTAGAAAATAATACTAGTTTTACATACCATATTTTATGGGGGCTATGTATAATTTCCGAGCACTGTATACTAGGGTGCTTCAAAAAAATTTTTAGAATTTTTTTTTCAACTCTTACCTTCTTAAATGTTAGTGATTGACAAACAAAAATCCTCCCTCGAACCAGGCGCTGTAGCTTAACTCTAAGGGGTCGCTATTTTTTTTTAGGTTTCTTTACATTTTACATAGGAATTTTCGTTTTTTTCATTCAAACTAAAATTTCACCAACTAATTTTCGTTGCTCAAAAATAACCATCACATATTCAGAAAGTTCACTTTTTTCACAATTTTAAATAAAACTTAAAGTATTTAATTATTCATCAATATTTATTTTGTCGCCTTCAAAGTAATTCCCTTCAGATGTAATACACTTATGCCTACGATATTTTCAGTCCTCAAAACATTTTTTATAAGCACTTTTTGGGATGGCCCCTAGCTCATGATGCATCAAACCACTAATATTGAAAAAATAGGAGCATCATCTTGATTTTTGAGCGGCTTTGGGTGGTTTTCTAATGGTTGCTGACTTGTTTGCATGCCAAACTCATAAACTTGCTTATAAAACTCTCAATGAATGTGTGACCGGAATTCGCACGATCAAGCATGTCCAGAGAGACTTACTTACGGTCTCTCGACCGTGTTTGAAAGCTTCGCAGCATTCGTAGGCTCGTGTTTTTGATAAAACTGAATCACCGTAGGCCTTTTTCAACATTCGCAATGATACCGCACACGAAATTTGGTTAGAACATCGGCTCCTATAAAATTTTCTCATACCTGTAGCAGTTATAGCTTCAATGCTTTGATAAATTTATACACTAAACCTATTAAAGGGCGAGGTCACGACTACTTCTTCATAATTTTCATATCGATGTCCATCCTTAATGCTATTCGTTGTACCAAATAACAGTCTTATATCTTATTTTGAGCTAGTTATGGCACTTCATAGGGTTTTGATAATCTGTATTTTGAGGGTGTGGTAATGATACAATTTAGCTTATCTATAAATAAAAAACCTTAAACTATAGATGCCCAGGGATACAACGACAAATAATATTGCTTAAATTCATCCACCAGCAACGTTGCAAGTCGTTTTTTGGACTTAAAGTATGGAGTTATTTTGCTTGAATTACTTTACTAAAGCTTCACTTAAAATAAAGCATTCAATAATATGGAAGGGCTCTCCAAAATACATATACACAGCTGTTGACGAAATTAAAACAAACAAAAATGTATAAATACAACTACTTCCTTAACGAGATAGTGGTAGACCCACAGTCTTGGCTTGCACTTTGGTTGGATTTACTTTCATCAGGTAACATGAGTGCTTGCATTTCGGTGCAAGCTGTACATAATCTCAGTATACATACGCTGAAGAGATGATTGTAGCTATTCATGCACACGTACATGCCTTGTGGGAAAAACGTTGTAGACTTTTTACTTTGCTTTCTTTCACAAACTGTCTTTATTTGCGATTAAATTCAGCAAAGTCGTTCTGTGTGGAAAGATTGTGGCTTCACAAGGAGTAGGACGAACAACTTAGAAAGTAGTAGCAGTTTGCCTCTGGAAAAAATTCTGAGCTGTTTTATTTTTCGATGTTTTGTAGATGAAATTTGTTACTACCAGAAGGAAACGCCGATGACCCTACTAAGTGTTCATATTGAATCGTTCACTAAGTAATTTCGTTTTTTTATTGTGCAAAATATTTTGTGAAATTATATATTTTACATTTTGTGCAAGAGATTGATGCCACTATCATAACATTTTTGATCCTTACAGGCAAAAAATTGTAATCTTTCAGCATTCTTTAGAGTTTGCATCGTCCAACGACTTTATTTTATAAAGGGGGTATTCTAGACCAGAAATTAAAAAACATCGAAATTGTTTTTTTATAATTTCAAAGTTTAACTATTCAAGAATATATGTACAAGAGAATTTTTCAAAATTCAAATTATTGTCGGAGATATAGGCATTTTTTTGACCCGTCATCCAAACTGGTTCGGCCGGAACGCGAAACTTTAAACGCGTTTTTTTTAAAACTGACTTTTTCGGAACGACACCCACGATTTCTCAGGTTCAACTTGACCGATGTACTTGAAATTTTTATAGAGTCTTCTTATAGGTTTGCCTATGGTTGGAACTAGCCCCATCCCCAAATTTTTATTTTTATTATTTTTAAAAAACTCGAAATAGTCAGAAAAGTGCTCCAAAAAAACTTTTTTTTTAGGCAGTCGCCATTTTGCGAAAAATTTTTTCCCACTTTTCCGTAGTTCCGGCCATTGCGACATTATTATGGATTAATAATAATTTTTTCTTTTTGGTTTCAGATAACTAGGAGGGTTGAAATCATGGGTATGGTCACGTGGAAATTTTTAGAGACCCCCCAATTCGTCAGCTCATAATTTTTGAAATTTTTTACTTTTTTTAGTTTTTAATTTTTTCTCTATTCTTCTACAATTAACAAATAACTAATAAAAAATGGATGCTAAAAATATTAATTGCCTTTTTTTACGACACTTTAAAAATTACCTGAATTCATTCAAGTAGTCCATCAAATTTTGAGAGATCGTTTTAATGTCCTTTTCTCATCTAGAACGGTTTATTTGTCCGAACCGTTGGTATTAGACCACTATAGCATATGACCGTAATACAAAGTCATACCGATCAAAATCGTACCTTTTCTTTAGAATCATCATTTTCTGTTATGCATAAATTAGAAACTGAAAAACCTTGGTATGGAACGGTTACCCATTAATTGTAGTAGTTGTATCAAAACAAGGTATTATACATACACTTTTTTTGTATATGTATTAATATGTATATGTCGATGTGTGTCACTGTGACTGAACAAATATGTACACGGATATGAATAAAATATGCAAATTCAAAAATTGAAGTATGCTTTTTGGCGTTGAGCATTGTCAGCAAACATTGCTAACAAAAATCGCGTATGTGTCTATTATTCAGCGAACCCCAAGCGACGTTGCAGCAGCACGCTCACTGAGCAATGCGTACATGAAGAGTTGTGGCTTATGAAAGGCAGCTGCATACGCCCTGTCTAACCACAATGCAAAAACGAAAGTCCGCGTGCATTACGCATGTAATGTGTTCGTACGTGAGACAAGGTTGATTTTGTAAAAGCATGCGCATGTGACAATACAAATATATGTTTGTGTGCATGTGATATTGCGAGTTGATGACATGCCCAGATATATCGCTAATTTCTATGGAAAAATCGCAAGTTTCACATTTTGTTACTAAAGCTTTTCTTGTTTTCTTCACAAATGCTTACATGAAATATGGAATGAACACACACCAAAGTGTTAGTAGTGAGCGATAAAAGCGCCGTAGCAGTAGGCGCAAGTGCCAAAGTGATTTGTAAAAAAGCTGGCCTATAAAACGAAAAAAAAACGAAAAAAGGCAAGAGGAAAGTGAACAGGGCAATAATAATTGAAAGCGAAGGTAGCGATAATGTGTCCGTGCACATTTCGTGTTGGTGTTGGTGTTGGTGGCAATTGAAAATGTGCATTATGCAACGGAAATGTGATAATGCAGCACAAATACGAAAAAGTGCAAATGGCATAAGTGCTGAGTGCTGAGCAGGCGGTAGGCAAGTGCCGCAGCGACATTCTCGTAATGAGATGGTAATTAAAATCAATTTGTGTGCCAATGGCGGCAACCAATGTACCGATGTACCGTTGTACCGCTGCACCAATGAGCCCACAACAGCTACAACAAAGCAGCATTTCCCACAGAGTTCGATCAATGGGTTTCAATGAATATTGAATTTGTGGTTTCGTGTACTTTATGTTTACCAATATGCATACATATATGTATATACATATGTATTTGTGAAGGTGTGCCCTTATATAAGTGGGTAAGGCGCACTCAATTCATATTTTGCCGCGCAATAAAATTTCGTACCTGAGCGAGATTAAAAGAATGTTTTTTCTTATGTTCCGTAAAGCAATTCGCAGTTGACTGGTACATGCGGGGCATTCCAGTGTAAGTAGTCTTTATCTATTATTCTTTAGAATTATTATTTGGAGGAATAGTTTCCTTAAACAATGTTTTGGTTTTTAAATGTCATTCTTCATTCCACAAAATATAATTTTCTTTGCTTAAAGCCAATCGCTCATAATTTTTGGACTCTGATCACTGTATATTAATTGTTCCACGATGCTTGTGATTCCCAGCAGAAACCGTTGTATTCTTTATTGATAACCCGATCTGAATACTTGCAAATGTTTTCTTCTATTTAAACAGCTGTTCATTTGTCAGAAACGCAAATTTTGGATCACTATAGTTGATAGCTGACATACAGAGTGTCTGATCGAACTCAAGCTTTGTTTTAATATTTTTTTTATTTGACAAGGCGTCCTCCCGATATTCGACATGAATTATTGTCCAAGGAAATAATACAATCTCCGAACGGATTATTCATATCGAAACACTATAGCACATAAGTTATATACAAACTGAACGATTAAAATCAAGCTCTTGCAATTAAACCATTTTACTTAAGCAAATATCTTTACCTAATCTAGCAATAATTATTGTTCAAGGTAGCGTTACAATATCTGAAGATCACTACAAATTCATATTCAAGTTTATTCTTATAATATATGTATTTACAGTGACTAATATATATAAGTTAAGAGTACAGGCGATTTTGCCTTTTCTACTTAAAAATTATTTTAGAATGAGCTATGATATGTTACTATTAATAATATAGTTTTTGTAGGGGAAAAAATTTACAAAAAACACTTGAGGAATGAAGATCACTATATATTTATGGATCAAATTCAAGTATGGCAAATCTTTTCACTTGACAAGATATCTTCACAAAATTTGGCATAGCTTATTGTAAAAGGCACCGCCACAACTTCCGAACATATTGTTCAGATGGGACCACTAAATCGTAAAACTTTCACACAAACTGACTGATCAACCATGCATTTTCACGCCCATTGTCTGATGAAGAACAGTCATGCCGATCGTTATCCCCATAGTTTGTGTAATTATTCTCTAAATTAGCCATGCCCTTTAAGCAACTAAGTTTTATAATAATCCGTTTCGTCATGTATTCACTCTACTCACGCTGCCATCTTAGGGACTAGTTCGGCTTTCATGCTTTCTCTCTTTAGTAAAATGTTCTGTCAGTAACTTTGGGGTTTTCAGAGATTCTTTTGAACCCCATGTCCATTATGTCTAACAACATATTACTTGCTGGAATTCCAAATGCTTCATGTGATATTTGTATTTTGTTGTTTCCTTTCATGGGGGGTGTTTTTTACGTAGCGTGTCCCAAACCCAGCACACAACCCTATGTAGGGGATGTTTCGCCTTCTCACTTTAGCTCGCCTTCAAACGGATGTTCTTAGGCTACCCAGAGGACTTGGTTAAAGACCGGAAGTCGTGAGCTGCTTGAGCCATATGTAAAAGAATCATTTATGGCCACTCCCAAATGAATGGCGATCAGAGAACTTTCCTCATTTGTGTGAACTTCTACACATGACTCCATTCTCCGATTTTATATGCATTTTACAGTGTGAAAATAAGTAAAATCGGACAACAGCTATGCCTACTTCACATATAACATAATTTTAAATTCCATCACCCACCACCTTATGACTAAAATTTACCTAAATCGAACCAAAACTTTTTAAACCCCTAGGCACTGAATATGTGTGCCCAGTGCTTTAATTGACTTTTTACTGAAAATATCTATCAATGTATGTGATAAATATACTTGTATAGATCAAATATAGCTAATTTAAAGATTATAGAACTTCCGGGTGACTTTATACCGCATATGTCCAATGTGTGAGTTATCTTAGTAAAATTGAGAGCGTGTTTTTCTTTGAACTTGCGATTAGAGTGAATAAAATCGGGTAGAAACTCGCTCTAGACCCCATATAACTAACAAGTCTTAAGTACTAGAAGGTACTACCTGGTTTTAATCCCTGCTAGTTGGAAGAGTATAACTTGTTCTGTTGTAGCTGAAGTTAGCTCTTTCTAACTTATTTTTTCTATAAAATCATGTATGCGAAAAATGTTCTACGAATTATTCTGAACAACCTAAGAGACTAAGAGACTATGGCTCTAACACTAGTTATGAACGATTTTGAAGACGAAGTTTAAAAACTCTTATTAATCGGTTTTATGGGAGATATACTTATGTTATAGTTATACGATTTGACCGATTCCCAGAAATGATCGATAGAATACTAAAATGCATCTACACATTAAATTTCATTCAGAGATATCAAAAACTGATTACTACATTTTTATGATCCCCAAAAACCTTTGCTTTAAAAATAGCTGCCTCGAAACCGGCTTTAGACTCATAGTCTTGTAGAAAAAATTGTTCAAAATGATACGTAGAACATTCCCGCTTTAAGCGAATTTTCCGCTTTTTGGCTTTCTATAAATCAACTTTCTCTAATACATTTTTATAATTAGATTGGAATAAAGTACCATAAGATATATACATAGATCAATATTATGACAGATTATACTGAAAATGTTTTACACTTATACGGAAATACCTAATTTCGTATCATAATAGGTTTTTGTTAGTTCTGTTTTTTCCTGCTTGTCATTTTTCCAGGTCGGGGTATTATATAACAACGATTTTCTTCTTTGTAAGAATGCAAACTCTAATAGTCTCACTGACTCTCTAACTCGCTCTTTAATTGTAATGAGGTCACACCATAATACCACAGCGATTTTTGTAATGAGAATTTCTAAATGCTGTTTAAAACTCATCATATCCAGAATTCAAAGAAAAAATCAAAACTTAAATTAATTAAAAGATTTAAAAGACACATTACATATTTATCTACGTACTTGTCAAGAGACGCCTTAATGTAGGCAACGATTTTGTGATGATTCTATCACTCTGCTTTATATTTCTAATAATGTTTAATAATAATAATAAAGGGATTTTGGAAGAAAAAAAAAAATCAGTAATCCGTTAAGGTTTTAAATGAGCCATATTTTTTTAAAAGGAACTCATTTTAACTAAAATCTATTTTTTCTTCTATTTTGCAATAAAATTAGTGAATTTTCTCCGAAAACTTTGGTATTTTAGCATTTAACATATTATCAAACAAACAGTTAACTTTGGAGTGCACCCTCATACTTGGCAGTATGCATTTCAAATTTGTTTATCGGCACGCAAATATGTGAGCCAAAGTGCAACCGCATTTCATCGATGTGGTGAATTGCTCAGAATCGAATTGTACTTATTTGGGTTACGGTAAATTTTTTGAATAATTGATTGGTAGCAGTTATAACGTAATGTAACCGTAATTCTCACAGGATTTAAGCCACGAATTTGTGGCTGTAGATGCGTTGTACTCGTAAGTAGTTTAAGTAATTTTCAACACCTTTTTGAAAAGGGCAATTAAACGATGAATGGAAATTTAACAACATATTGCAAGAGCATAAATATAGTGCACATACCAGTGTGTATGTAAAAGAGTTGGTTTTCAACAGTTAATTAAATCATTTGTTGAAAATAATCTTCATTAAATCGCTACACTCTCTGCCCAGACAAGTGGCAATATACATTGTGGAGTTCGTTATTTCACAAGCTGATTGGTTTTCTTTAGCAACGCCCCTAAGGTATCAGCTTTTGCACTAAAAATAACATGACAGGTTGACACGACTCACGATTGATCTGTCAAAAAAAGGCTATTGAAAAAGTACATCTAAAGGATGCGTTAGTACACACATGAATACTTACATATGGTAAGTACTTTATTTTGCGCGTGCAAATAACCCAATTATATTTTCCAAATTAAGGAATTCGCTTATCTAACTACTGATAAATGCGCACACGTGCCCTGCAAACACACTTTTTATCATTTATTTATTCCTTTTTCGCTTTAAGATTAACTTGCACCATCGCAAGCCTAGCGGTATCATTACATACTGTGCGCTCTAAAAATAGCTTTTTCGTTACGACCTCCAGGTATGTAGAAGTAGCTTAATGAAATCTTTTGTTGATTGGTGTCTGGTGATTGTGTTGGAAAATCTGATGTAACGATATGGGTTTCTTGTCTCCATTGAGTATTTTTCGGGGGTACTTAACACTGCTTTGAATAAATGTTGGACTTATTCTTAGCCAAACACGACGAAAGAGATTGAATTGTACAAAAAGACTCATCTGTAAATTTTAAATTGCTCCAATTAAGGTTGATGGTTTTCTGCGCCCAATACAGCCATCTTTCAATGTTTATTTTTGATAGAAGTGGTTTGTTTACGTCATATTTAGATGTCAGGTGATTTTTCCCTCTTCCTGGGTTGTCATCTATGTTTCCAGTTTCTCCATAATAGTCAGTTCGCCTCTTCGCAAATGTACAACTCATACGAGTATTTAAATACTTTTCTCTTTCTTATTAGTCTATTTGTGACCTTTAGAATGCCTCGTTAGAAAAGCCGCTTCAAACCGTTTCTTATACTTAGTACTATTTTTTTTTATTTCACGATAGGAAGTGTCACATTAAGAATATCGGAAAAATTTACCGAATTGTATGCGTCATTGATCGAAATTGAACAATTGCAATAAAAGTAAAACAGTTTATCGCGTATTGATCGAGCAAGGGAAAAATATTATTTTTGAACACAGTTTAAGCTGGTAACATAAATATGACAGCTTAACATCTTGCGATTTTCTTTTGATAGAATGATTGTTATATTTTTGTAACATTAATTGCATGTGACACAACGTTGATGGCTATGAATCCTCCTCAAGTTGACACTAATCGGATGAAGTATTGAAGTAATTTACTATAAACAATCTCTGACAGTGGTTCTTCATCATAAAAAATACAATATATTGTACTCCATACCAACCTTACCGCTCTCTTAAACATTTAGTATTTTATTTAGCTAAAATTATTAATTATAAATCAAAAGATTTAAAATTTAAGACGATATCTCAAATAGTTTTTGGGTTTTTAGTCTTCTAAAGTGTAGCAACTAATGATCCGATCAATATCAAATTACCAGTTTTACCAATGAACTTCCAGTGAATTACCAATGTGTCCATTTGTGTAACATTTTTTTCCAAAAATCTTGATTTTATTGGCCGTCTTCGAAGATATAGTCCTTAAGACATAGTTAAAACCCAAAAGATCTCGAAATTTACTACTCAATTTTATTTTATAGAGCGCATTATACTTCTCATTTGCTTCCACTCATGATTGAAGAAGTCGCACGAAAAGGAGTCGCCTTGTTTGAAACCTTGTTTGGTATCGAACGGG
The DNA here is from genome assembly GCA_037783105.1 of Bactrocera zonata. Taxonomy (NCBI): domain Eukaryota; kingdom Metazoa; phylum Arthropoda; class Insecta; order Diptera; family Tephritidae; genus Bactrocera; species Bactrocera zonata. The sequence goes on along the minus strand of JBAWJQ010003766.1, from coordinate 328,300 downwards.
TCGGAGAGGTCCTTCCTGATCCTGGCGGAGATTTTAGTACTGCTCAACGTCAATTTACAATGTCGTATTAATTATGCGATTTGATATAATTGTTGTTGATCCTCCAGGCCTGAAGCCATAGTGATAAGTTCCAATCAGTTTGTTGACGGTGGGCTTTAATCATTCACATAATACGCTCGATAGAACCTTGTGCGCGATGTTGAGGAGACTGAAGAGACTTACCCACGGTAGTTGGCGTGAGATATTATTTTTTATGGATTGGGTAGAGCACGCTTAAATTCCATATTTTACAAAGAAGCTGATGCATGCTCCTTATCAATTCTTTGCCGCCGTGCTTGAATAGCTCGGCCGCTAATCCAACGATCCCCGTCGCTTTGTTGTTCTTCAGACAGATAATTTATATTCGAACTTCTTCATGGTCACGCAATGGAACGTCTACTCCATTGTTATCGATTGGGGAATCGGGTTCGCCTTCTCCTGGCGTTATATCTTCACTGCCATTCAGCAGGCTGGAGAAGTGCTCCATCCATAATTTTAGTGTGCTCTGGGCGTCAGTCGCTAGATCACTTCGGGGGGTTCTACAAGAGTATTTTTCGATGTTTAAACCTTTTGAATTTTCAACCATTACCCCTGTCGGCCAGCTTGTCAAGCTCTTCATACTCACGCATTTCGGCCTATCACTTTTTCTGTCTGTGAATGCGTTTCGCTTCCTTCTTCAACTCTCGGTATCTATCCCATCCCTCACGCGTGGTGTTATATATGCGCATCACTATAATTATCACGTTTTCGATATATCCTAATTATAATTAAATTGCAACACATTACGTCCAAGAAAAACACATCACAATATGCACGACAACACAGGAGACACACCGCACAGTTTAACACCACAAACGATGAGTGCTAGTTCACTTATTCTATAAATTAAGATATTTTGTTTCATATTTTACTATAAACTAGAGAACCCATCCACGCTTCACTGTGGCTGATACATAGATGATACCACTACTACTATCTACAAGATTTCTATTAGTTGGATTATAACTATTAGTTAATGAGATAAAGCATTTTTGTGAAGCAACTTGTGTTAGTTTATCCAGTAGAGTTATTGTCAGAACATTTTCATGACCGTGTAGCTTCTCAAAATACCTTGTGCTTATACTTTTTATTTCTTCTTTAACGTACATATTTCATATTTAAATCTTTGTGTATTTGATCATTAGCCACAAACCAAGGGGCGTCTACAATAAGTGAGTGATGGACTGATATTGTTGAAGGATTTCAATATTTGATTGCAGTACCCCATAACTGGATACCTTAGGTCCACACAGGCTTCAAGATAACCTTAAAAAGTCGAACTTTGTGCTCCACACTGAGCTGTGATTTTCGCCCATGAAGCCAATTCATTTTTTTTTTTTTTTTTTTTTTTTTTTTTATATTGAGTTTCTTTCTCAAACTTTCAAGCTTTTAATGTTGTTTTCCCAAGTTACACTTCAATTTATATCGAGTCCGGGATAATTTGTGGAATCACCATGTCGAATTTGTATATTATTCAAAAATACCGGCGGACAGTCTTCTCTTCTCAGAGCAAATGTGACGTGTTTCGATTTCTCAGCATTAACCTTTATTTTCCATTTCTTAAGCCATCGCTCAATTTCTATTATTTCATTTTAAATAACTTGAGTTACTTCTACCGCAGTATTTTTGGATGCAATTATAGCTTTATCATCAGCGTGAGTGGCTACTTTTGAGTGCTCTTTAATCGTAATAAAACCGAATTTTTGCGTCGGTGTGTGACAATAGAAACATAGCTCCATCATTTAACTCTGGAGTCCAATCGACAGTCATTCTAATTGGCTGCACATGATGAACCGGTTCTCAGGCGTGGAAAAACGAAAAAGTCGGCTGGAAAAGTTATGACATACATCAGTCTTTTGGGATGCACGTGGTATAATACATACTCAACTACTGACTGCTGAGCCAGTTATAATCTATTTCACTGCGTATTTGGTTGCAGTTCTTTTCTACTATTCTAAATACTTAGCAATTGTATTATTTTTGAGGAAGAATCTGATTAAATTATACGCATATTATTCAAATGATTGCTACAAACATTAATTTTTAACAAATGCTTATTATTTGAAATATAATTTTTGTATATATGAGTTGTATTAAATTTTGATATAAAAAGATAAAAGATATCCTATATCCTTACCCTGGTTCTAAGCTACCTCCCCATCAATTTTCAGCCAAATTGGAAAATTTCATTGCATTATAAAATTTTAAATTCGAAGATAGGGCGTAAAAGATTGAGTGCCGCGCCGTCCTGCTGGAACCAAATGTTGTCCAAGTCTTCCTCTTCAATTTGCTTGAAGAAAAATTCGGTTAACATTGCGTGATATCGCTCATTGATGGTTACGGCGGTTCCTTCTTAATTTTCCAAGAAAAATGGGCCGATGATTCCACCAGATAAAAATCTGCACCATATAGTGATTCATGCTGGGTGCATTGGCTTCTCGACGATTACGTGCGGGTTTTCTGTGCCCAAATGCGACAATTCTGCTTGTTAACGTAACCATCGAGGTGGAAATGAGCCTCGTCCGAAAAGATGATTTTTCGGTAAAATTGACCATCCACTTAACTCACCACTTTGGAAAAAAGTTTTCAATATTTCCCAGTTTTCTTCTAGTGAATAGCGACCCATTTCGTAAATTTTAGACTTTTTACTGAATATCTGTTACTTTCCGAATGGTATTTGACGTTTCCAATGTCGAAATATAGATAATTCAAATTTAAAACGTTAGATGACCCACCCTATATTATATCGTTTTAGTAATTTCCGTATTTCCTGTACTTGTTCGGTAGCCAAACAGATATCAGTTTGACAAATCTGATCAGATATTTCATTTGCCGTTTTCCGACAGTCCCACCTTCTACTGTCTCCCTGCTTCTGAAGATATTCTCTGGCTTAATGGGATGTGAGATTATTTCCATAATTACCGTCTGGCTATCGACGTATATATGTATTTAACCCTTTTATTTTGTTACCTGCATTGTTAGCTATCTCATCCGCTTTTCTGACCGCAAAGACTTCCAAATGTACAATTCTGCAGTATTGCGGAAGCTTGAAGGGTCTCTTGAGATCCAGCTCTGAACAATAACATAAATTCTGGCTCCCATTTCATTAGCCTAAAATGATTTTTGTTTATATAATATTTTTTACGGGGCTGGAGGTAACTATGTTTGAGTTCACAGCGATGTCAAAAGTTGTTAGACGTTTCGAAACCATTGGGACCTCATTCAGATGTAAATAAACAATATAGTATGTAAATCGATGTTTAGACCCTAAAAATGGCGCTAAAAATGGCGCATGTATGCCAACAGCATGGAACGAATCTACTTATTGTAGCTGAGTGAAACAGGTATATCCTTATCACTTGGCTTATTGACCTTTGTATAGCTGTTTTCGACGTCCCAAACTCATCAATACTTCTAAATTAATTATGAAAACACAGAAGTCCTTTATTTGTCAGAATGTAGTAAGCCACACTTTATCAATCAAATGCTTAGATAGCTCAAACTGTTTGAATTTGTAATACCCGAGTTCGACTGGCTTTTTCTTCGCTTTAACTTTTGTACAAGTTCTGTTTCTCTTGCAGAAATTTACATGTGAAAGTCAAAATATACACACTTCAATGAAGTGGTAATCTGCTTGCTACCAACCGTTAGTCTGTTTTTAAGTAAAGCTGCTAAAATTACGCTAGCGACTTGTTCGATTCGCCATCCTACTTGTTCTTTCTAACCGAAGGTGTCCACTGTCCACACTATACCAGTAGCGCATAAAGGAGCCTTCTTGATTCAAGGCGAGAATTGTTTTATACTTACATAATTGGTAAGTTTCATGATTTAATGTTTTTTATACTTTCTATTAATAGACCGAATTGAAAATCTAAGCAAATAGTTAAATGAGTTTGAATTCAAATGATTTTCATAGAAAATAATATGAAACCTTTTGTTTTCCTTTGTCTTCAGAATTTCCTTTCAACTGTCAAACGACTTCATTTGAACAAAGAACTTCCCACAAAAGCGCAAATTTTATGGTTTTGAAGTGGGCATATTTAGAGTAAAGTATTGTTTCAATGGAAGCGCAAAATTTAGTTGAAGCAAGTCGGACAGCTCTAAATTTCAATAAAACCATTGAATTGTCAATTAAAAATAGATAAATTAGATGAAGAGAGATATATAAGAATTTGAATAATTGACACTGTTTTGTTGTTTTCCAAAACGAAAATAATATTTTAGTAACAAAAGCTTAGTGACGGTTGCCTAACTATTGGATTACAGCTATCACGAACAGCGTATTAACTCTGCAATTACAAGTAGGAGTAACTGTTAAGCGCATTACTTGCAAAACACTAAGTTATTTGATAATACGCAATCATGTGCGGGCAACTAAGCGCGTAAGCGTAGTTTTGCGGCCACAACTTGGGCAATCAATTGAACAATTTCAAATCCACCAAAGCTATTCCACTCGAATGGAGACAGGCTTTCGGCAATATAATCGACAGACACACTCAATGCACTGCACTCCAAATATGACTGAGTATTTAATGATAGAGTAAATAAGTAAGTGTTAATTTATCGTTTGTTTGTAGCGCCCACAGTGGAGATAATGAACGATTATAGTAAAGCTATGAGGGCTACAAATGATATTCCAATTATGGGAGACAATCGTGTGAACTTCTCATAACAAAAATTGTTATGCAGATTGTAAGCGTATATTCTTGTTATTCCTCAATACAATTGGTAATCGAATTTATGATATATTTCGTAACTGATTTAAAAAACAATGAACACTAATAAATGACGTTTTGTGTAGAAGTATTGAGCTTTTATTTTTATTTTTCTGCTTTATTAGTTCAGCAATTTATGACATATAAAATTGTGACAGAATTTTAATTGCGGTTTATGAAGATTCGGTTAAATTTTCAGCACAACTAATCTTATCACTCTCTCGAGCTTACTTTTAGTTTCCCATCGATGTTGTGATTCTAAAAACATCGATACATCGATGTTGCCTGGATCAATTAGGCAATTCACAAGCTTTGTTGTATGTCTTATGTCATATTTTAATATTCTTAAAAATACGACACTTGTGAGCACCCTTAACTGTTGTATGTCATATTTTGTCATATTTCTACAATACGAGTAATAAGAAAGTAAACAAATACAGCTGATAGAATAACGAACTCAAGAAACATACCACGAAGTGCTGTATTTGTAAACAAATACTGCCGATAGAATAGCGAACTCAATAAACATACCGTGCAGTGTTGTATCAGTCATATATTAATTTTGCATGTGAAACAACAACAGTGCTAATATGACAGTCATAAAAAAATATGACAATATGACGATATGACACAATATGACACCTTGTGAATACCCTAAATGTTTTTTCAAATTTTACTCCACATCTTTGCAGCACATTTTCTCGGTATTAATGCGAAAACATCTGCCTCAAAACGCGTTTGCTAAAGCATGTGTCATGTGTTTTGTTGTAAAATACGGAGAATTCGTTGGTTGAATGTGCACTTGAATAATACTGAGAATTCGCTTATCAATTAATGCGAAATAAGTTTTACAAAAAATCTAAAATTAATTTTGTGTCACAGTCTATTTCGTGCTATGTGTGTTAAAAGTTGTTTTTGAGCGTTTAATATGTATAAGTTTTGATTCGAATTCATCTGTTGTCAATCACAACTTTATTGCAGGTGTAGTGAATATAAAATATATATAAATAATTGCGTTAGACGTGTAAATACATACACTCTGCGAAAAAAAACCCACGCACTCTACAGAGTGCTTTTATATATCGCAAAACTTGGATTCATATTATTGTAAGATAAACATTTTTCTTTGAGGGTCAACCACTTTTATTTAGTTTATGTTTCAAGCATTTTTATATAAAAACTTATAGTTTAACACTTGTTATAGATGAAAATGTAAAAACACACACATAACAAACCACAGAAGTAAATTTTGTTATGAACAATAATGTAATTTTCAAAAAAGTTGTTTACATACATATTTTATGTTTTATATGATTTTCATTTAGCATTAGAATACATAATGAATCAAAATATATCATTTTGTATAAAAAAATTCTTAGTATTTTGTAGAGCACCCCCTCCTCCTAATAACCTTGGCTATTTGTTTAGGCATGGATTCAAAAAAGCGTTGAAGATAATTTTTATTAATTTCTTCATTCCGCCCAGCTTCAACAATGTTTTCTATTTCTTTTAGACTTTTTGGACGCTTTTCTCTTATCATTTTGGCCACCATTTTGCCCAAATAAGGGCAACAGTTTTCAATTGGATTGAGATTTGGACTGTTTCCTGGCCACATAACAGACTCTGTTCCATAAAAATCTTTTTGTTTTGAAACCTGTAAGCGTTTGTAATAAATTATTGAAAAATCTATTTCAATATTTTTGTGCTTTGGTTACCGCCTTGGCTCTATGACAAGGGGCTGAAATATCCTGAAAATAAACTTTTTGGGCGTGTTCGGACAGCTGTCCAATAGTTGGCAAAACGTCTTCTCTAAAAATTCCAATTTATATTTCGGCATTCACAGATCTTTTTAGAATAATTAGCGGCCCAACACCAAACTTGGTTACAGCTCCCCACACTATTAAATAAGGCGAATGCGTTAGGGTGGGCCAAACACAGTTTTTCAAAGAACGTTCCCCTTTCCTACGACGCGCTGTGGCATTTCCGTGGGATTCCAATAAAATAAATTTGGATTCATCGGAGAAAATAACATTTCCCCAATCTGATGTAGTCCAAGTTTTGTGTAATTTTGCCCACTCTAGTCGGCATTTCTTTATTCGTATAATGAGAAGTGGCTTTTTGGCTGGACGTCGCGCTCGAAATCCAAGATTATTCAACACATTTTGTATAGAACTTGTAATTATTTTTACCCCAGTGGTTTCGTAAAATATTGCATTGATTGTTCCAGCATGTTGAAAGCGATCATTAATGCACATCCACTTAATTTGTCGTTTTTGACGAGGTTTTACTGTTTTCAGACGTCCACTGCCCTTTAATTAAAATACGTATAATTTTTAATTATAATACGCATTTTCCAATCTCTTATGCCCATTTCACGAGCTTTTTGACCTTTAGATAATTTATTTTATATAAAGCTACGATTTCTGCTTTCTTTTTTGCTGACACTACCATGCTTAACTTTACTTGTTTTCACAACTGATACGAAAGAAAAACCCGCAAATTCTGTAATAAACACGTGCGGACGCTAACGGTTTTAAAAATAAAGGTAGAATAATGTATATAGTCACATGACAAAACAGCTAATTGAGACAAATAGTGAATTTTGAGCAAATAGTGACAGTTCAAAATAGGAATATTAGAAAATTTTCGACTGCGTGGGTTTTTTTTCGCCGAGTGTTTTACATAATATTTCAGATTTCCAAAATGCTGCCTTCAACATTAAAAAGCAAGGTCTGGAGCTTCTTTATAAGAAATTCAGATGCTTCCGCCACATGCAAACTCTGCAACAAAAAATTAAAAACATCAGGTAACACGTCGAATATTCGCTGTCACGTTGAGAATGTTTATAAAAAGGTAGTAATACCGATCAAGTTGATAATGCAGAATGCTCCTCCAAAACTACGCCGCACTCGGAACCAAAACAGCGAAAAATTTCTGAAATAAGTAAAATATTACCAACAGCTGGGACGACAGACTTTTTGGAGCTGGTCAAAAGTATTTCTTACCAAGTTGGCCCTAAGTCAAGGAAAATTACTGTAGTAATTGTGAAATATATTATAATGGACAACAAGCCATTTTCCACTGTAGAATGAAAAGGTTTTCTGCAGATGATGAAAGAACTGGCTCCGCCTTTTAAAGTTCCAAGTAGAGAAACAATAAAATTTCGAAAGGATGAAAAATATGAAGCGCTGTCTGCAATTTTCAAAGAGTATATTCGTAAGTGCGACAGTTATTGCCTAACGTATGACTTATGGACGGAAACAATGAAAAATCAGTCGTTCCTTGTGGTAACAATTTATTTTTTGGACAATTTACGTTTGTTGAGTGGGACGTTAGTAATCGAACTGCACGAAAGTCATACAGCAGCTTATTTAGAAGAATCTATGTTTAAACTTTTCAACGAGTGGAACGTTTAAATAAATAAAGTTTCTGCTTGTGTAACTGTTAATGATTCAACCATGATGAAATTAAATAGAAGCTTGTTTGGCGAAAAAAATAATACTCTGCTTCGCACACACGTTTAGTTTGGTTGTAACGCAATCAATAAATAAGTTCACGGAAGTATCAGCTTTGATAAGTAAGGTGCGCGACATTGTTAAGTTTATTAAAAGAAGTGCTAATGCCAGTGATAAATTGCGGAAGAAACAAATAGACACCGGGGCTTCTACAAGTAATACCAAGAAAGTGATTCTTGACGTAAGAGCGCGATGGAATTCATGTTTTTATAAGTTAGAGAGATTTGTCCAGTTAACCCCTATTTTAAGTGAAGTACTGCTCACTCGCCCAGAAGCACCCTCTGTGGTTAATGCCTCCGAGCTGAACAAAATTAAGGAGGTGATTAAATTATTAAAGTGTTTTGAAATTGTGACCAGGAAGATTTCGGCTGATACCTACGTTACCTTTAGTAAGATTATACCTTTAGTAAGCTGGTTAACTGAAGCTCTGACAAAAATTTCAGCTCAAGACGCTATTGTAGGGGAGCTAGAAAGTGAACTGCAAAAGAAGATGAATAAGAGATTTGACAAACTTGAATTTAATTCAGTTCTGGCGTTGGCTACTGTATTGGATCCGAGATTCAAATTTCTGCATTTTAAAGATGCACTTGCTAAAAACGAAACAGTTCTGAATTTAAATAAATTCATAAAGGATGCAAATAATGGCGTTAGTACGTCGAAATCTTCGGATGAGTGCGCAACAGAAAACCTGTTTGATATTTGGAGCCATCATAAACAGTTGGCCCACCAAAATATGAAATGTAAGTTTTCCAATTTATCTGCTATTACAATAACGGAAGTTGAAATGCAAATGTATCTTGGATCAGCTGTTGCTTATATTAATCAGAATCCAACAGAAGTGTGGGATGATATGAAAAATGTATCTCCTGAATTGTATAAACAAGCTTCCAAATATTTATCTATTGTGGCCACTTCAGTCCCTAGTGAACGACTGTTCTCTAAAGCTGGAGCAACGATCACACAGCAAAGAAATCGCTTGACAGGGAAAAGACTTTCCAAATTGTTATTTTTAAGAGGGTATTCTACTCTAGAATTTTGAAAAATTCATTTTTTTCATGTATTTAAAGATTAGACTTTCAAAAATATGACCTTGGAAGGATTTTTCAAAATTCGACTTATTTTCGGAGATACAGCCGATTTTGTGAGGTGGCGTCCGTGTTCACTAGAATTGTCTCCTAAACTTTAAACGCGTTTTTCTCGAAACTATTGTACTTTTATGCACACGGTACCGGCATTATCTCAAGTTCTATACAACCGATTTACTTGAAATTTTGTGTGAACCTTCTTTATATAATCCTTTATCGTTCCTACCAGCATCGTGTCAAAATTTTTGTTTTTAATTTTTTAATAAAATTCAGGAATTTCAAAAAAAAAAGCGTAAAAAATGATTTTTATTTTCAGGCAGTCGCCATTTTTCAAAAAAATTTTTTTCGTGTTCCCGGACTATAACAGCATCCTTACTGATTAAGAATTTCTTTTGATTTTTGTTTTTCAGACCACCAGGAGAGTCAGGATCAATGTCAACAAGATGCGCCATTTTTTTTACAGCTGTCTCTCCCCCCCTCTAATTATTTTAATTTTTAATATTTTTTTGTAAAATTTTTTTTCTGTATTCTTAAGACATCAATAAAAACACCATAAAAAATGGATAGTAAAAATATTTTTGGTTTTTTTTTTTTAACAAAATTCAAAAAACCGCCCATAATTGATTTCTAGAGTAGAATACCCCTTTAAATTCTGTTTAAATAAATAATTTGTTGTTTGTTCAAAAACTATTAATATCTTTGATTTATTGAGAAAAGGTTTTAATAGGTAGCTAAAATATATACCTATTAAAGGCGTACTACTATATTTCACTTATTAATGGTTCTGAAATAAGCTTTTTATCCTCACTAATAAAATACGTTAAAAAAGTTCAAAAATCTTTTGATTTTTCGATACATCGATGTTTCAATGGCCGATGTTTTTGATTTCGATGTTGTTTGAAGAATCATCAATACATCGAACCATCGATGTTTCATTTCACGATGTTTGCATCCCTAGTCGTTCGATACCAATCAAGGTTTCAGACAAGGCTACTCAGTAACGTGCGACTCCTTCATTCTACTGCTGTAGAAAATAATTCGATGCGAGTTTTCGAGAGAAATGTTCTGCGAAAGATTTATGGTTCTTTGCGCTTTGGCAAACGGCGAATATCGCTTTCGCAGAAACGATGAGCTGTATGAAATAAACGACGACATTGACATAGTTTGGCGTATTAAAAGACAAAAAACAATTCAGCTCTAAGAGTTTTCGACGCATTACCCGCAATGGTAACCAAAAAAAAATATGAAGAGATCCACTCCATTGGAAAGACCAGGTGTAGAAGGACCTGACTGTACTTAGAATATCCAATTTGACGCCAAACAGCGAAAATGAAGAACGACTTACGCGCTATTGTAAACTCGGCTATAACAATAAAAGAAGGCAGCAAGGATGATAAATAAGCACATATAAGTCAAGGTATATATTATACATATATAAATTCATGTACCAGTCCACTTTCGCATGTCCAACCGGTTTCGAATTGCATACTTCATTGTGCTTTATGACATTCCTTTGAATGCAAGCGGCAAAGTGCCGAAGGTCTTCAAAAATGTTTGAAAAGGAATAAAATATTGCCAAGCAACAGGGTTTTGCAGCACCGGTGCGCTCGACAAGAATGTATAACGAAAAGAAGAAGCTGCACTCAAGTAGAAAATTTAAAGCTTGTAAAGACAGTGCAAACTCATTCGAGCTAGAGCTTCATGCCAAAGTGTAATAGGAGTAGTATTAGGGTGTCCGTTATTTTACACATTGATTGTTTATTTTTTGTTTTGTTCTGCAAATGTCCAGTAAATTTTTGGCCTAAAAGCAAGGATCGGACGTAAACAAGCGCTTTATTTTCAGCTTATTCCCACTCTAGTCTAGAAATTTAAAAAAATTTAAATATTTTTTTTATATTTTCAAAGTTTAACTATTCAAGAATATGTGGAGGATTTTCCAAAATTCAAATTACTTTTGGAGATATAGGCATTTTTCTGACCCGGCATCCAAACTGGTTCGGCCGGAACGCGAAACTTTAAACGCGTTTTTCTCAAAACTGACTTTTTCGGAACGATTCCCACGATTTCTCAGGTTCTACTGGACCGATTTACTTGAAATTTGTATAGAGTCTTCTTTATAGGCTTGTCTATGGTTGGAACTAGCCCCATCCCCAAATTTTTATTTTTACTATTTTAAAAAAATTCGAAATAATCAAAAAAGTGATCCAAAAAACTTTTTTTAGGCAGTCGCCATTTTGTGAAAAAAATTTTTCCCCCATTTTTCCGTAGTTCCGGCCATTGCGAGATTATTCTAGATTAATAATCTCTTTTTTTATTTTGGTTTCAGATAATTAGGAGGGTTGAAATCATGGGTATGGTCACGTGGAAATTTTTAGAGACCCCCCACTTCGTCAGCTCATAATTTTTGAAATTTTTGAAAATTTTTTACATTTTTAGTTTTTAATTTTTTTCTCCACTCTTCTAAAATCACAAATAACTAATAAAAAATGGATAGTAAAAATATTAATTGCCTTTTTTACGACACTTTAAAAATTACCTGAAATTCATGCTTCTAGACTAGAATACCCCCTTAAAGCTTGCCTAAATTATTTTTCTTTTTTTCGTATTATGTCATAATATTCTCAAACCCTCAGCTATTTAAAATATGGATCAACCTGTGAGATAAGAATATGTGAAACGTAGCGACTTAGCTTTATCCTGGAAATAATGTATCCTGGTTAAATTGGGTCAATGCTTCGCATAGACCTCGTATACTTGATTTTCAAAGTTCTGGTAAACTACAAGTATATACGATATTGACTGGTAGATATTTTATACAACAGTCTACGTGAGTCTATCTGAGTTTATTTAATAAAACTTAAGGAACGTCTTTTCGATAATAATCGAAAATCGATAAAATATATCCGTCATCCTCATATACTTACAACTGAATTTCAAAATTCCGTTGGTATCAACTAGTAGTACACTACATATAATGATTTTCGTTATTTTAGCAGACTTTATACCAAAATTGCAAGGAGACATATTATTATCAATCATATATAAGTAATTTCAAAAGTTGCAAGGCTTTCCCTAAACTCAATTAAACTTTAAACTCTTTGAATTATTTAAAATGTACGACACTTTATTGGAACTTTATTGTCCACTAAGACACGCTTTCATAAATGTAATGTGGTTTAATGCTGAATTCAATTGAATTCGGTCTATAACTTTGTCTGAATGTCATATCCATAACAAATGATCATCAATTTCCCTAGTTTTTCACAGATGGCGACATGCGTGCTGCTTTGCTCCAAGGCCTGAATCGAAGCTGGATTGTCCGCATAGACTTTACATATACCCATAGGAAAAAGTCTAAGTTTGATATCACACACATTCTTGGTGGCCAAATGCGTGAAATTATCTGCTCTCCGAAGTGTTAACTCAATAAATTCATTGATTTATGCGATGTGTGGAAAGTGGCGGCGTCTGAGCGAAGCGCTCCTAATAAAGTGGAACGAATGCGAACGATGCTCAGGCATAAGTCTTTTCCCCAATGAAATGCCAAACAATACTGAACAAAAATAACAAGCCCGCTGGACACGATTCACTCGTGATCTGTCAAAAAAGGCTATTGAAAAAAGTACCGCCAAAGGATCAGCTTTCATTTCATATTTTATTAAATTAATTTCATATTAATATAAATATTTCGGACACGAAGCAAGATCCAATATTAAGTGTGCCTATAATCTATAATATACGCGGTAATATGCCAAATCTAATTGTAATCCACTGACGATTTCATGGAATAACAATAACAATAGCATAGCATAACGTGTAAATAATTTGTGTCGTTGTTTCGTTAGTTTTACAGAAAAGAAGAAATAAATCGAACCAAAAAGTCAAGATAATAAAATTGTTTTTGCGATGACAACATTGTTCTTTATCTCTCTTTTGCTCTCGAATTCGGTGAATTTCTTAAATTAAATTACAATTACTTTAACGTGTTTTGCTTGTGTGCAGACAACTTGAAAGTTCGAAGAGGTAAATGTTGTAAGAAAATAGAGAAAGTGCTTTACTGGGAAACCGTTACAAGCTGATATGAGTGAATAAATGCCTACTAAAGTGGTTTAAGGAGAAAAAGTCTTTCAAGTGAAAGCGAAATAGAAAGTACTTCACCACCGCTACTCAAACTTCCAAAATCGTCGTTATGCAATGCGTCACAATGCAATATAATGGGTGATCCTAGTAGCGGTACTTTTTTTAATATCCTTTTTTTGACAGATCACGCATGAGCCGTGTCAAACTATCATGTTACTTTTGTTCAGTATTGTTTGGCATTTCATGGAGAAAATACTTTCGCTTGAATAATGTTCACAAATCGTTCAATTTTATTATGAAAATTCACGTTCTGCAAAGAATATGTTTCGAGCGCTTCGCTCAACTTATGGTCAACATAATCGGCCTACTGAGCGACTATTCGCAACCCCATCATCTATCATTAGACCCAGCATTCACTATTGGATAATATTCGACCACGTCCAGCACGCTGTGAAGAAAATATAACAGCCGTAACTGTGAGTGTACCTGAAGACAATGGAAAGCTGACTCGGCTCCGTTCGCAGCAACTCGAACTGACGTATGGAACAACTTGACGCATTTCATGTCGAGATCTTAAATTGAAAGCGTGCAAAATACAGCTTGTACAATAACTGAAGTCGTTCGAACAACCCAAGCGACATCGCATCGCTCTATGGGCTCTTGAAAAGTTCCCAGAAGATCCGACGTTTTCGAGGTAAATTTTATTCAGCCATGAGTCCTGTTTCCGGCTCTATGGTTATGTGAGCTGGTGGAATAATCGGTCTATGTTTCTTCAAAAATGATGCCGGTGAGAACGTAACCGTCTATGGCGTACCTTTTCGCGCCATGACAACCTATACCAACTATTTGACACCTGAAATTGAAGTTCATGATCTCGGCAACATTTTGTTTCAGCAAGACGCCACCGCTTATCGCATATCGCATCAATCAGTTGATTTAGTGAGAGCACACCTCGGTGAGTAGATAATTTCGCGTTTGCTGCCGGTCCAGTGGCCACCAAGATCGTGTGATATCACATCGTTGGACTTTTTCCTGCGGGGATATGTAAGTCTAAAGTCTATAAGAACAATCCCTTTTCAGTTGAAATGCTCGAACGAGTCATCGAAAATGGGACTCAACCGATGGACCATTTGCCACGGCCAACATTTTAAAAACATAATCTTCCAAAAATAAATGCCAAAAAATGTTGTTTCAAATATTAATAAAAAAAACTCCTATTTAAGTTGGGAACCTCGAAATGGATCATCCTTTATAAAGGTCAAGTATTCTAAGGAAAATTTCGAAAAGAAAATTTGAGCAATCGATCAGGCTTTACGATTATGAACTTGAAGACGATAAGGGCAATAGAGAGCTTATCCAAGAGGCAAATGATTTGGATGCAAAATGCCAGCATATACGTTAACCACTACACTAGAAATTCTAGTTTACTTGCCTGAAGTCAAAATGTAAATAAATAAAACTGGCAATAGTACTAAGTAAACTGAGATATTTGAGTGATATTGCAAAGGAGCAAAAAGTCTTTTTCTGTGAAATTAAACATAATATATTTTGAATTGAATGAACCAAGCAAGGTATTAATTCAGACTCACTTATTATAATAGTTACTTAAATCGACAGCTAAACGTACATTCCATCATTGCTCTAAAATTTGCACTCTCCATTACCCAAATGCCATTACAGCCATATCGTTGCAATACAAACTGCACAAAGTATCGTTACTAATAATGTGTGTGCAACAAGTTGCATATGAAAGCGCTCACCGTGTATATGTATAAACAAATATATATACCATACTATACATACTACTTATACATATACCTATGTATGTACCTGAGTTCATATGTCAGAGATGAGCTAATTAGCAGAGCTGCAGATTAATGCAAACAGTTTATTTGCTTATACTCAATAAATACCCAATCAACAGTCGTTTAAATAACAATTAAAAGCCAAGCACACATCGACTAACATTTATTGCATAAATATTTGTGATATAGTATATTTACAAAAGTACGGAAATGCAAAAGTTATTCATGCAAGTATGTTATTTCGTATTTTTTAAATGCTTCGATATTTATATCGGAATGCTTACACATGTAGTTAATTCCATAAGCTATGTGCTTTATTAGTATTTAACAAAATTATTTATCTTTCACAAACACGTTCTCATTTCAGCTTAATTAAATTAGTTCTAATTGGGTATCCTTTGTTCTGAATATAGTAATGTAGCGGCTAATTGTATACATTTACATAACGAAACTATTAACTAGAAATTCCATTAATGTATATGCAGTTTCAGCATTTTAATTTAAATATTTAAATAAATAATTTCAATAGTCTAATAAAAGCACATAATAATAATCAACAAGTTTTACTTTGAGGTATAGGTATTAGATATATGTGGAACTAAAGAAATTATTGTTCCGATTCAACCCTTTTTTGACATACACTCATAATACTATCAGAAAAGGATTTTCTTCGAATTGCTATAATATATTCCATAGATAGACATATAATATATTTTCGATAAAAAAATTGTAATTGGTATTTTGATCCACATATTCGCAATCAATTGTCTTTTTCGATTTAGAGGTTTTTTCGTCAAACTTAGCCTACCTTATGCGCGCTATTCAGGCAAAATATATCCCGATATATTCATTGGTGCTTGATTTACTTACTTGAAAGTGAAATGCTGGAATTTAAAATTTGGTTTTGTGGGAAAAAGGCATGAGTATAGTCCGATTTCGTTTATAATCCCCCTGTTACATAGAAATATGAGAAGAATCCTATATACTTAAGTTCGTCGTAATAGGTCGGCTGGTTTCCAGACGATGTCACGCCTATAGCCCATTTTTGCTCCTGCAAAGTCCTCTGGCGTATTTATTTATTTTTTATCGCGCTTTTAGTAAGCGGGAACCGTTATAAGGAGAGTGGGCGTGGTTATATCACCCATTTTTACAAGGTCGGTTGGCTGCCAGAATAGCCTGGTAGCCGAGGTGCATGCTGCTTAGATCACCTCTGTGTTCTCAAAAATCTTGCCTTTCATCGGCCTTTTCAGGCAAGGAAATAAAAAGAGTCCGAGGTTGCCACATCTGGGCTACAAAATCGTCCTCTCTTTTTTCCCCTAGAAGCCTGTATACCACATTTCATTATGTTATCTCCATTTTTACTCAAGTTATCGCTTACACTGACAGCTATACGGGCAGACAGAGAGACAGGCAGACGGACGGAAAGACATTTAGTCGGATTATAACTTCTCTCTTTATACATATATGTATGTATACATTGCCCCATATCTATCTCGATTAGTGTTAGGTGATACAAACCTATTATGGTATACTCCGTAGCAACGTGTTGCAAGAGTATAAAATTTATACAATTTTTATCAGCTTCTTATAAATATTGCAAACATTTTTCAAAGAAAAAATTTTATTTCACAAAGTTTCATGTTGTTAAAGTACTCGTAGAGGGAAAATAAGGCCTGACTACTTAGTCCTGCCATAAGTTCTGTTATAAGATCAGGCCGTTATAAAAATTAAACTATAATACATTTTTTAATAAGGTTAATTTTAATTAATTATGCATATATTGTATGAGCCGTAAACAGTTTTATTCGAAATAGTCACATTTTTCTTTCATACAAGCGCTCAAATGATACGGTCCTTGACCAATAGCTGTACGCTTAGTTTCTATAGGTTTTAACGATGCTGCTCGAATATAAAATTTTTGGACACTCTCCAAAAGTCTGTGGGGTATTCGACAAGTCATGTTCTTCAATTCTGACAACAAACTTTAACGCACTGATTTCAAATTTGAACTTCCAGACGGCCAATCTTCCAGAGATATGAAGCCAGGAATACTGCTTTTAAGCCACAAGCCACTGCTTCGTGGTTTTTGCCTTGTGTGCTGGAGTAGAATCTTGCTTGAAGTTCCAATACTATGCACCGAGTTATGCAACGATAAGAGCTTTGCCTAACTGCTTTAACAAGTCTTCTAAAACACTTCGCTAATACACTGGTAAAGACAGGTGTAAAAAAAATGGCGCGTCCTGGTGACATTGATCCTGACTTTCCTGGTGGTCTGAAAAAAACATTAAAAGAAATTCTTAATCAGTAAGGATGCTGTTATAGTCCGGGAACACGAAAAAAAATTTTTGTGAAAAATGGCGACTGCCTGAAAATCAAAATCATTTTTTTACGCTTGTTTTTGAAATACCTCAGTTTTTTTTTTAAATATTAAAAACAAAAATTTGACACAATGCTGGTAGAAATGATAAGGGATTATATAAAGAAGGTTCACACAAAATTTCAAGTAAATCGGTTGTATAGAACTTGAGATAATGCCGGTACCGTGTGGAAAAAAGTAGTTTCGAGAAAAACGCGTTTAAAGTTTAGGAGACAATTCTAGTGAACACGGACGTCACCTCACAAAATCGGCTGTATCTCCGAAAATAAGTCGAATTTTGAAAAATCCTTCCAAGGTCATATTTTTGAAAGTCTAAACTTTAAAAATATTTTTGAAAGTCTAAAGTTTAAAAATATGAAAAAAAAATCGAATTTTTAAAAATTCTAGAGTAGAAAATGCATCAAAGAACCTCCATAGGGCATTACAAGCAACTATTCTACTCTACAGTATGTACTGTCAAAGTAATTTAAATAAATATTTATGGGTGAAAAATCGTTAGCAAAGTCAAACGGAATGTTAAAAAACACTAAAAGTTGTATCCAACGCCAACGACAACAAAAAAATTCCAAGAATTAAAAATAATTGATTTACATTGATTTCAGCATTCAACAGCTAATTATTTACCTGGAAATCTAATTAATATGCTGTCAAACATTTCACTATTCGGCATTCCGAAAAAGTGTGTTTATGTTTTATTACACAATTATTGACGCGATTTCATTAAATATTCTAAAAAATAAAGCCTTACATAGCGCACAAAAGCTTTTCAAATATGTGTGGATGTAAGTAAAACCACTACACAAACATATGTATGTACAAAAAAGGATAAAGTTAATCGAAAAAATTAATTAAAACATTGCTCATTTCGTTATAAAATTAGTATTTACACATTTTTGCTCGCCAGCCAGCGAATTTAATAATAAATAATATGAATTACGCATATAAATTTATTTTCCCAAATTTGTTCGCTATTTAAAAAACAACTTTGGTAATGTCTTTACTTCTATACCAAATACACATATATACATACATAATATATATTTTAATAGTGCTTTTTGCAGTTAAAGATGAGATGTTTTTGAATTTTCAAGTAAGAATGGAATTATATAGGGCTATGAAAGTACTAGAGATTGACACATTTCAACGTAGCTCTACATAAAAAAAAACACAGTAACTTCAAGTCTCAGTGTGAAAGTTTGGAGAAATCGATTTTTTGTTGCATTATCGGATGGTATACACTTTAATAAACATTTTATCACATTTTGAAATCGAAATTCAAATTACTACCGTAGCTACAGCGTTTCTAGTAGAAAGGGAACAGAGTGGGGAACAGAGTGACTCCAAGTTTGGTGTTTTTAAAAACGGTTTCCACTCTCAAAGCAAGCGTTTTAAAGATATCTAGTACCAATTTAGAGAGAACATTTTTAACGTCATTCGCTATCACACTACGGAGCTTTTATTTTGTTTTGTTTTTAAATCTTTCTATTTTTTTCTACGAAAAACTGCCGAAAAACGGTCTAAAATCGATACTGTTTGTTCAAATCGGCGCCATTTTGTCAAATTTAAAAAAAAAAAAAATGTTTCCTTGGCGCGATAGTGACTTTCCTATAGATAAATATTCTTTTTATATTCGTCATGAATGTATTTATTTATCAAAATAAACTGGACAGATTAGTTAATTTGAACATTAAAGAAATCGCGAAAATCTGTGATTTTTTGGAGGGTCACAATGAGATGATTCCTTAATGAGGAATATTTATCATCATTCGAAGGAAAATTCTTTGGCATTTATTTTTTGAAGATTATCTCTTTCAAATGTTGATCGCGGCTACGTCTCAGATGGTCCATCCGTTGGGTCCAATTTTTGATGAATCGTTCGAGACGCGTGATGTTTTGTTCTAAGGCCTGAATCAAAACGGGATTGTTCGCATTGACTTTACAATTTACATATCTCCACAGGTAAAAGTCTAATGGTTTGATACGATCTAGTTGGCAAATCGGTCGATCCAAAACTTGAAATGGTCTGCTCACCGAAGTGTTCTCTTTATAAATCTTTTGATTTCTTTCGAATTTCGTGAAAATATTATGTCAAATAAAAAATTATATATATGACATAAGGATCTAAAACTAAGGGACCAGTTCGCGTATATAAATGAACCTGGCTAAATCGACTTCTCTTGTCACGTTCGTATTTTAACTGTATACTTTATAAGATCATCGATATTTCCTTCTGGAAGTTATGAGTGTCGTGTCCCCTGTTCAGGGAATAAAAATGGTATAAAATTTACAATAATGTGAGGTTTGTTCAAAAAGTGACGAATTTTGTTTTTTGAAAATAATAATTATTCTTTCATTTTCATATTTACTAATGTCAAACTTTATTTTTGGGATAGCCCTTAGCTTCTTCAATGTTTTTCATATATCTATACACCGAGGTGCCTTTAAAGTTATATTTGTTTTTTTTTTTTTCTTTAGGAAAAGTCACACGCAGACATGTCCGGCGACGTTACGTAATTGTTTTTGGCCAAAATTCAAGAAAATTAAATATTTTAAAAATAATGAAGCCTTGGCGGCCACAGTTCGAAAATTTCATTCAGAATATGGTCGGAATAGCATTTTAATTTCTTCTACCATGAATATAAATTGAAAAGGCGGCATTTTAATTTCTTCTACCATGAATATGAATTGAAAAGGCGGCAAATTTAAATATAGTGTGAATTTCGCTCATAACATCATAAAGAAATTTTGATATGCCTCAGTTATACTCTTTTGTCAGAAGGCAATTTAAAAAAGCTGAAAGTTCAATATCTAAATAATCTTTAATCCTCACGGTTATTGCTGACAGAATTTTCACAGAAAAACTTAATGGAAGCTACCACATAAGATTGTTATTTAATATTACCAACTCTATATGGGCTCTGAAATAGACCTACCTTAAGGTGAACTTTCATGTCTCATTAATCTTTTGATCAATCTCAACGCAAAACAATGTGAAAGTAGCTACAACTATAAACATTCTATTTCTATTTATAATTTTATAAAAGATAGTTGAAGCACCATGAAAACCATCGTATACAAATTACATATTTACAGTGGTCTGATAAGAGTTAAACTTCGCTAATAGACATTGTTGTAAAGAAATTTGCTATCGGTTGGAATATTTCGTAAAGAAAAATCAAAATTTCAAAAATTTGGAATCGTAGTTTTGGAAAAAAATGGCAAAGGCAATATTGGTTGCTGATGTTTTTGAAAAAGAACTTATGCAGTGTAATCTAGGAGGGCTTGGATACTATACACGGTGACTCCTTTCCTTCGATGGCGACTGTGAAATTTTGATTTAACAAGCTTAAACGTTGAAACGCAGCAGGAAGACGAATACCAAGGAGGATAACTTGACAAAACTTCAAAAAATCGATCCTTCGGGAAACTCGAGCGCGTAAGATTAAGAGATGGTAAATTAAATACATGAAGACAAGTGTATATTTCAATATTCTGACAGTTTGAGGGTGACTTAGAGAAATAGCAGGGTGACAAATTTGTAAAAAAAAAACGTCACCTTGAAATACTCGAGCGCGATAGATTTTTTTTTAATTTTAAAGGTAATTCTGTCAGAATCACGAAAATCCTATAATCTGACAGTTTCCATGGGGCGATACAGGTAAAATCGTCGACACAAGGTCAAGCGTACTGATCACCATAGCGTGGTTGTTGTTAGTGCTTGACACTTTTGTTTGTTTGTGGTGTTTTCTATTTTTTTCCGTTTACAGCGATCAGTTTTACATCCATTGTAAAAATGAGTGACGTTAGTATCAAATGTGTTTCCTTTGACGAAGAAACGTATGAAAAAATCAAAAAGTTTACTCCACAAACTCTAAATAAGTGTATATCTGTTTTGGAGTATCGCAAAGCGAAGCCGGTTGTCAGGAAGTTCAAGGGATGGAAACCAACTTCGACGATGACTCGAATGACGAAAATTGACATGTTTTTTTTTATTTTATTTTTTCTTTTTTCATATTAATAAATTATTAAATTTTCTATACATATACATATATGTATACACTGTTTTTATTACATCCTGTAACAAAAACAAGAACCAAACAGAATTCTTCTACTTTAAATCGTCAGATTAACGATATGCCTTTATATAATTGTCAGATTATCTTTTAGGAAGACTCTGACATCAAGTTCATCCCCCTGACGCGCTCGAATATCTCAAGGTCATCTTTTTTTACAAGTTTTAAAATCAATAAATGACTTTTGGTCAAGTTGAAATTGTCAGACATTTAAATGGCACACTTTTTAGAGTTTCATTAACATTCGCTTTGAAAATCTGACACGCTCTAATAACTTCTTTTTTTTTTTTAAACCTCTCATTACGGCCCTCAACCTTGAATTGATTGTCAGATTAATATATATCGACTATCAGAAATACAATGCGCGTATATACCATAAATGACTGACGCGCTTGAGTATTTTTATGTGACTGTTTTTTTTTACATTTTTGAAAATAATTACCCGCTCTTCTCCCCACTAAAATGGAAAACTTCAGACTTTCTTTGTTTTTTTTTAAACGTTATCTTGACAATCTAGTAAGTCTCCATGACCCTCCAGTAACTGCAAATTTAGCAATCCAGGCTCCCCTACTATGAGATGCCCATGAAATATTAGTTATGGAAAAAATATCAGCGTGATGTGTGCCAAGTTGGCTTCCTCCGTGGCAACAATCTCAACCGTGAGACCACTTTGCAGTAGTGTTTAACTATCTGGCAGGGCGAAACTGTCACAGGGCTCTACTATGCTAAATTATGAGACCAACTCGGCATTGAATTGGCTCTCACCAGATTGGAATTTTAGCTGAATGAGGAGGTACTCACATGGGTTAAAGGAATTAGCGTAACCCTAGGTCAAGTAGAAAGTGTTAGAAGGAAATTTCGTTTAGAAATCAATACCTGTTTTATTATATTTTTCTTTTGTAGGCTACAGACTTATTGAACCAGCCTTGTTTTTTTCGACTCATTTCTAAATTTATTTAAATTTGATCATTTCACTACGACGCTACTGTATAAATACGTATACTTCAATACAAATTCCGATAGTATTACTCACCACATCGTCAATCAATCATTGAGCTTCCAATTTGCGTCAGGGCAAAAATGTTGCTTTTCTTTGAATACGATTTCTTGTCAACATTTCAAATTATTTTTGTAGCTTTTTATATAAATATCTCTGCATGCATGCCATTTACTGCAACTGCAGAATAATTTGACGAAAGATATTAAAATAAATTGGGTAGGTTTCAGTTACAAAAATTTTGAATTGTTAAGAAATTCCTTCAAGCTTTTCGCGGAATCTGTCATGAATAATGAAATAAATGTCTAAACATAATATTGCCGCTCATGAAGAAGGCTGCCTTTGCTGACAGAGCGAAGTAGCTCGATTTGTGGCGTGTGTATTACTACAAGGTCTGTCGCAAAAGAAACATAACTCTTTGAATACAACTGTTTCTGGTGGCGTCACCTCTTGGTGGGTATATGAAATAAAAAGTTTGATCTCTTGTTGACATTTCGTAAAAATTTTAAAACAATTGGGTAACTACAATCGATGTTATCGACCAATAAGTGACAGCAGCTTTTGGTTATCGGTGCATATAAAGACAATGCTGATTTGTTTTTACGATTCCGAAGGTATTGTACACCGAGAGCTCGTCCCACTTGGCCAAACGATTAATGCTGTGTTTTACCTTGGTGTTATGAAGCGTCTTTTGTCACGCATTCGTCGTGCTCGACCACAATTTGACAAAAAACTCCATATTAACCATTAATCACTCGCCCTACTCACCTGATCTGGCACCCTGTGATTTTTACCTATTTGGAAAAGGAGACTCCAAAAGGCGACGACCGATATTCTCAAGAGCATTCCGAAAAATGACCTTAAACACTAATTTGAAATGCTAATTTACCGGGCCAAACGCTGTATCGAAGCACAAGGAAACTACTTTGAATAAAAAAATATAACTTTTGAAAAATATTAATTTTTTTTTTTTTGTTTTTTTTTTTAACAGTCTTGTTTCTTTTGCGACAGACCTTGTATTTTCCTACAAATTGAAATGATAGTGGCATATAGTAAAACAAAATCCTGTGTTTAAGGTGAAATATTCTCGGCTGACGTAATGAATGAGAAGAATTTTCTTGTTAGAAATATGTATGAAGGTTTGACATTGCATAACTTGACTGCATTCAGTTTGGGACCACTAATATTTCATAAGCTCGATCTGAGGCAAATTAAAAGATCCCAAATCAACTCCGCATTCTGCTCAGTGGTTGAATCAGTATCACCAAAGAGTTATCTTGTTCGATCATATTCGGTTTAGTGCCAAGAGCCAATTATTCCAAGAGCTGAGATCATGTCGCTCATTTGCTGCAAGACCGGCATAAGTCAAAAAAATCGATTTGCCAGAAAACGCGTTTTTTAAGTTTTCAACTGACTATAACCTTACACGGAAAACAGGAAATATATTCTCTTCTCAAGTGGAGCATATAAGAGGTATTCATATGAATTTTTCACTCAACATGAAGTATGATATAACGAACAATTCTGCAGCATTAACTCAAAAATCATGTTTTTTGATTTATGCCGGTCTTGCAGCAAATGAGCGATGTGTCTATTAATTCGGCCAAATCGCCTACAAGTACAAAGGCTTACAATTTTCTTCCTCAAAGTAGCTATGCTGATAAAATCGAAGACTTCAATTTCTTTACTGGTCTAAACTTAGCACTATCCGGCATCATATATAGACTCCAAACTTTTATTCTAACAATCATAAGAGCTAAATTGTCAATGATCAACAAATTCCATTTATTTCTGAATGACCAAACCCAAAAACTTTGAGCCCATATTAGTATTACATTGAGATGAAAGTTTCTCTGAAAATATCTACTTCAAAAATACACTTATTCAAAAGACTTATTAGATGTGCTTTGGGTATCTCCAGCATTGTACATAGGTTGGTTTTGTATACCTCTTCTTACAAGTTTCAGCTCATCACATAAATATCAGGCATACACATGGATTAGATAAGTCATACAATCAGTCTACGATGCTTACTTATAGCTCACAGTCTTAGAAAAACAAACCTCTCTTTTTGCATTAAAATACCTCCGAGCATCACCTTAAATACTACTAAATGTGTTAATAAATACCGCCATTGAAGCGCTTTAACGAGGAAAATCATATTTTCTGTTAATCTTCAGCTGGGCAAATATGCGGCTTAAGCCCGCTATTTATATCCAATTGCCTTAGCTCTTTATATCACTCATTTATATTTCGTGGTTGAAAAAGCCAATTAAAAGTTGGCAAGTTTTGCGGGTCAACCGAACCAAATAATGCGAGTACGATGGATGAATACTTTGTGGAGTACACATTACGGCCCTTACTTATATACATATTTATGTACCTAAACACGTAGTGCAGTTAGCTCGAATGTACAAAAATGTGATTAGGATATTAAGGGTAAATATGAATGCTGTGCGCTGCAAAAATAAAAGCAATTTGTATTGAGATACAGTGATTCAGACCGGCAAACTTTAGGGTTGCAGTTGTAACAAGATATTAAATAACCTAGTTAATCTACATTGCGCCTTTACTGGGTTTAACCTTGCATACTTATTGTGTGGCTTATTACATTCGCCAAGAGAATTAACCGAACATTCATACATTCATACCTGGTTGCGTTAAAATGCGCTCCGAGCTTGGTATTTCCTTTGTTATAAAGGGTGATTCCCCCTACCTTTTTTTTAACGAAAACCAAATAAACTTCAATTTGAATGGGGAATGTTTATTATCATTCGAAAGAACATTCTTTGGCATTTATTTTTTGAAGATTTTATTTATTTATTTATTTATTTATTTGTTTATTAAAGGAAATAAAGTTATGAATAATTATACTACCTATAAAATACAGCACTAGCGACAGGGCCTTCGGCTGATTTTTGAAGATTATCTGTTAAAAATCTTGACCACGGCTACATCCATCCGTTGACTCCAGTTTTCGATGACTCGACGAATGGCACGCGTGATGTTTCGCTCCAAAACCTAAATTGAAGCGGGATTTCCCGTATAGACTTTAGATTTTACTTATCCCCACAGGAAAAAGTCTAAGGGTTTGATATCACAAGATCTCGGTGGTCAATTGACCGGCCCGTAACGTGAAATTATATGCGCTTACCAAGAGTTCTTCATTGATGCATTGCGTAGAGAGTGGCGCCGAGATCACGAGCTTTTATTTCAGACATCAAATAATCGGTTATCGATCGCCGTTGATGGTTAAGTTTCCACCGGCATCGTTTTTGAAGAAATGTGGACCGATAATTCCACCGGTCCACAAATCACACCAAACCTTGGTTTTTTTTTTAATGTAAGCTGTTGAATCTTTTCAGGTTGCTCTTTTCATACCCATTGAGGCAGAGATTGTCTTTGTCTTCGCCGCTGAACAAAATTTGGCTCGAAAACGTCGGATCTTTTTGGAACTTTTCAAAAGCCCATAGAGCGATGGGATGTCACTTCGGAAGTGCAGTGCGACTTCAGTGCTTGCACAAGCTATATTTTGTACGCTTTCAATTTAAGATCTTGACGTAAAATGCTCCAAGTAGTTCCATACGTCAGTCCGAGTTGCTGCAAATGACGCCGAATCGACTCTCCACGGTCTTCTTTTACACTGTGACACTGCCGTTACACTGCGTTCTAGACGTGGTCTATCCAGTCGAATATTATCCAACAATGAATGCTGGGTCTCAAGATGGGTGATGGTGTTCAAACAGTACGTTCAGTACGCCAGTTATGTTGGTCATAAGTTGAGCGAAGACCGCGAAACACATCCTTTACAGAACGTGAATTTTCGTAATAAAACTAAACGATATCTAGACGTTTTACAGGCGTAAGGCTTTCTATGATGAAATGCCAAACAATACTGAACAAAAATAATATGAGAGCTTGACACGGCTCACACGTGATCTGTCAAAAAGAGGCAAAAAAGTACCACTTGAATCAACTGTCATCACAGCAATCCTGTGAATTTGAATTATCTTGGGTAAAATTTGATTGATTTGATGTACTTTGAAGAACTTCTCCCCACTTGCTGATATGTTTCAACGTAATTTTATATACATTTATGTATAGGGCACTAGAGTTCACTTTTCATGCTATCAAAAAATCGTTCAAATTTGACATTAATTGACAGTATTCTTGGAAATTAACACATTACTTCCCAAGCATCGAAACCATTGGAATTTTTGATGAAATTTATACATTAAGAAATAAGAATATGAAATAGAAAAAAAAAATAAAAAAAATCCCTTGATTGATGAATCAGCTCGTCACATAAATAGGACACTGAAGCCATATGCTCAGAAAAAATGAAAGATAACACTTATAAGAAAATCAACTTTATTTGAAAATTATCATCGTATTTAAGCTCATTTTGTATGATACTCGTAAGGTATAAAACAATCAATGTAAAGTGTTTTATCGCATTTGACACAATAAGTAAGAGGTTTTTTCTTACAACCTAGTCCTTGGTTTCGGAATAGCCTGGAGTAGGTTTACTTGTCCTACCTTCTGATTTTATCATACATGAAAAACAAACCCTTCGTCTAAAATCTAGCAGAGGGATGGTCTCATCTTTATTGACCTGGTTGCAAATAATCCAGGAATTTACTAGAAACATTACTAGAAAACGAATTACTAGAGGCCAGTGCCATTTCTTTCCTCTAAAACAGATTGGATATTTAGCAATCAACCAATCGTGTTTATCCACCCGCCCCTGTTTTTATTATAATTATAAAAAAGTCTTGGCTGATCTACGGTTACTTTCGCCTTTTCTGTTTTTGAGTACCTATTAGTTTTAACAAAAGGTTCAACAGTGTCAAAATTAGTCAAAAGACATACTACTTTGTTATCATGCCATTTTACGCATAATATTTCATTGTTTTAATCAAAGCGATGATCAGAATAACCTCCGCCTTTCTTTTTATTTCTTTTTTTGTCGTAGGATATTTCTTAGTCCTATTTTCTCTGACTGTACCCGTAGCTCTGAACCCTTGAGTTTTTGAATCCACCAACAATTGTATACTACTGAAAAAATTATCAATCTACTTTGATAATTTATTCAGTAGTATACTATTGTTGGCAGGGATCGGTACACACTTCAAGCAACTTTTTTACCACCCTTGAACCCTTGCCTGCATACTCGTATAACAAAAAATTATAACAATTAATATAACAGTACCCAAAGTTTGTATCCAAACCTTACTGGATTTCCTTTTATAAATTGTTTGATTTCGTGATGACCAAAGTATTTGACGATCATTTCTTAAACTGGATTCAAAAAGATTCATTAGCTTTTGCGATAAACGATCGAATTTTGAAAGCTTTGTCACTGTTGTCGATTTTCGAGTTACCATAGAAATATAAGTAGGACTTAATTTTACCAAAACGATTGCGTGACATTTATTGTTCAATAAATGGAACGTGTACATCATCATCTCTACACCAGTAAAGTTTACTTTGAGGCAAATGGTGGTATGAAGAGAAAAACAAAATTGCTATGAAGACTTTTAACTCATTCAAGGTGAGACTAAAGTTCAAGTCATTTTTATAATGTTTGGCATAAGCTTCTGTTTCTTGAACAATATATTCTAAAATCTCGTCATATAACAAGTTTTCAAATATTACTACCGCTGATTTCCCTTCCGACTCCCTTATCATGTTTTCTAAATATTGATAAGCTGTATTAGATCCCAGTTGGTTATCAGAATGAACATATCACACTTACGCCAAGCGACTGT
Source organism: Bactrocera zonata (assembly GCA_037783105.1). NCBI lineage: Eukaryota > Metazoa > Arthropoda > Insecta > Diptera > Tephritidae > Bactrocera > Bactrocera zonata. The sequence continues at coordinate 299,804 of JBAWJQ010003766.1, read as the reverse complement.
CTTACTTGACCGAGATGTAGTACATTGATTAGGTTCACCTTCTTCAACATTGTCCATGAAAACTCCACTTGACCAGCTACATCAGACACAGGTTAAACTCACATATCGTCATCAGGACCTTCTTTTATGTTTGTCATTTCATCCACTTCGTCTGGAGGTAATATGACAACATCAATATCATTCAAGTTCTCATCACTTGAATCTTCGATCTCTTGTAGATTATCTGCAATTTCGGATACCTTCAAGGCCTTTTTATACTTTTCTTTCACTGGGTCCATAATTTATAGGCAATAAAAAATACTATATATGTAACACGTTAATCAAACAGAAAAGGGTATAGGTACTTTTGCTATTTCATCAAAGAACAAAATCATAATAATTTTACTTGCCTTCGTCAACCACTTTACTATTAAACCACCAATATTATTCGCAATTTTTTAACTCATGTATGAAATAAAAATCACAATCATGTCACGAGATGTAGTGTGCTCGGTATACACTTGTCGAATAATGTAAACATTAGACACACAAGACACAAAACAATTGACTTTTGATGTACAGGTTCGGACTTGCTTTCGCGGCAAATGGTAAAGGGAAGTCCCCAGTGTCATATTTATAGTACGACTTATTTCGAAAGCATTTAACATGATTCCAAAATTTGTTTTGTTGCTTGTTTTATATCTTAGGTATTTGGTTAAGGTCTTAGAGTACTTTTTAGAAACTTTAGAGTAGGTAGATATTTTTTGATGTTATATATGATTAAAAAAAGATTGATCTTGTTGACCTTACAAAATTGACCAGTTTTAAAAATGCATATTAAAATAATGTTAATACTTTTAATAGCGAGAAAATAATATGTTGTTTATGATGCTCACAATTTATTACTGAAAGGTGTTATCAGGCTATTACTTACAACCAAGCAGGCTGTTAAATTTTAGTGTCATCAACTATTTTGGGCAGTCTTCAACTTTATTAGCATTTTCAAAATGAGCACTATACAATATTTCAATGTCTGTATATAAACGTTTCTCTTACATAAGGTTATCGATTTCTTTTTGTAATTTTCATGTCAAAAATAATAATCCAAGGGCTCAAGGTGTGCTTGTGATTTCAAATAGACGTGAATACATGCACACATAACAGAAATTTCATGAAATATTTTTGGCAAACGCAGCGTTGTTGTATCTTATTCGTTGTTCGTTAAATTTGTTATAGCTTGACAAATGTGAAGACACATTTCGACGTCAGTTGTTTACAGTTAAAATGTTTTCAACACAGCTTACATAATAAACACAAAGATTAAAATGCCTAAATAAGTGTGAAATCAAAAATAATGAAATATTTAATTGGAACAAATCATGCAAATTATTATTATTATTAGGAAAAATATATATAATATTAAACCTAATAGTAAGAAAGGAGTACAAGCTACTGTGGCCATCGCCTCCGATATAATAGTATAAAGTTACAAAGTTTATATTTTATTATAAAAATTACATTATTTTAAAAAATTGCATATATTAACAATGTTTGCGAAAGATTGTGTATTTAACAATGTTTGGTATTTACTAGAATTAAAGTGTTTTTGCCTAATACTCTCTAGTGCTGGACAGATCTTGAATATATGTTCCATGGATAATGTGCTGGGGCAGAATGGGCATGATGGTATAGGATTGCCGCCGAGAAGATGTTGGTGAGTGATTTGCGTGTGTCCGATCCTTAATCGAGTAAAAATTGTTGCTTGCTGTCTTGAGATGTTGTTGGGGTAGCGAACCTTTTCACGTAGTTTGTTTAGGATTGCGTATTTGTGTTTAAATTTCTTCCAGTCTGCAACTTTCTTTTCATATATGTGTCTGCTTAACATTTTACTGAGCTCATTTTGGTCTTGCACCTCATTAAGAAAAGTGGGGGCAGATTCGAAGGATTATGCCGCCTTGTCAGCATATTCGTTACAGGCACCTAGAGAAGAGCTATTTTTCTTTTATGTTTAAGCAAATGTCTCTACTTTTAGATATTCTTCTTCTTCTTTACTGGCGTAGGCACCGCTTACGCGATTATAGCCGAGTCAACAACAGCGCGCCACTCGTTCTCTTCGCTACGTGGCGCCAATTGGATATTCCAAGCGAAGCCAGATCCTTCTCCACTTGGTCCTTCCAACGGAGTGGATGTCTTCCTCTTCCTCTGCTTCCCGCGGCGGGTACTGTGTCGAATACTTTCAGAGCTGGAGTGTTTTTATCCATCCGGACAACATGACCTAGCCAGCGTAGCTAGGCTATGTCAATGTCGTCGTATATCTCGTACAGCTCATCGTTCCATCGAATGCGATATTCGCCGTGGCCAATGCGCAAAGGACCATAAATCTTTCGCAGAACCTTTCTCTCGAAAACTCTTAAGGTCGACTCATCGGTTGTTGTCATCGTGCAAGCCTCTGCACCATATAGCAGGACGGGAATTATGAGCGACTTATAGAGTTTGGTTTTTGTTCGTCGAGAGAGGACTTTACTTTTCAATTGCCTACTCAGTCCGAAGTAGCACCTGTTGGCAAGATTAATCCTGCGTTGGATTTCCAGGCTGACATTGTTGGTGGTGTTTACGCTGGTCCCAAGATAGACGAAATTATCTACAACTTCAAAGTTATGACTGTCAACAGTGACGTGGGAGCCCAGTCGCGAGTGCGCCGACTGTTTGTTTGATGACAGGAAATATTTCGTTTTGCCCTCGTTCACTGCCAGACCCATTTGTGTTGCTTCCTTGTTAAGTCTGGAGAAAGCAGAACTAACGGCGCGGGTGTTGAGGCCGATGATATCAATATCATCGGCGTACGCTAGTAGCTGTACACTCTTGTAAAAGATTGTACCTGCTCCATTCAGTTCTTCAGCTCGAATAATTTTCTCCAGCAGCAGATTGAAAAAGTCGCACGATAGGAAGTCGCCTTGTCTGAAACCTCGTTTGGTATCAAACGGCTCGGAGATGTCCTTCCCGATCCTGGCGGAGCTTTGAGTGTTGCTCAGCGTCAGTTTACACAGCCGTATTAGTTTTGCGGAGATACCAAATTCAGAATTCGCGGCATAGAGGCAGCTCCTTTTCGTGCTGTCGAAAGCAGCTTTGAAATCGACGAAGAGGTGGTGTGTGTCGATTCTCCTTTCACGGGTCTTTTCCAAGATTTGGCGCATGGTGAATATCTGGTCGGTTGTTGATTTGCCAGGTCTAAAGCCACACTGATAAGGTCCAATCAGTTTGTTGACGGTAGGCTTTAATCTTTCACACAATACGCTCGACAGGAGGCTAATCCCACGGTAGTTGGCGCAGATTGTGGGGTCTCCTTTTTTATGGATTGGGCATAGCGCACTTAAATTCCAATCGTTGGGCATACTTTCGTCCGACCATATTTTGCAAAGAAGCTGATGCATGCACCTTATCAGCTCTTCGCCGCCGTGTTTGAATAGCTCGGCCGGTAATCCATCGGCCCCTGCCGCTTTGTTGTTTTTCAGGCGGGCAATTGCTATTCGAACTTCTTCATGGTCGGGCAATGCAACGTCTGCTCCATCGTCATCGATTGGGGTATCGGGTTCGCTTTCTCCTGGTGCTGTGCGTTCACTGCCATTCAGCAGGTTGGAGAAGTGTTCCCTCCACAATTTAAGTATGCTCTGGGCATCGGTGGCTAGATCACTTCGGGGGGTTCTACAAGAGTATGCTCCGGTCTTGAAACCTTCTGCAAGCCGCCGCATCTTTTCGTAGAATTTTCGAGCATTACCCCTGTCAGCCAGCTTATCAAGCTCTTCGTACTCAGGCATTTCGGCCTCTTTCTTTTTCTGTCTACAAATGCGTCTCGCTTCCCTCTTCAACTCTCAGTATCTATCCCATCCCGCACGTGTTGTGGTCGATCGTAACGTTGCAAGGTAGGCAGCCTGTTTTCTCTCCGCTGCGACACGGCACTCCTCGTCGTACCAGCTGTTCTTTTGCGCTTTCCGAAAACCAATGGTTTCGGTTGCAGCTGTACGTAAGGAGTTTGAAATGCCGCCCCACAGTTCCCTTATACCGAGTTGTTGACGAGTGCTCTCAGAGAGCAGGAGTGCAAGCCGAGTAGAAAAACGTTCGGCTGTCTGTTGTGATTGCAGCTTCTCGACGTCGAACCTTCCTTGTGTTTGTTGGTGTACGTTTTTTGCTGCACAGAGGCGGGTGCGAATTTTGGCTGCAACAATATAGTGGTCCGAGTCGATGTTAGGACCTCGGAGCGCACGCACATCTAAAACACTGGAGACGTGTCTTCCGTCTATCACAACATGATCGATCTGGTTGGTGGTTTTTCGATCCGGAGACAGCCAGGTAGCTTGACGTATCTTCTTATGCTGGAATATAGTACTACAGATAACCATATTTCGGGCCCCGGCGAAGTCGATCAGCCTCAACCCATTTGGGGATGTTTCCTCGTGGAGGCTGACTTTACCGACCGTAGTGCCAAGCACGATTTTGACATCGTGGCGGGGGCATCTCTCATAAGTGCGCTCCAAGCACTCATAAAAGGCATCTTTGGTCACATCATCCTTCTCTTCCGTCGGGGCGTGGGCGCAAATCAGCGATATGTTGAAGAACCTCGCTTTGATGCGGATTGTGGCTAGACGTTCATTCTCCGGAGTGAATGAAAGTACTCGGCGACGGAGTCTCTCTCCCACCACGAATCCAACACCAAACTTGCGCTCCTTTATATGGCCTTTGTAGTAAATGTCACAAGGACCTACTCGTCTCTGTCCTTGTCCCGTCCATCGCATTTCTTGGACGGCGGTGATGTCAGCCTTTATCTTTAAAGAGGACATCTACCAGCTGGGCAGTGGCACCTTCCCAATTAAGGGACCGGACATTCCAGGTGCACGCCCCCAAATCATAGTCCTTATTTCGTTTGCCATGGTCGTCATCAAAAGGGGGGTCTCTCATCCGAGGCTGTTTTTTTTCTTTTCATTGGGGGTGTTTTTTTACGTGGCGGGTCCCAAATCCAGCGCACAACCCTATACTTGGGGTATACCGTTATTGTGAATAAAGGGAGTGGTTAATGGTTAAAATGTGATTTTTGGTCAAAAAATCGTCCTTCGATTGTTGGAATCTGAACAATTTTTGGTCGTCTGTCAATTTGTGCGGAACAAACCGTGCACACACCTTTCGTATGCCAAAATGTTCAGTCATAATGCGATAAATCGATGTTTTGAATCAATTTCATTTCCATGAATTTCAATGAGGATTTCTGTTAATTTTTGATGAATTCACGCACAGTTTCGATGGTATTTCCGGTGATCACGGATTTTGATTGACCCACATGTGGATCGTCATTTATGCCCTCAGGACCACTTTGAAAACTTTGAAACCACTCGTGCAATCTGAATAGGCAATCATTGCCACAAACTTGTTTCATCAATTGAAACTTTTCGGTTAAATTTTACCAATTTGAAAACAAAATTTAATGTTTGCTCTTTGTTCGAAGCTTAAAACGCAATAACTTCACTTCCAATGAATGAAATGTCATGAAATTCTCACTGGACAATCAATAAAGATAGCAGATTCTAACGCATCAGTCGACATACACCATATACCTATGTATGTTGTACGACAAGTAGGGGTTGATTCTGCGATTATTCACAACCCTGGAGAGTCAGGACAAACACTTTTGCGCCACGTGTTTCCGTGAGTGGTGCAAGCCGAAAATGCAGCGTTCGTTAGAGCAGAGGTACGCGATTAAACTCTGTGTGGAACTCGGAAAATCTCCGACAGAGACGTTTGATATGATCAAGTAGGCTTACCCTTATGTTGCTTTAGCAAGAAGTGTTGTGTTTCGGTGGCACCATGCCTTTTTAGAGGGCCGGAAAGAGGCCGCTGATGAAGACCGTCTTGGGAGACTTGTGACTTCGACAAATACCGACAATGTGACTCGTGTGCGCAAAGTTTTGAACTAAGACCGTCGACTAAGTATTCTGTGGTTCCTGACATTGTACCGGACCACTTGAATTTGCGCAAAGTGTGCGCGAAGATAATCCCAAAAGTGCTCACTGACGACCAGAAATTGCGGCGAGCGGAAGTGTGCCAAGAAAATTTGAACATATGTGAAAGTGAAAAAAGCTCCAATTTTTGAATAACGTAATCACAGTTGACGAGTCATGGATCTTTGAGAATGATCCCGAGACCAAGAGGAAATTTTCCTTTTCTTTTGAGGCGACAGAGAGGAAAATAGCATACATCTCGGCTGTTAAGGCTATTCCGGAGAATGCCTTCCGTGACCTCTTCAATGCTTGAAAACCTATTTTGGAGACCTACTTTGAAAGTTTTTAAAAAATTCTAATCGACTCTGTACTATTCATTTCTGGACAGATTCTGTATTATAACTAGTGCGGGTATACTCCCTTTATTTACTCACACAATTCTTTGCAAGAAAATGAAAATATGACTAATGACATTTTAAATGGAACTACTTCCTTTTGAATGAGCATTTCCTATGGAGAGAATATTTACATCCTTTTTTCCTAATAGCCTACAAAGAGAGACTTATCTTTAAAGAAAAGAAATGTAAACAAAGTTTCGAGATAAAAATATGTGTTGGAAACTAATTTATTCACAAGTGTACCCTAAAGACTACGCTTACATAGGTTTTAAATTTATAAATAGCTGCAGGAACGTATATTTTAAGTACGTTTTGAGCAAACAGCTACATATGTACCATATATAGTATTCCGCGAAAATTTAAGTTTGATAAACAGCGGGAGCCGATGTTTAAACATGATTATCACATTTCTGCTTACTCGAAAGGCAGGCGGAGCCTCAATTATGGCGGTTACCACGAATTGGCCGCAAAATTTGTGACACAGCTTGCATAATATAAATTTAAAAGGGCTCAAATGTAGACGGAATCTGGGTTAATATGCTCTTAGCTGCACAAAAGGAAAAAAGTTACATGGAAAATGGATCATTATTACCAGTAGAGGTTCCGGAAATAATTTCAAAATTTTTGGGAAAACGTTATCTCAAATCAAGGACAACAGGTGTATAATTTGTAGTTGCATACTCTTTTATCATAGCCTGATACAGAAATCTATTAGTTATCTATGATAACTAGCAAAACCGTAATGCCATTTTTTATTGGTCCGATTCAGGGGCAGTTGCACTCTCTCGCAAAAATCAACTATTAAACATTCGACATTAATATTACCGCAAATAGTATGTTATATAAGTTACCGCTTTTCCATTATAAGTGACACTCCGCGAAGAAAAGACATTATGAGGATTCAATTCAAAATAAGCGTATTTCCATGGATGCGCGTTCTCGTGAAAAGAGATAGTGGTAGATCTCTCTCTCTCTCTATCTCTCTCACCGCTACAGCGCTGATTCAGAGAATATAAAACAATGAGATTCTACAGGTTTGTAAAATTTCAATCTGGAAACTCACCACACAACGGTGTGAATTCCACCATGAAATATTAACATTGCTAATCTTTTGTAGAATTAGGGTTTTGTTAACATGATCAACCAGGGAATATTGTTGATCAACCAAATAATGAATATATTTGTGCCGTGCTCGTCATCACTTTAATGAAATTTTTACAAATTCTACACAGATGGCTGAAAAATTAGATGTTGAAGTGAAAAAAACCCAGAACATGTGGTCGTCAGAGTTTTCGAAGCAGTCACCCATCTCAAAGCTGTCAAGACTTCTACAGGGTTTCTGCATACATTCCACTCATTGACACGGGTATGCAGGATTTACAAATGTGGTTTTCCGATGAAGTTCTTAAAAGTTTCAATTTGAGTCAGCTGTTACCAAAATTGAACCTAAACTTAGAAGAAAAAGAGACAACTGTACTCATTGAATGCCTGGTTGGACGTTTTGAGAAAATCTTGCCGGGAAACAAAAAACTGCAAAAATCGAAGACGGAAGAGATCGCATTCTTTATTACCGACCAACCGTTGAGTGTACTTTCTTAAAAAAAATAAGGAATGTAATTATTATGTTTCCAGATGTTTCTTCCTGTGTTAGCCGTGTTAACAACAGCTCGTTTCTTCTTTTCGATGTCCACCTGATTTCTATAACAGACGGAGATCTTTCTCTTCCTCTGCATCCATCGGCGATTACTGAGTCGAAAACGTTCAAAGCTGGAGTGTTCTATTCTATCCGGACAACGTGACCTAGCCAGCGCAGCCCCTGTCTCTGGATTCGCTGAACTATCTCAATGTCGTCGTATAGTATATCTCGTACAGATCATCGTTCCATCGACTGCGGTTCTCGTCATTTTCAATGTGCAAATGACCATTAATCTTCCGCACAAGTTTTCTTGAAATCTCCTCGAACACTCCTAACGCCGACTCATCAGATGTTGTCATCGTCCATGCCACAGTCCCATATAGCAGGATGGGGGTGATGAGTGATTTGTAGAGTTTGGTCTTTGTTCGTCGAGAAACTTTTCTTTTTTCGACTTCAAACACTGTCCACAGTGACGTGGGTGCCAAGTTACGAATGCGATGACTGTTTGATGGCAGAATATATTTCGTCTTGTTCTCGTTGACAACCAGACCCAAATGCCTCGCTTTCTTATCCAGTCTGGAGAAAGCAGAACTAACGGCGTGTTTGTTGGGGCCAAGATAGCAATATCATCGACATACGTTAGACGTTGTACACTCTTGGAGAACTGCCTGCTCGATTAAGTTCTGCAGCTCGAATGTTTTTCTCCAGCAATATATTAAAGAAGTCACATGATAAGGAGTCTCCTTGTCTGAAACCTCATTTGGTATCGAACGGCTCGTAGAGGTCCTTCCCTTCTTTTTTTGTGGATTGGGCAGAGCATTCTTAAATTCCAATCGTCGGGCATTCTTTTGTTTGACAGTATTATACAAAGTCGCTGATGCATGCTCCTTATCAGTTCTTTGCCGCTGTGTTTGAATAGATCGGCCGGTAATCCATCGGCTCGTGCCGTTTTGTTGTTCCTTAGACTGGCAATTGCTATTCGATTCTCATCATAGTCTGACAATGAAACATCTATTTCATTGTCATCAATTGTGGGATCGAGTTCGCCATAACTTCAGTATACTCTGAGCATCAGCCACTTGATCCCCACATTGGGTCCGACAAGTATATGCTTCGGTCTTTAAACCTTCCGTTGGTCGTTGGATCTTTTTGAGCAGTACCCCTGTCGGCCAGTTTCTCAAGTTATGCATACTCACACATTTCGGCCTAAATCTTTTATTGTCTTCAGATGCGTTTGGCTTCCTCTTCATATCTCGGTATATATCCTACCGCACTCGTGTTGCGAGTAAGATTGTCCGCTTTATCTCCACTGCGATACGACGGTCTTCATCGTACCGGCTGTTCTTTCAAGCTTTCCGACAACCAATGCTTTCGCTTTCAGCCTTGCTTGATGATCATGAAATGCCGTCCTTCAGTTCGCTTATACCGAGTTGCCGATGAATGCTATCAGAGAACAAAAGTGCAAGTCAAGTTTAAAATCATTGAGCCGTCGGTTGTAATTGTTATACCTTCGGGTTGACGGGCGAGGTTTGCTGTACAAAGGAGGGCGCGTATCTTCGCTACAACAATATAGTCGTCCCAGTCGATGTTAGGTCCTCGAAGCGTACGCACGTCAAGGACACAGGAGACATGTCGTCCATATAACACAATATGACCGATCTGTTTTTGAACTTTTCGAATCGCAGACAGCCAAGTAGCTTAATGAACTTTCTTGCGCTGGAATCTACAACTTGAGACACTCATATATTGGGCCGCTGCGCAGTCGATCCGCCCTCACTTTGACAGGTTTCGCCATGGAGGCTGAATTTTCCAACTGTTGTACCAAAGATGTTATGTTATATTTTTGTGGAACTATTAAGCATTTATTAATGATTTGTTTGTAGCAGTTTACTATTTATTACTATGGAGAATTATGTATGATAGTAGCTTAAGTAATCTGTTTAAAATTGAAAATTCGTTTGTTTCAAACTTAAGATGTGTAATGAATTATAAGTACATCGCTTCCAGGTGAACTCATTTGTACTCGGTTCTAAGCCTCTAAGCGGCATATTTGATATCATAATTCCACAAAATTCCCGACTTCACTTTCGACATTTGTTAAATTTTAAACTGATTTCAGCCATCCCTCACATTCGCACACTTTAACATTTTATCGATCCTTTCAACCAGGCTGTAAAATAAAGTTTTCTGCCAATTACACGAAAAAAAACAAAGGAAACAGGAAATCATGTACGCCGACTTCGTTTTCATCTGTAAATAAGGGCAGTCTTAATGCTAGTTACTAAATCCCAACGCCTTAAATGAATGTGCTGCTGCAGCGTTGCGATTTTCACCACATACAGACAGAAATGGCGAAAAGGTAAGACGGTTTAATGCGCTATTGCATTATTCGCCCATCTGTTTATGCTTAAGCGGACGTCGGGGCGTATACGTGCTCGAAATTGCGATGCGATTACATAAACCTATTGCTGCACAATTGCGCCAAATGAATGCAACTAAACTAACGGCTGGCGGCTGCGAGGACCATGAAAACAACATCTGACTCAGATGGAGCAGAAACAGAAGGCAAAGCAGTGCAGGAGATAAAAGCAAGGGGCGTTCAAGAACAAAGGCAATAAGTAGACGGCGTGACAAACGCGAAAAGCACTGGCCCAACCGAAGTAGTGACAATTGTAGAAGGCTTGGCACATTTACAGACAGACAGACATGGGTATTTACATACAAATATGTCTTTATACACACATACATATATTGTCGAATAAATCTTGAACACTCGTAAATATGTTGTTCTGTAGTTGCACTGGTGACTCTGAATTATTTACCACCATTCCTTGTTGCGCTTTGAACAACATGCATATAAACTGTACTTGTGGTATACTCTGTTCCACTTAATGGTAAAATGATTTTGTTCAACTGATACAACATCTTTTAGCTCTTGGTCCCTCTATCTACACATGAAACGAAAAATATGGAAGAAAATCAATTTCAATGTATTATACGAAGCAATAATGTCAAAATATTCAAATCCTTTGAAAACGTGAGAAATTTTAAAGTTTCCACTGGTGGCCCGCAGGAGGGGACTGATAGATCGCGAAGACTGCAGGAAATGTGTAGAGCGGGCACCGGGGAAACAATGGAACATGTCTTGTGCACTTATCCTCCATTGGCAAGACTACGCTGTAAGCATCTGGGGTCCTCACGGTATGATACACTGTAGGAAGGATCGATAGCCGCAGAGTGTGTTAAAATTCGCGCAAAGCGCAGGCATTCTAAAGGATTACTACTCTTCTAGGACCTAGCAACTGAACTCCATCTGCTATCGCAAAGGACCAAAACTGGTCTATGCGTGGCTTAGTGGCCTACCAGATTAATCTAACCTAACCATCTACCAATTTCTATTAAATAATTGCAAAATTATGGGTGAGTGGGACAAAATAAAATATAAAATTTTCCTAAACCATGCCTATATGAATGTAGTCTCGCATTTTGCTTTGGCAGAAACCACTATCCCATCTTCAAGCTGAATTGTATTCATCACTACCTAACTAAATCGGCTGCTTATACCATATATTAGGCTGTCAAAAAAGTCTTGCGGTATTTTTATTGAATGATTTATTGAATTTATTGAAATGGTTTATGACGGTTTGATGACTCATGCCCAGCTCTTGACCGATGCTACGGCTGCTACTATACCGGTCTCTTTCGACCAATTCAGCGATTTTATCGCAATTTTCGACGACAGGCCTTCCGGAGCGTGGGGCATCTTCGACCACCTCTATACCAGAACCAAAACGTTGAAACCATCATTGTACGGTGGAAATGAAAACTGCATCGGGTCCATAAACTGCACAAATTTTATTGGCGGCTTAAGATGCATTTTTGCCTTTATCGTAGTAGGACTGTAAAATAATATTTCAAAATGATAACGAAAACTGGATTAAGTTTTTTATATCTTGTCCTTTTCCAGAGAATTTTTTCTATACCTCTAATAAACAATATTATTAAATTTTTCGATGCTACTATGTGAAAATCAGTAGCACACTATATTTGTGCACAACTATATATTCCTCTAATTCCATAATTAATAGAATTATTTAATACTTAAGTTGACTTTTTACATCGGGTATTTGGCAACTCTAGTGTTGCAATCTGGCAACTCATTTCTTTATCTTAAAGTTTGACAATTTTTGATGTTATACTATATCTACTCACAAAGTTTTGACCTACGAGCGCAATTTGTGTTGTTTACAGTAACTTAAAATATTCATCTTAGCCAAAAGGTTGAATTAAGTCGCGATAATTTTTTTTTTTTTCGTGCTTTAGAGGATCTGATTCCATAAACTTTATGCAAAGGGTTACACTGTAATTAGAAGGGGTTAAGACAAGTATTGACCGGGTTAAATTCAGTTGTTGTTACGGAAACTACAAACGAAAACTGATTTTGCAAGATCGTCTGGGACCTATCGTTACTTGAGACGACTATAGGCATTAATCGGACCATAATGGATTCAATATTGCGTGAACATTTGACTGTTGACTGTAGAAAAATTTGTTCCCATTGTTTTTGTTATTTTAATGGATACCTAATTCATGTTAAGGGAGTAGGGACTAGAAAAGTTGTCATCGGCACAGGAAAAGTGCTATTTTGAAGGATTCAGACTATATGGAGAGAGTGTCAAATGTGTAGGGCTAGCAAGGCATGCAAAGAGGTGGTTAGAGTCATGTATAGTATATATGTTTCATATGTCAGGGTCGATTCTGGAAAAGTAGAAGTTTAACCTGCTACAGTATCCAGAACGAAGCTATGGAAGGGTCAGTCTCGATTCTCGCGGCAACTCGAACTCTTCGTCTGTATTGGGTGGTGGTTAAACTCCAAGTACGCCATTCACTGAGAGGGAGTCGGTGAAGGTTTTAATGGCTCCACTGTAAATGGCGGTCAGTACTTGTTAGAACTTTATTACGTCCGAAGTATTTAGTTGAAGAAGGACTTCAGAATTATCCTAGGAGCAGTAAGCTTAAAATAAAAGCTCGTGTCGATTGATCGAAAGAAATTAAAAAAGAAAATACGATAGCGGTATTTCGAAACCTGTTGGATGAATGGGTGTTTCCAGATTAGGCGAATCCAAAAAACAACCAATAAAGGACAACCTGTATTATAATATTCTTCTAATGTTCCATTTATTTCAAGAATATGTAAACTCATCTTATGGGAATCATAATTAATTTTATTTCAATCGTTCACATGCATACATACGTATGTTATGATTTATGACTTTGTTTATAACAACTCTCAAAGTTTGACAGCTCATTTCATTAAAGGCGCAACGTGTTGCAACATGAACTCTATCAATCTTCTTTTAGCCTTTAGTAGATATAAATCAATACAGAAATAGATGAGGCAATGAGGGTTGAAAGGACTAAAATTAAATTCATATCAAATCAACAAAACAAACAAGAACAAACATTAACTTCGGTTGCACCGCAGGTAGTGAAAAAGGGATCCGAACTTGTCATCTGCATACCGCAGTAGTAAATTACCTAGGCATAAGACTGGATCACAAATTAACCTTCTGGATACAAATTCAGCATTCCGCAGGAAAGGTAACGAAAATGACCACCTACGGAGCAGATATTTGGGCAGATGTGCTAGGAAAGAAAAACCGGTTCAAGGTATTGGCTAGAGTGCCCCGCATTGCAGTCCTCAGAGTTGTAGGAGCTTACCGAATTATGTGAAGGGATGCAATCTTAGTCATAAGTGGTAATGCCTCCCTAACTTTCTAACGCACGAAAGAAAAAAGGCTTGGAAGCAAACGAAAGCAGATGAAAATAACAACAAAGCCGACCGAACAAAGAGACAGACGATACTCGCATAGCAACGAAGATGGGAGAATAAGAGTCGCGATATATTTAAATTACAGGGTTTGTTTATTCGGAAAATAATAGGAATAACCAATCGTTACAATTCTTTAAGAACTTTGAAAGGCTCCTTCTACGTCGATGCAGGGATGCCAGCGCAGCTTCCAAGTATTGAAGGCGTCACGGAAGGCATTGTCCGGAAGAGAATTGAGACCCGAGGTGCATGCTGTTTGGATCCCCTCTGTCGTCTCAAAATGCTCGCCTTTTACCGGCTTTTTCAGGCAAGGAAACATAAAAGTCCGGGGTATACCTCTGGGCTGTTGGGCGGCTGCGGAAGTGTTGTGATGTCGGCCTTGGTTAGGTAGCTGTTCACTAGAAAGGCGGTGTGAGCCGGGGCGTTGTCGTGGTGCAACTTCCAATCGGCTGCAATATTTTGTCGGATCCGATTAACCCTTCGTTTAAGTCTCTCTCTTGAGGACTTCCACGTAAAACTTGGCATTGACAATTTGTCTAGGAGGAACAAATTCATGGTGGACGCTGTCTTTGATGTCAAAAAAGACAATGAGCATCGTTTTCACTTTGGATTTGCACGCTCTTCCCTTTTTTGGGCGATGAGACGCCGGCGTGTGCCACTCGGAAGATTGCCTCTTTGCCTCGGGGTCATACACAAAACTCCATGACTCGTCACCTGTGATTCGTTATTCAAAAATTGGACGTCACTTTCACACATGTTAAAATTTTCTTGACACTCTTCCACTGGCCGCGTATCTCTGCTCTAACGAACACTGCAATTATGGCTTGCATCACTCACAGAAACACGTCCCGCGAAAATGTTTGTCCTGAATCTCCAGGTGCTCGGAGACATCTGACCAGCCGTTGTTCCGTTAGCTAGGAACGCCCGAAACCAGGAGTCACGGCGAAAGAAAATCAATCCTCTTGCTTTCCGAACAAACTCTGTATGGGCAAGTTGTAAATTTGAAGAAGTCGACTTCTACACTACACAGCTGCCATCCGGTCACGGATATCTCAGAAATTACTTCCATAAAATGCAAAAATTAACGGGAATGCTTTGCCGTAGAAGACTTGGTTGGTCCAATAAAAATAGAGATTTAACTGGGGGATTATCCAGAAATACGCTCTCTTAATGAGAATAAGAGAGGGTTCGCGACGGTTCCCTAGACGAGGGGTTTTTAGTGACCGTACCGATACTGCGACGACGGCTCAGACGATGCGTAAGGCATTATCCACCCCCTTACCCGCAAAAGTAACTGTAATCCCTTCACAAATAAAAAAAAAATGTGATTTAGTTTGTATCAGTTTGAATAACAACTATATGCTACAGTGTGCCGATATGTACAGTTCCGACAAAAAAAACAGATTCTTAGAGAGGAAAGAACATTTGCGAATTTTCAGATAGACATCTCAAAAACCAAGGGACTAGTTAACTTATAAAAAGACAGATGACATTGCGGCCGCTCTTAGCCACACCTTACATTTATTGTTTCTTTTATTTGAGTTTCGCTTTTTTTTTGTTTTTGCTTGGTGGCGGCAATATACATGTCGTCAGCATTCGCTGGACCTAAATTGCACGGCAATGGTGACAAACGCCTACTCACGTACACACCAGCCACACTCACACACACACATGCATGTGCATAGTAACACTCTCATATAGAAGAAACCATTTATCTGTGCAATATATGGTTGCAATGTAACCTGCTGAAGTGCTTCAGCAACTTGGTCAAGTCAAGCGGACTATAAGTGCAATTTCCTAGCCTTGTCGCAATGATAAGTGTCTCTCGTGTCTTATGGCCGACGCGCTTTGAGCGAGTAATAAATCAATAATCCTAACAATATGAGGGCAAAACGTGTTAAAAATGCCGAGCGGCACAATACACACATACTATGCAAGTGCATGTATTTATATGTAAATCCATTTATTCATATGTGCAACGCTTTGTGTGCCACAAAGGTTGTGTGCGGCTGATCAGTTCACATGAATACTTAAAGCTCATCAACGCCTCTTTTCCTTGATTGTTAGCTGCTTTACCTGAGCAGTCATCGGTGTACAAGAGTTAACCTCTAAACTTATTCTGCTGATTTAAACTACTAATTTATTTCGGGTTGGGTGTAATTTATTTTACTGGACGTTTTTTTAAAAGCAAAGTTTGCAGATTAAACGTATAGAACTTCATACTCGTATAATCAAAAGAGTCTTATAGAGATGCATCACAAACAAGAGATTGACTTAAATTTTTGATGACTCGTTGGAGCATTTCCACTGGTAACTGGCGAATAACATGTTTTATGTTTTGCTCCAAGGCCTGAATCGGGGCGGGATTTGTCAGCTTTAGACTTTACATATCCCCACTTGAAAAAGTCGAATCCTGGTGGCCGATCGACCGGACCAAACTGAAAATTATTTATTCACCGGAGTGTTACCTCAATTTATCCATTGATTGATCCGATGTGTGAGAAGTAGTGCCGTTTCGATGAAATCAAATCTCGGGAAGATCACGAGCTTCCATTTCAGTTACCAAATAATCGGTTATCATGGCGTGATAACGGTTACGTTCTCACCGGCATAATTTTTGAAGAAATATTGACTATTCCGCCGGCCCGCTAACCACACCAAGCCGCTGTTTTTTCTGGATAAATAGACAGATCTTGAATTTCTTCAGTTACAAGGCCCCATTAAAGATCATAAAAAAACACTGTTAGATCTTTTACAGTAAATTGATTTCCTTTAGAAAGTAAGAGGAACTGGCGAAAGGAAGTCTCAAAAAAATGTTTTTTCTATGATTTCTTGTTAATTACGGACTTAATATATGCAAAAAATTAATACTGTCACTCCATCGGTGTCCCGAGTAAAGTTTCTTTTTTTTCAATTCACTAAGCAGACTAGTTTGGTACAATGAAATTGGAGTATGTTACATTTGTTCAAACTTAGTCATTGCCTTCTGTGATCTCTGACCAAACAACCCACTTCGTTTTCTTGAACTGTTTTATGTCAGCTCATGTTGAAACATTGGATACTTTTAATTTTGATGAAGAACTAATTGACATCATGTGCCATATTCAAGGCAGACTCAACAGACTAAGTAGCGTACTACGCCATCATTCAAGAGCTTGAAAAACTATTAATCTTCTTTTAAAGTATATAACTTTGCGAATTGTCGCCTACTACTTCATTTGTATGTTCTTGTAAAAGATTTTACTCATTCTACGATTACTTCAAACTCAGTAAACTCTTGTCGTTTTAAAAAGCTAATGGGCCGGAGTTTTGTTTCATTATTTACATTTCAGTTGAATTTGAGCTGAAGTATTCGTTGTTATAGTTATAGCCAAAGAAATCATTGCTGCAATAAATTTCAAGAATGCAGCCGCTTTGACAGTTTCTGGCGGGATAAAAATCTGGAAACGTTCCGGTTATGTATACTGTCGAGGGAATGACTGAAATATCGTCATACAGGAAGTCAACGCTTTTTACGAACTTAATATCCAATTTTGATATTTCATCTAATCTCTCGAACTGCGAGCTCTTAGATATCTTGTACAAGATCTAAATAAGGCTTATTATATGTGTAAGCTTATTTCCCTGCATTTTCGCTGTAAGTGATGCCCATCCGACTAACGTGTGTTGCCAGTAAGTGACCTGTCATTAACCCAACAACTGTCCTGTAATCCCTTCAAGACCGTGTGAGTATAAAGAAAAAATATGAAACTGAGAAGTTCGGGAGCCACCGAACATTTTATACCCTTGCAACTTGCAAGAATAAAAGCGAGAGAATTACCTTAAAGTGTATAACGGCAACCAGAAGATCAGGATCCAAGTAATTATATATATATACATATATTAGGGTGTTTTTTTTAACTATTAATTTTTTTCAGTCCCGTCACGAAATTTCCTTGGAAATACCCTAAAAAAATTCCCTGAAAATTTTAGCGCCTAATATTAACATTAAGAACTGGACCAAGGCCTGTAAAAATTTTCCATAGAAAATACACTACAATCGTGAGTTTTTATCTTTAAATTCTTACAGATCAGAGGTATTTTATGGGATCGCTTTGACTTTAGACGCATATCTCGGAATTGTTCACTCTACAAAAGTGCCCAGTGCAACGAGGTCGTAACTCACACCGGCGAGGTGTGACTTTTCCACGAAATTCGCATTTTTTTTTTAATATATCTCGTAAATGAAAAGAGCTATAGAAAAATTTTTATGACAAACTTGCAGGAAATTTTATTTGCTACAAAAAAGGTGTATAAATATACAACTCATACACTGACCGACATATTCGACAAAAGATTTGTTAGAAAAACGAAAATCATTATATGTATGTAGTGTGGACAGCTGGTGGTAGTATCGACCCGATTATATCTATTTTTGCCAATACTACATATTACTATTAACACGCCATTACTAATATAATGTTTCCTGAGATTTTTCAATGTACCTCACATACCATGACCAATCATATGCAGTAGTCAGTCGGGTGTTTGAAAATCACGGTAATAGTTATATGGGGTCTAGGTCAAGTTTTCGCCCAATTTTACCTATTTTAGACACACACATACAATATTATTAGTGAAACACACTCTTTCAATTTTATTAAGATAACTAACCCGAAAGCTCGAAAAGCTTTATGTTAGGTTCAGTTCAACACAGTTTTGAAACACACAAAGACATACCATTAACAGCAAAGAATTTTTTCTGAATTTCAAATATATCTCTCACACAGTGACCGATATTCTGTCAAAAGTCAACTATAGGCACTGAAGTCCGCATATTCGGTACCTAGGGACTTGAACAAATTTGTTACGATTTGGGCAAATTTTGGTCAGATCGTCAGATTATCCTTCTTGTTGTCGGTCCAGTTGACTACTATGTGTTGGACTGACCATATTTTGAATTTAGATTAATGCATTCACTATCTTTAACAGGCCAATTGAAAAATCCCCTTCCGAACATAGTAAAACACAATTTTTTGACAGAACTTGTTCTTTTTTTTTAATTCAACTTTAATTCAAGACAGTTTCCTTCCAGGGTGACTCACTAATTACAGCGGCAATAAAACCTTTCGCTACCATTTTTGTCATACGATTTATATTTTGCTTCAAAATAAGCCACAGTTTCGGTGGTCACCTCTTCATTCCACGAAAAATTCTGCACAGGGAGCATTCTTTTGAGATCTTAAAACAGAAAATAATTAGGACAGGTATGGAGAATATGATGGATACGGTTCAGTTGATATCTTTAGACTGCCTGATATATTCAACAACTTCACTTTACGGTACATTTTACACCCACAATTACTTTCTGAACATTTTTGATGTTTTCGTCTCTCTTTTATGCGTTCACTGCATTCACCGTCTTCGGTGCTCATTTCACCACATTTAAACTTAGCTCACCAATCAATGATGGTTGCCGCCATGAAGCCATGTTTTTGCTTCAACTTCATGTCAGGCTGGGTACTTTTTGGGTGACCCGTTTTTACTCACTAACTTGTATGAGTTCGTACACTCAGGGAATATACACAAAAAGAAAATCCTCACTGAGACACATACATACATATGCGCATGTACATAAATGTTTGAACTGCAGTTTCTTGCGCCAACTGGTTGGTTTGGATAACTCCTACTTGACTACCATTTTGATTGCCACAAATTGCAGGGCAAAGCCACACAGCTTCTTTGGCGCTTCAGATAACACAACCAGCGGCATAATGTGAACTTAAACACATGAATCGGAGAATTGTTGACAGAATAAATTGTGAGTGAAAACCCACAAGCAGTACTCAAAAACTTAACGAAATGTCTTGCATTTTGATATCAAAAATTCACTCATATTTATTGTTTGTTTTAGCGGAAGAATTTCAAATTTTGCACATAAAGCTACCAAACTAAAATAGGGAACGCGCTCATGTCGGAATACTAAGTCAGCAATAAAATGCAGATTGGCGCCACAGTCATTGAATTAGAAATTTTACAGATTCTGGGAGTACAGTGCTTGAAATTTTGAGCCATTTACTACCAGTCTAAAGAAAGTTACACATTCAATCGTATGTCAGATGAAGACAGTAAGAGTCTATAGAAAAGGGTCCCAAATATCGTCAATGGCTGAGGTTAATATGCCTGATCAAATCTACCGCGGCTTTTCTAACCTAACATAACATGAAAGTAGGATGATTAGCAGTGTAGCGTTAGAAGCAAACAAGCTAAGTAAAACTCGGTTCAATCCCAGCTTTCTACTTGCAAGAAAAACGTTGTCTACGTAACATATTTTCTCAGTGCGATGTCATGTTTCCGAAAACATTAAAAAAAGATTCGGTTAACATGAAGTTGCAAAGATAAATCGCCGAAAAAGTACCGCATGTAAAGAAAAATAAAGCGCTGTTTCACTAAAACAATGCTCCTGGTCACAAGTCAGTGAAAACGAGGGCAAAATCCATTAATTCGGCTTCGAATTGCTTCCGCATCCACCGTATTATCCAGCTCTGGCTCGCAGTAACTATTCATTACCAGGCCCATTTGCTTTGCTTCTTTATTCAGTCTGGGAAAAAGCAGAACTATTGGCGCGTTTGCTGACGCTAATGATATCTGTATTTAGTTCTGCAACTCGAATTATTTTCTCCAAGAGTAGATTAAAAAAGTCGCACGAAAGCAGAGTTTCGTCCGACCGTATTCTTCGAAGAAGCTGATGCATGCTCCTCATCAGTCCTTGGCCGCCTTGAAGGCCAAACAAAGAAAGATTCGAACTTAATAGTGGGTTCTTTCTACAACTTTTGACAGCTATAACTTGATTTACTCTTACATTCAGTTTTGCTTGTTATTTCATATTGAACAAACTTACACCGGAACTTTGCAAATAGAGCAAATTTATCACCAAAATAATGGTCCGCGACACATCATGCACTGCGTTCAGTATTCAGACGACATAATCGCCCTGAAATCATTTTTTTTTTTTATTTATTCTTGAGCACATAATGTTATATTATAGCCATATTATGTTATTTTAAAAACCGGCTTTGGAATTGTTAAAAATTAGACAAGTGAAGTATTTAACGGTTTCCGATTCTCACAAATTTTCTGAATTTCGGCTGCATTTAGCCTCAGTTTAACAAAAATATAGCGGTGAATGATGCGCCGCATACACATTTATGTTTTCTCTTTTTTGATCACGTTATTTTAGTATGAATTGCATACGGAAGCCTGAGGGTCCTTAAATTTTCATCGGTAATTCAAGCACGCTTAGTAATTTGAGTTTTCCCACACCAACACAAAATACATGCTCACAAATATTTTGTAATAACTTCATATTTATAATATTCGAGCTTGTCATACTGAACTGTGGGTTCCTATGGAATTTCAACGAATGCAGTCAAACTTTTTTATTTATTGTTTAAACTTATATATGTAGATATGTGTTTATAGATATTTCGATATACCCGCAAGGAAATGCAATAACCAGATAAGATGTAGAAATATATATTAGTGTCATCCAAAGGTCATAGACCTCACATGCATTAGTTGTCAGCAAAAGACAACCGAAAAATTAATCACTTACTTAAAACATGTCTCTTACCATGTATGTATTCTAAGAATTTATTGAAGGGTTAGGTAGACTGATGGGCCTGCATTTTAGGAAAAGGTTTTTTCTTAAGGTTCCACACTATGTTTGTTAACTTCTACTCAGACCATCGATATACTATAAATATTCTATCTAAAATCTGTGAAGTAAGATAAATTGGATTACATAGGGTATATCTAAACATTTGACAGGCTCAGAATTCCACTTCCACGTATTGTCTCTTAAAAAAAATAGTGTAAAGTTTCGAGAAGGTTGTATACCCTTAGGACAGTCTTTTCATTGTGAATGCGAACTAATTCTAATAGGGCATGCAAATCACAATCTGTCTGTGTGCATACCCACACATTTGATTTCATATTTGCATTGCAGTTTTTCTCAATATTTTCATATGACATTTTGAATCCAGCAATGACCAAATCGTTAGCTAATGCACGTCACACAAAACTTATATCTACAATATTTAGACCAATATCACAGAAATAGCAAATAGAAAAAGTGATTTCAAAATGTGTCTGCATTCATATACTACATATGTATGTATAGAGTGAACTATAAACTATAGTAATTAATTGTCAATAGACGAATTTTAAATATACAAACAATATTGTTTGTGTCTGAACAAATATTTTGAAGGAGTAGAAAAGAGCTAACTTATATAGGATGAGCCATTTCGAGGCTCACCACTTTTTCAAAGAACAAACATAGAAACTTCAAATTTAATGAGGAATGTTTAGTATAATGTCAAAGAACATTCTTGGCATGTATTTTTCGAAAATTACCTCTTTCAATCTCACATGGTTCATTCGTTTAGTCCAATTTTCGATGATTCGTTCAAGCACTTCAACTGGTAACTGGCGAGTGACACGCGTGATGTTTTGTTTCAAGGCCTGAATCAAAGCGGGATTGTTCGCATGGACTTTTGACTTTACATATCTCTACAGGAAAAGGTTTAACGGGGTGATATCACATGATCTTGGTGGGCAAACGATCATACTAAAACGAAAAAAAAAAAAATTATCTGCTCACCGAAGTGTTCTTTCAATAAATCCATTGATTGATGCAATGTATGGGAAGTGGCGCCGTCTTGTTGAAACCAAATGTCGCCGAGATCAAGAGCTTCAATTTCAGGCATCAAATAAACGGTTATCATGACGCGATAACGGTCGTCATTGACGGTTTTGTTCTCATCGGCATTATTTTTGAAGGCCGTTAATTCCACCGTCCCACAAACCACACCAAACCGTTTTTTTCTAGACGAAATGGCAGCTTTTAAAGCTTTTCAGCTTGCTCTTCGTCTCAACTGCGACAATTTTGCTTGTTTACATACCTTTATATTGTACTATATTAGGTATATAGGGGCCCTTAGAAGTATTTTCGATTCAACTCAAGTGTACAATCTGTTAACAGGAAAGGGTTCTCTCCAAATTTTAATTCATAAAAAGTCAACACTAAGCACTGGAGTTCACAAAGTCGCCACCTAGGGATTTGTATATTATATTTTTGGTTCGATTCAGGCAATTTTTAACCTCAAGGTGGCATACCACAAACACACTATTCGTGAAAAGTATTGTTCGGATATATAATTTATTCTTTATTTGTATACTAAAAAAAGAAATTTTCAGATGGAATTTAAAATTGTGTTATATTGGAAGTAGTCCGATTTCGCCCATTTACCCATTGTAGCATAGGAATGTCACGTACCAAATTCGGTTGAGCTTGGTAGAGCGGATCTCGAGACATGTGATTTCACCTTACGGCTCCCTTTTAGGTGAAATCACATGATATTCCCCCTTGATATTCTATGATTTATATGGAACATACAAAAAAGGATCTATTTATATTAACATTAATATTTTTCACTTTTCGGGCTATGTTCTTCTACTAAATAATCAATAACTTTGAGTTTCCAAAGACGTTATGTCCATACATCTTCTTTACTGGCGTAGACACCGCTTACGCGATTATAGCCGAGTCAACAACAGCAGTTTATATTTCATTGGGGGTGTTTTTTACGTGGCGGGTCCCAAACCCAGCGCACAACCCTATGCAGGGGATGTTTCGCCTTCTCACTTTAGCTCGCCTTCAAACGGATGTTCTTAGGCTACCCAGAGGATACTTGGTCAAAAACCGGAAGTCGTGAGCTGCTTGAGTCATATGTAAAAGAATCGTTTCTGGCCACTGCCAAGTGAATGGCGATCAGAGAACTTTCCACACTTGCGTGAACTCCTACACATGACTCCATCCTCCGTCCATACATAAAGGGTGATTTTTTTGAGGTTAGGATTTTCATGCAGTAGTATTTGACAGATCACGTGGGATGTCAGACATGGTGTCAAAGAGAAAGATGCTCAGTATGCTTTGACATTTCATCATGAATAGACTTACTAACGAGCAACGCTTGCAAATCATTGAATTTTATTACCAAAATCAGTGTTCGGTTCGAAATGTGTTTCGCGTCCGTGTCCGATGAGCGATGAGGCTCATTTCTGGTTGAATGGCTACGTAAATAAGCAAAATTGCCGCATTTGGGGTGAAGAGCAACCAGAAGCCGTTCAAGAACTGCCCATGCATCCCGAAAAATGCACTGTTTGGTGTGGTTTGTACGCTGGTGGAATCATTGGACCGTATTTTTTCAAAGATGCTGTTGGACGCAACGTTACGGTGAATGGCGATCGCTATCGTTCGATGCTAACAAACTTTTTGTTGCCAAAAATGGAAGAACTGAACTTGGTTGACATGTGGTTTCAACAAGATGGCGCTACATGCCACACAGCTCGCGATTCTATGGCCATTTTGAGGGAAAACTTCGGCCAACAATTCATCTCAAGAAATGGACCCGTAAGTTGGCCACCAAGATCATGCGATTTAACGCCTTTAGACTATTTTTTGTGGGGCTACGTCAAGTCTAAAGTCTACAGAAATAAGCCAGCAACTATTCCAGCTTTGGAAGACAACATTTCCGAAGAAATTCGGGCTATTCCGGCCGAAATGCTCGAAAAAGTTGCCCAAAATTGGACTTTCCGAATGGACCACCTAAGACGCAGCCGCGGTCAACATTTAAATGAAATTATCTTCAAAAAGTAAATGTCATGAACCAATCTAACGTTTCAAATAAAGAACCGATGAGATTTTGCAAATTTTATGCGTTTTTTTTTTTAAAAAAGTTATCAAGCTCTTAAAAAATCACCCTTTATGTGTACTATATTCAGATGCAAGTGCCTGTTTGACATGCCCTAGCATTGCCCAAAGCAAAACGTGAAGCAAACTTGCCATAAGAGCCATAACCAAATATCGAGTATATGTATTTTGTTTGAGTGGAACAAATATTATTTTATTATGTGTACTGTACGAGTATGAACCACGAGTATGTACACAAAAAAAGTCCGGTTTATGAAAAAAGTGCTTTAAGAAAATTTCTCATGCTTATAGTTGCAAAATTGTGGTTTCCATTTGCTAGAGAACCGCAATACTGTGACTATTTAGAGCTTCTCAGAACCCATTGACTGTTATCAGCTGCCACACACACTTATAAGAGGACATATGTACATATAATATATATGTAGATACCCGCAGTGTAGTGCATATTATATGTAATTAGACTTATTACACACGTGCGCAAGCGCCTTAGTTACATAGAGACAGTCGGCGGCAAACTTTCGCTGCATGGAACTAGGGAAGTCAGGCAAAAAAGTTTAAGTGTAAAATCAAGCAACTCAACTTTCGCTTGCTAAGAGCGCGGGCCAGAGCGGAAAGCGCATGTAATTCACGTAACAATTTTGTAAATTTAATAGCAGCGTTTAACTTTTCTTTGAAATTGTTGACGGACATTGAATATAAAATACTTTTTGCACTGGCATTTTAAAGAGAAAAACGAAATTTGCAGTCGCTTAAATTCTGAGAATGTACATAAATCAATAATGTACATAGGGAAGTGTTTACACGTAATTGCATTATAGCGAAATCTAATAGAAGCATATTTCTTCGATAAGACGCAGGCAGTTTACTGTAAGTTTCTAAAGTAGAAATCCGATTAAATCAGTTCCCATAAATTTTGTGAGTACGTATTTTGCGTAAGAAATCATTCTAATGCGCTAAAACTCCCGAGAATACAATCAAAAGCTTCGTAGATTGAACAAGAGCGGAACCAAAAAAGGAAAGAACTGTAACATAACTCGTATTTTTTTTAATTTCTCTTAACCAATCGATACAAGCCTTTTTTGAACCATTGTTAAGTTATACGTCTGTGGGTTTCGACGTAAACACTATTTATTTTACAAATGTTCACACAATATTGACTATATGCTGATCCCACTAATGTCTATAGTAGTCGAGACTCACGATAGGTCTCATGACGATCTTGCAACATCAGTTTGCGTTCAGTATCAATAGTTTCCGAAACAACAACTGATTTTTGACGACCATCGCGAAATTCGATTGGGATTCACTATACCATCTACATATAAACGCTGCCCCTTGATGCAACTTCATGGCCAAAAATTGATTTAAATTCGTCGATGACCGGTTGCTATGGCAATAAATACTACTCCTTATCGAAGTTTACGACAAAGTTATAAGTTGCTAGACTTGCCAAACCCCGAAAAACCGGCCAACGATTTTCATTCAACGGTAAACATTTTCTAGTTCTCCTTAGCCACGTTGTTTCATATAAACAAGCTTCAAGTCCTGTTAAGATTACTTAAGGATGTCCGGGTAATTTTTTTATTGTCTTATTAAATTCTACAACACCTCTAGAACGTTGCTCTAAAGTTTTCAAGTTGATTCGAGTAATAGTTTCGGAGATACAGTCCTGAGAACTTGTACGCTCTAGGCTAGCTAGGCTAAATACGCCATTTTTAAACGCGTTTTTCTCAAAACTGTGTTTTTGAAGTCGGTTGGCAAGATTTCTCGAAAACTACTCAACCGATCTTCATGAAATTTTTCAAAGGTCTTCTTTCGATTACAACTATTTGAAAAAAAAAATGTCTTGAAATTTTCATTTTTTTGTAAAAATGAATGACTTTAAGGTGTTTTTTTTTTTTTTTTTTTTTTTTTTTTTTTTTTTTTTTGAACTATTAATTTTTTTCAGTCCCGTCACGAAATTTCCTTGAAAATACCCTAAAAAAATTCCCTGAAAAATTTATCCCTTAATATTAACATTAAGAACTGGACCAAGGCCTGTAAAAATTTTCCATAGGAAATACACTACAATCGTGAGTTTTTATCTTTAAATTCTTACAAATCAGAGGTATTTTATGGCAACGCTTTGACTTTAGACGCATATTTCTCAGAATTGTTCACTCAACAAAAGTGTCCAGTGCAACAAAGTCGTAACTCACACCGGCGAGGTAGTACGGGGCTCTAAACCCGATTTATCCATGAATTTCGTATTTTTTGTACATATCTCGTAAATGATAGGAGCTATAGAAAAAATGTGCATGACAAATTTGTAGAAAATTTCATTTTCTATAAAACAGGTTCGATATCAAAATCGCTATCATAAATAGTTCCCGAGATATTCGGCTTTTTAAGTAAGGCTTTTTAGAATTTTTTTGGATTGTATGTATTAAAAAATCTATGAAAATTGCATACAAATATTATAAGAACTCCCACCGACAGTGTGAAAATGGAAGAAATCGGAAGATAACCTTGCTCACTCCTCTTATAACAGTACTGTTAAAAACTACTGAATACGGCAGAGTCATTAAATTTTATCTCCGAGGTGGTATGAGAGGGAGCGGGTGTGAAAATTGGACAATGGGCCGTGAAACCCCATATCTCGAAACCCGACCAAAACGATTTCGATTAAATTTAGTACGTGCAATTCTCCGATATTCTTATACTACAGTGTGAAAATTAACGAAATCGGACTGCAATCACACCTTATGCTAAGTAGCAGAGCAGAATTTTTTTTATTATTTTTGAATTCTTCACTATCCTATACAATAAATACTATACATACAAAATAAATAATCAATTAATATATCCGAATAAAACTTTTCACGATTAGTGTTTTTGAGATTTGCCGCCTTGGGACTAAAAATTGCCTAAATCGAACCAAAACTTTTTAAGCCTCTGGCTACTGAATACGTGGACCCGAGAGCCTATATTTGACCTTTTACAGAAAATATCGGACAATGTGTGAGATATACATATAATTGAAATTTAGAGAGAATCCTGTCCAGATAATAGTAAATCTGTGTGCTACAAACGGCTTGAAGCGGGTGAATATTTCGCTTGGCCTCCATATACTTAATATAAAGTTTTTTGAACTTCCGAGTGCCGTATATGTCGGTCAACATATGAGTCCTATTAATAAAATTGAGATAGTGTGTTTTTTTACTACTGCTATTACGAAAAAGTAGGCAGATGAAATAAAAAAAATCTGTTTTGAATGGTTTTTAAGCTATTTAGTGAGGTCTTTTTTGCGGTCTTTATACAAATATTATATTATTTTTATTACCTACAATATGGCTAAATAAACTTTGGGCCCAGTTTTGCCGAGAATATAGAAAATCCGTTTTGAATCTTAAAAATCTTCTTTTTCCCGACCTCAGATCGCCAGTAAATTATTTTTCCCTTAATGTTGTTGTTTTATATTTCCATTCCTACGGGTTTCATCCTATTATAATCTTTTTTCTGTTTTAGTCATTTACAAAGGCTCTAGGCACTAGTCCATTATTTTCATTCCAAATTTAAAAAAGACAGAAACAATGAAACAAAATAATTTGCTAAATTATCTGTAAATTTATCCAAATGATTGCGGAGATAGTCTGACTGATTCCCACATTTAATCTAAGAGTTTAAAAATTGTCAGCATATTTTGAATAATTTCGTCATAATTTAGTACTTTATGATTGACTAGGTAATTTTCTACTACTAATACAAGACTTTATTTCGATTCGCTTTCCAGAGCAGTCATAACGTTGTTAAAACCTTGTATCTTTCATTAGTTCTGAGAATTGAGAAAATTTTTTACAAATGTAATTAAAGCAATCCACTTCCACATCCAAACCTTTGTCGAATATTAAATCGAAGTATTGCTTGACACAATGTGAATTACATCCATTGGCACCTGGGTGTTTCGCATGATTGCCTCAAAGAAGTCCATGCGAATTCCTTATGAAATGCAAATGGAGATTTTGAGTAAAATAGGTCATCTAAAAGACTGTAAGTCTTGGTACATAATATAGGTATATCCACAACTGATTTTTAGTAAAATTTTAAAACCGTTAGCAGACTTTTGCCAAAGAGTTTGAAAAAAAGATGAGCATAATCCTTGTCGTAATTAAAAAAATATTTTTTTTTTTTTGCCAACACAACGTTATTTGTTTAAAATATTTAATACTTTTAAGAAGAAATTCATAATATGAACAATAAAATAACTTTTAGATCTCTTTAATCAGTCCCAGTGCGATCCTCCATTTGGTATCAGCCATATAACCTAACCTAACCTAGATTGCCTAGCAATGAAATTTATTTTCTTGCTTTCCCACTCTTACGATGAATGTTCTCTTAATATCAATATCTAAAGACAGTGAAAAGTTGTTGTGAATTTTAGGAATATTGCTTCATTCACACTCCAAAAAAACGATTTTCTTTTTATTACTCAAAGATATTCATTATTTTAAATCCACTTTACATTCAAAACTATCCGATATTCATCAAGTAATCAGTCTTTTTATATACTGATATAAATAAATGCGACTTTTTACTTAGTTGTAAGTCAATCATACCTATACATACACGAACTCCCGACTACTGCATGCTATACCTCTGTCATTCATGTAACTGCACTCTCTGCATATTGAATGTTTTAATAGCACATCGTTTAGGACGGATATCCTAGCATTTTTTCGACGAATCTGTAATAATAGACAACCATAAAAACATAGTAGAACATTTTTAAAAATCAACCGCTCAACATATGTATGAATAAATCCATACAAATATTTTTAACATTCGATATACACACGTACATATGTATGTATGTACACATATAGAAATGTAACAGGACGTTCCCATGTGGCAGATGCATTTTATGAAATTCTTTCTTTTTTTTGCTGACAATGCAGTCGGAAATTTACCATTGCACACCCAAGGGCGCTGCCATTACAATTATTTTGCTCAAACTTTTTTTTTCAATTTACGGCACGCGTGTGTGCAACGACGCTGATTCTACTAACTACTATTGGATAAAGAGACAATGCAATTTTTAGAAATGCTACTGTTAGATTTAATATGGATACTGTGAGCAATATGGGGTACTGTGTGTGTCAGTGACTTTTTGAAAAAAACAACATTTGATGGGTTTTATTAAATTGGAAATTCGTGCAATGCTCCGAATGTACTGCCCTAGCCTTTAATATTAGTATTTATATAGGTAAAAAGCATAACTTTACTGGTTAACGGAGAAGAAGATTCTTTATTGGCGTAGACATCGCTTACGCGGTTATAGCCGAATTCACAACAGCTTTCCTCCTTTTCGCTGTTTGGCGCCAAATGGAGATTCTAAGTGTAGCTATATCCTTCTCCACCAGGCCCTTCCAACGGAGTGGAGGTCTTCCTCTTTTTCTGCTTCCCTCGGCGGGTAGTGCGTCCAATACTCTCAGAGCTGGAGTGTTCTCATCCATTCGGACGACATACCCTAGCCAACGTAGCCGTTGCCTCTTAATTCGCAGAACTATGTCAATGTCATCGTATATCTCGTACAGCTCATCGTTCGTGGGCAAAGGACCATAAATCCTCCGCAGAACTTTTCTCTCGAAAACTCGTAACGCCGACTCATAAAATGAACTTGGTCTTTGTTCGTCGAGAGAGGTCTTTCAATTGCTTACTCAGTACGAAGTAGCGCAGTAGCAAGGGTTATTAAGGGGTTAGGGGTAATTAGAATTTTCAAAAAATTATTTTTTTTTGCATTTTCGTTAAGTGTAATATCTTAAAAATATTCTCTGAAAATTTCACGTTGATCCGATAATTGGTTTTTGCGTTATTCGACAAATAACAAAGAGAACTCGGCCACTTGGTGACAACTGTAACTTGAAAATCGCTCAGTAGATTTTAATGAAATTTATACAGCTTTTAGAATACATAATAAACTCGGGCTTGATCGAAAGATTTTTTGTTATTCAAAAATTTCTATTTTTAAGACCAATTATCTGTTGATTTTTTCCCAAAAGTTTAGAAAAAAATTTCCTGAGGCCGCCATTTTGTCAATTTTTGAAACAAATACAAATCCATCGTTCAAGCCCGAGTTTATCTATTTATAAAACTATTTTATTTTTTTTGTCCGATTGATTTTAGATGACTCTCCAAGGACTTGTAGTTGTCACCGCAAGTACCATTTATTGGAACTGGGTCAACATAAACAACTATAACTTTGGAAATAAAAATTTTTTTTTTGAAATTTACATGACTTCAAGTCAACACATTATTTAATGATGCAATATTACTACTTTTGTAAAATAACACGATTTAATAGCAAAAAAACTGGAAATTCTAATTTTTTCGTGCCTCTGACGACCCCTAACCGCTTAAAACTTCGACGTTATGCGTGTAAAAAGTGGCGTGGGAGCCAATTCGCGAGTGCGACGACTGTTTGTTTGATGACAAGAAATATTTCGTCTTGCCTTCATTCACTACCAGATCCATTTGCTTTGATTTCTTGTGCTGTCTGGAGAAAGCAGAACTGACGGCGCGGATGTTGAGGCCAGTGATATAGTAGAACTGTACTTTCTCCATTCAGATCTGCAGCTCGAATTATTTTCTCCATGTGTAAATTGAAGTCGCATGATAGTGAGTCGCCATGTCTAAATAATTAATTCTTGACGTTTCTGAAGCGTGGGTTGGGCTCGCCCTTCAAAAAGCTTAATGTAGTACAAGGTATACCAGGTTATTCATCATTTCCCAAGTTGATTTGTTTTTTGCAAAGGTCCCTGAGATTTCGATTTTGCTCTAAAAATAATGTAAAACCTACACAAGCACTTTATTGTCAATTTAAACCCTACCTAAATTATTTTACTTCTCTCATGCGCGCAGTAAAAGTTATTCATCAAATGTACTATATTTATACTTGGTACACCATGTCGTATGAACAACATGTGAATGCTTATGTATTATGTATTACTTTTGAAAAAAGCTCCTTATCAGTTCTTCACCGCTTTATTTGGATAGCTTGGTCGGCAATCCACCTGATTGCATATCGCAACACCAGGGTTGCCAAGTCTCGAGGTCTACAAGGAACTTTGCGTATAATCTCCAAGAAGAGAATATATACCATATTGTTTTATGGACAATGTTTCGATTTTTTGCCAACTTAAGAACTTTAAGTTTTGTAGTGTTTTTCTGTAAACTTAAAGCACCTTTTCTCAGTTTCTTAATTTCTTTATAGGTACATTTATATTTGTACAATCACTTGCATCAATATAATTGCAGCGACATTTTGCCAATTAAACTAATTAAGACCTTATGTAAAATAACCAAAAAGCAATGCCAATTGATACCGTTACATAACATAATTAGTTAAAAATTCAGGAGAAATTTATATTTATATATATTTTTTTCGCTTTTGCCAAATTGCAGCTGCCAAGGAATCTTAATAACTGCGAGCAAAATAAACAAGGAACTTCAAGAAAGTTAAAAATTTCAGAAGAAGAAAATTACAAACAAACAAACACAAGTGTATATATGTACAAGTGTGTGCGTGGTTGGCCAACCCACACACTTACCAATCCGATTAGGCCGACAAGTAGCGCAGGCAATATTTCAGCCGAACGCCGGAGAAATTTCAATGTGTGCAGTGAAGTGTACGTGTGTGAAGAGAAATGCTACCGTTAGTCTGTTATCGGTCGGAAAAAACGCCAACTTCAAGTGCAGCTGGCAACAGCCGGCGCAAACAGCCACACTGAGGCAGCCGAAATTTCAAAACTAAAACCGAGGAAAACCTCGAAAAGTTATACAATAACCAAGCAGCACTTGGCAAAAAAAAAAACAACAACAACAACGATAACAACTGTAGCGTTTAACGACGAGTGATTAAAGCAACAAATTCGAAAGTGGTGTTGAAATGGGCAGCAGCAGCAGCAACAATAACAACAGCAGAATAGCAGAAGCAGCAGCAGTTGGTGATTGCATTTTTAGCAGCGGCGAAGGCAGCTACCAAAACAACAAAAGCAGCAACAAACGCTACAACAACGATAATAATAATAAGGACAGCAGCAGCAATTGCTTGCCAACGCAAGCAGCCAAGTTTATAGTACAAAGAAATTTCGTAGGAAAAGCAGCAATTGTTGTTGTTGTTGATAATTTGGAGCATAAGCAACAAAGAGAGCGCCAGCAACAAAGGCGGAGCAAGGTGGCAAGGAAAACCGACGAAAACAAAGTGTTGATAATTAATAGCGCACAGAAAGAACAACAACAAAAACAACATCATCAACAACAACAAAAGCAACAACATAAACGAGTGCAACAGCATACAAGCGCTGCCGACAACGCCAACAGCAGCTGCTGCCACATCAACTTTGACATTCCCATAAGCAAAATAAGCACCAACATAACTGCCTTGGACGTGTTGCTCGGGGCACATACTGCGAGTATATGCAACATTGCTGAAATGGTAACCACTTGGCGCGTCCGGAGTAGCAATCGTCGCCGCAGCGGCATTAGCAAGCGTGCGAGCAACAGTTTAAGCAACAACTCCAACAACGCACCGGGCATTTCCTACACGGCGCCAATGATTGAGAGTAACAACAGCTACAACAACAACAATAACGGCACCACAAATAATAATAACCATAACTTTGGCAGTCAAACTGGACGTGCCATTATGTCCGTTGCAACAACAATAGCCTCAACCTCCGCTTCCATGGCGCTGGCGAATATACCCAGCAATCTGTTGCCGCCCGCCGGCAGTGTTGAAGGGTTTGACAACAACAGCACAAACAATAACTGGTCAGTCGATGGCGTTAGTTGGCCGACGTTGAATCAATCAGCGACTGACAAAGTCGATTTAATTGAAATGGATTTGGCAAATGAAACGCTGAGGTAAGTGGAAAGACACATGCACACAAATATACCTATGTAGATATGTATGTGTTTGCACACAACTGTGGGCAACTGTGCAAGCATGACATGAACTTAGACAAATTGGAGGATGCTCTCTTGAGTTTTTCGCAGTTGAAGTGTGTTGACAGACAGAGAAGGTTGGAGACACACAAAACCAGCTTAGCTAATGTATTGTGATGGGATGAAACAGGGTGTTTTGACAAGTTGGTACACATAATTTCAGACTGTCTGACTGTTAGAACGAGAACTAGTATCCCAGTTTTGGAGTTATTGATCTGAAAGTTTGCACACGTCCTTTTTTTCCTCAAAAAACTGCTTGTTGCTAGTAACTACCGATATCAGACCACTATAGCATATAACCTGGAAACAAAATGATCCATCAAAATAAAGTCCTTGCATCGAAAGCTTTTTATTGAATGAGGTATCTTCACAGAATTTGTCACAGGTTTTTACTCAAGCCAACGCCTGTTGCT
The DNA here is from genome assembly GCA_037783105.1 of Bactrocera zonata. NCBI lineage: Eukaryota > Metazoa > Arthropoda > Insecta > Diptera > Tephritidae > Bactrocera > Bactrocera zonata. The sequence goes on along the minus strand of JBAWJQ010003766.1, from coordinate 265,823 downwards.
ATGGCTGTCATTCACACTGACACTTGTACACTTCTATGCATCTGAAGTTAACGAATGTTTTTGTGTTTAGTTCATATCAATAAATGATCCACTAACTGAAACACTAACTCCACTGACTGAAACATTGTTGGATTAAAACCTTTCTAGAATCGCAATCGCAAATTTCGCCATCAAAACCGGCTGTCGATACGAGTTAATCCGTCATAAATATGTATATAATACATTATACATTCGACTGCGGCTTCGCTGTGCACACATACTAAGTTATCATATAGTGTAGAGTAGTAGTTGGGGGCATGTGGTACTCTATGTATGTGAGTCACCACCGAACTTCAAAAGAATGCTGATAGGCTTCCACGGAAAAATATAAATGGATGTTTTGCAGATTGTTTAAAATTAAAATATAAACTTTAGAAATTTTTTATACTCTTGCTGTTGCTAGATGTTAAGGACGACGAGACGAATTGAAATCCGGCTGACTGTCTGTCTGTCCGTCCGTCCATCCGTGCAAGTAGTAACTTAAAAAAAAAATTAAGATAACTTGATGAAACTTGCTATCCGCATTTCTTAGCAAAAAAGTAAGGAAGTTTGTAGATGTATGTAAGTAATCGGGTCATTGCCACCCCCACAAAACGCCATTAACCGAAAACATATAAAGTGCCATAACTTTTTCCTCTTCTTTATTGACGTAGAAAACGCTTACGCGGTTATAGCAGAGTCGTTCCTTTTCACTGTTTGTCGCCAATTGGATTCCAAATGTAGCCGGGTTCTTTTCCACCTGGTGTTTCCTCTTCCTCTACTTCCTCCGGCGGGTACTGCAGAGAACATTCCCCGTTGCCAATGCACAAAGTATCCTAAACCTTCCGCACCACCTTCTCTCGAGAACTCGTAACACCGACTCATCAGCTGAAACCTCGTTTGATATCGAACGGCTCAGAGAGGTTCTACTCCATCCTGACGGAGTTTTTGGTATTACTCAACGTCAGTTTACACAGCGTTATTAGCTTTGCAGGGATACTAAGTTCAAGCAAAACAGCATAGAGGCAATTCTTTTTTGTGCTGTCGAAGGCGGTTTTAATATCGACGAAAAGAACGTATGCTCCATCGTCATCGATTGGAGAATCGGATTAATCATCTCCTAGTGTTTTACTTTCACTGCCATTCAGCAGGCTGGACTTCCCACCACAATTTCACTATGCTCTGGACGTCAGCCACTAGATCCTTCCGTTATTCGTTTTCGTAGAATTTCCGACCATTACCCCTGTCGGCTAGCTTATCAAACTCTTCGCAATCACGCATTTCGGTCTCTCTCTGTCTGTTAATGCTTCCCGCTTCCTTTCAACTCTTGGTGTCTATTCCATCACGCAAATGTTTGGTCAATTGTAACGATGCTACGTGGGCAGTCTATTTTCTCTCCACTGCGACACAACAGTCCTCATCGTACCAGCTTTTCTTTTGCCGTAACTTTTTTGACGTTTTGCTGCAACAAGATAGTGGTCCGAGTCAACTCTAGTAAACACGTCTGAAACACTGGAGAAGCGCCTTCCGTCACATCAGATCATGATCGATCTGGTTTGTGCATTTTCGATACGGAGACAGCCAGATAGTTTTATGAATTTTCTTATGCTGAAATCTAGTACCACAGCTAACCATATTTCGGGCTCCAGTGAAGTCGATCAGCCAGAACTCATTTCAGGATGTTTCATCATGGAGGCTGAATTTAGCGACCATTGTGCTAAAGATACTTCTCTTGCTCATCCTGACGTTAAAGTCACCAAGCAGTATTTTGACATCGCGGCAGGGCAGCTCTGATAGGTGCGCTCCAATCGCTCATAGAATACATCTTTGGTCATGTCGTTCTCCTCTTCTATCTAGGCGCGGACGCAAATCAGCGATGTGGTGATGAACTTCACTTTGATGAAGATTTTGGCTAGCTGTTCGTCCACGTGGTGAATGCCAGTACTCGGTGACGTAGTCTCTCTCACACCACGAATCCCACACCAAATTTGAGTTCCTTTGTATGGGCGTTATAGTAAATGCCACAAGGACCTACTTGTTTAACCCGTCCACTGCACTTCTTGGACGGTGAAACGAGTAAGTAATGTCAGTCTTTGCTCTTACGAGGACATCAGGCAGCTAGGCAGTGGCACTTCCTCATGGTCTCTCCTCCGGGGATGTTTTGAACTTTTCATTTGGGGATGTTTTTATACTTGGTCTACGACCAGAAATCGTGAGCTGCTTGAGCCATATGTAAAATAATCGTTTCTTGCCACTTCCATGTGAATGGCGCTTAAAAAACTTTCCTCATTCCTATCACTGAAATGATGAAAAAAATTACCAGGACCGTCACATAAGCAGTCATGCCATTGCTAAGGAACTTAACATTCATCATCAAACGATTTTTAACCCTTTAAAAAGGGCTGGCTACTAAAAGAAGCTCGATGTTAGGGTACCACATGAACTGTCTGTGAAAAATTTAAAGGAACGAATTAACATCTGCGATTCTTTGCTGAAACGAAATGAAATTGAACCATTTCTGAAGGGAATGGTAACAGGAGATGAAAAGTGGATAAATATGACAATAATGTGCGAAAAAGATCATGGTCCAAGCGTGACGAAGCTCAACAAATGGTCGCAAAGCCAGGATTGACGCCTCGAAAGGATATGCTGAGTGTTTGGTAAGATTAGAAAGGAATCATCGACTATGGGCTTGCTCAGCCTGGTCGAACGATTGATTATACATTTTACTGTCAACAACTGATGAGATCGAAGAGAAAAGTTTTTCACTGATGGAATAATGAATCTAGGGGAAAAATAGCAAAAAGTGAACCATCAAAATGGCACATATTTGGTTCATTAAAGTTCGTTATAAATAAGAAAAAAATAGTTGAAGTTTAATTAGAAATACGAAAGGACTTTTTCGGCTACCCAATATATAAATGATCAGAATGACGAGGCGACCGAATTTCCGAGGGACCGCCTCTCCGTTCATCCGTCTATGCAAGCGATAAATCAAAAATTTTTTTGCAAAAAAAAACCTAGTGAGGGCTTCAATTTAACTGTCTCAATTGGAACCCAGAAAACAATTCTAATCCCTCGAGTTCAATGGCGAAGGCACTGTCGCTGATCGAAGTTTGTAGAATAATGCAACTAATTTATGCTTGATTCCTTAGTACCTAACCCCCAAAATTTGAGTTACGTTGTGATTTGACTTCCGGTTGTGTTGAGCCAACTATTAGAAGCTTCGCAATCAATTCTCGTTTTCAGTCTAAGTGACATCAAGAGAAAATAAAAAATTTCCGTCTCTAACCAGACTAGTAAAATCACACTAGTAAAATCGATAGACTTTAACTTCTCCATTATATCCAATATATAATTTAAAGCCAGAGCCCATAAAACCACAGCAATCTGAGCAGCATAATTCACTAACTGCGAGTGTTATTCGACCCTTAATATTTCAACATATTGGTGAACATCTTAACTATTCCATATAATCATAATGCACATCTTAACCCATGTCTGGCTTGTCACATTACGTTTTTAACGTCTAACGGTATTAGTGCGTAGTTATGACAATCGCAAATTTCGCCATCAAAACCGGCTGTCGATACGAGTTAATCCGTCATAAATATGTATATAATACATTATATATTCGACTGCGGCTTCGCTGTGCACAGATACCAAGTTATCACATAGTGTAGGGTAGTAGTTGGGGGCATGTGGTACTCTATGTATGTGAGTCACCACCGAACTTCAAAAGAATGCTGATAGGCTTCCACGGAAAAATATAAATGGATGTTTTGCAGATTAACGTGAAGAACGTCTATGTGGTTTCTGTGGAAAATGCTTAATACAGGATGCAGCGACTCCTAAAGCGGCCGAAGAACTTTTAAAAACCCCTGCTATCATATTTGAAATATTAAAGCTTTTTTCGAGAATATCAAGCCATATAGCGGGGATTTTGGCCAGCACGTTTAAATCGCCTTGAAATAATAGCGAACAATTTACATTTTCAAACAAGCCAAAAAATTGATGTCAGGAATATTCTGATCTGCAGATCTGAGTGAGTACTGAACGTCGAAAGCAAGTTTAAATCATTCTGCAATACGAGGTGTGTTCAAAAAGTCTCGCGAATTTTGTGTTTTTTCAAAAATTATTTATTTATTCATGAATATCTATTTTATCCCCTTCAAAGTAATTCCCATGAGATATTATACACTTGTGCCAACGGTTTTTCCAATCTTCGAAGCACTTCAAAATATCATTTTTTTTTTACCTTCTTCAGCTCCTCCTTCGATGCCGTCTTTATCTCGTCAATAGAAGCGTAACGTCCTCCTTTCATGGGCCTCTTCAGTTCAGGGAACAAGAAAAAGTCACAGGGGGCCAGATCTGGGGAATACGGTGGCTGCGGCATCATTAGTGTGTTGTTTTTGGCCAAAAAGTAGCGCACAAGCAACGATGTGTGTGAGCAGGTGCGTTATCGTGGTGCAAAAGCCAATTTTTGTTCTTTCACAAATTCGGGCGTTTCTGGCAGATTGCTTCGCGCAAATTGCAGGTAATATTCCTTATTGACCGTTCTTCCCTGTGGCAAGAACTCATGATGCACCACGCCCCTGCAATCGAAGAAAACTGTCAGTTACGATTCGCGATATTTTTTGAACACACCTCGTATGTGGAAACCTTCCCTGTCTATTCACAACAAAATGCTGATGGCCACAAGCACCCTGTACATTCTCGGCAACATTCTGCCATTTAACATCATTAAGATCCTCCGACCGTCAGAACTACATATGTATTAGTCAATTAACATCAGCGTTGTTTTGGTATAATTCGTGCTTAGGATTGCGATCAGCGTCAGCCCATTTGGAGATGTTTCATCATGGAGGCTGAATTTACCGACCGTTGTGCCAAAGATATTTTCTCTCCCCACCCTGGTTTTAAAGTCGCCATGCACGATTTGACATCGTGGCGTGGGCAGCTCTCATAGAAGATATTTTTACTCGCATCGGCCTTCTCTTCAAAAATATGTTGAAGAACTTCACTTTGATGCGTTCATTCACAGGGGGGAATGCCAGAACTCTGCGACGGAGTCTCTCTCCCACCACGAATCCCATACCTTCACCACCACCTCAGTCCTTGTTCCGTCTCACTTCTTGAACCACGATGATGACAGCTTTTACTCTTGCGAGGACATCAACCAGCGACAGCGACGCTTCCCAATTAAGGGATTGAACATTCTAGGACGTGAACTTAAATCGTAATCCTTAATGCGTTTGCCGTGATCGGCATCAAAAAAGGGTCTCTCATCCGAGGCCGTTGTGTTCTTTTTATTGAAGTCTTCTTTTACTTGGCGGGTTCCAAACACAGCGCCCAACTCTGAGGAGAAATGATCACCTTCTCACTTTAGCTCGCCTTCAAACGGATTTTTTTGGCTACCCAGACGATACTTTGCCTAGGACCGGAAGTCGTGAGCTGCTTGAGCCATATGTAAAAGAATCGTTTCTGGCCACTCCCATGTGAATGGCGAACAGAGAACTTTCCTCACTTACGTGAACTTCTACACATGGGTCCATCCTCCTTCCAATAAATGCCTAACCAACTTATTCCTGCAATAAAAATATGCAATAACATAAACGATGACGCACCCTGTACATATAAATAGTATATATATTTTTGACGTTTAAGCACCAGCCAGACATTCGTCGAAGTGTGTATAAAATAAACGTGACATTGTTCACTAAAATACGGTGTAAGAGATGAGATACCAATTTGTTTCGTTAGAAATGCGAGTTCTTTTATGTAACATTTTAAATTTTCTGCAGAAATTCAGCCATGCGAAAGAAGTGTTTAAAATACGTTAGTATACAAAATACGAGTATAGGTATACTATACATTAAAGGAGAAAATTTAGTTTAATTGCGAAAGACGTCTGTGAGCGTTCAAAGTTGCCCATATAAATGATACATAAAGAAACTGATTTCATTAAGAATATCATAACCTTTGATACGAATCGTTTAGAATAAAATTATTATCTTTACATATGTATTCTTCTAGAGCATAAAGTTTCCAAAAAGTTCGAAAATTATTGAAGTTAACATCCAGGAGTGATTGAGCTATAGTTGTCTCACAAATAATAAAAAATTTGGTATTCAAAACCTAGAGATTTGACTGTGACAAAATTGTTTGAAATGAGACCTGTCACCACTAATTTATTTCGAATTAATCTCCACTATCGACCAATATTAAAAAATGTAATCGCCATTAGTCTTCAATTGTCCAGCCTCTGAAACACCTCGGAAATATCGCATTCAGCGAACCAGGAGACATAGCCGAAGCTGAGTTTAAAGCGTTTTGTCGATTTGTAAGCGACTTATGTAATTTCGAATTTTTCAAATGTTTTAAAACTTGCAAGTATCTCTATTTGTCGAGTAATGTCAAGAGTCAAACCATAAATTGACGGCCAAATAGTAAAGTGTGGCTTGCTCTGTCATAGCCAATAATGTTAGCGGAGGTTTCTTCGTAAGCAACGCACAACTTCGGATGTATTTCTGTCTTGAAAATCAATCTCATGAATCTCGAACAGTCGGACTTAAAATTTATAATCTCATCACTCCGTAAATAATAGCAGAATCATATCCGGACGTAAAGCAACACTGCTTTGAGTTGTTTAGGAATTGAATTTTACCAAGAGCACAACTCTGGTATAGAGGAAATGCCTATGGTTCTGACAAGACGCATGTACTTCATATATATTTCTTTTCGAAAACTCAAACTCAAACACGAGGCTGTACTATTAAAAAGATTTAAGAGTCATTAAATTATATTAGTTCTGCATTATTTAGACTAACTTATCAGTTATTTAATAGACTCTATTTTTATTCTTTGTGACCTTTTGACAGCAGCAGTGACTTCTATTTTTAAAAATTTACCGACTTAGAAAACTACTTTCGTGTTGCCACCCTAGTACAAATCTTCCAGCAGAAACATATAAATTTATACCAAAATCTTATTTACAACAACAGCTGTAATGTGATTACTTTCTTTACAATTGCAGCTCTGCTTATCCTGCGCTAAGACGTTACCATGGCGACTATGATGTCTCATACATAGAGAGAATAAATCCATTTTGGTTGCAATTCGAACCGCCAAGCACCCGCACCTACTATATTATGGCCATAATCTATATCATCATATCAAGCATCGGTTGTCTTGGCAATTCACTGGTCATATTTATGTTCGTACGGTAAGTCTAGGCGCACACATACACATATGTACATACTCAAAGTACCCAGCAGCTACAACTAACCTAACCACCAGCCGACTGAGTTATTTCACACAAACAATTTTTTTGCCCAAAATTAATTTAAGAAGTTAATAATACAGTAAAAGCTTCGTCATTAAATTCTATGTACCAAGTTTTCTTAATAAAGACATACATATGTAGTACTTGTAGTTAGACTTAACCTTCAAGAGACAGAATTTCGTAAGTTCAATATCGAGTGACGCTAGCAAACATTCGTAAGGCAGACGCTGAGCCCAGTGAACGCCGAAGAATGCAGTTTCGAAGGAAACCACCAAAGAAATTTAAAAAAATGTATGGGAAGGGAAGAGATAAATAAATCATCGGTGATACTCCGAAGGTACTAAATAACATTTTGTAAATGTGTGCCTGATACCACTTGTCAAAATCAAATTTTCCTGCTCTCAAACCTGAAGCACATATGTACATGCTCGCCGAAAAAACACTTCTGACAATGGCGAGGTAATTCTAAACAAAAATATGTAGAGTTCTAAGAAAAACACTTTCTCGCAATTTTATTAAGATAACTCACATACAGGTATTGACCGATATTTGCGGTATAAAGAACCTTTATATTAGATATATGGGGACTTAGGGAAGTATTGACCCGATTCAACCCAATTTTTAATTCACATAGACACTTATTATCTGAAGAATATTTTCTGAATTTCAATTGTACATCCAATAGGTTGACCGATATTTTCTGTCAAAAGTGAACTATGGATACCGGAGTCCACATATTCGGTACCTAGGGGCTTCAAAGGTTTGTGTTGGATTTTGAACCCGGCTCCATTACAGCCTTGTCATTTGCTTCGTCTAGTCTCTTGAACTTCGAAGCTCGTAGATACTTAAGACGATAATGCTGGACACAGGCACAGGAGTTGTCCCAGCGTCGCTCTCATGTCAACTTCAGCCCTTCCGGAAACTTTATTGTATATCGTTTTTAGTGACTTTCATATTTCCTATACTTGTTCGGTAGGCAGACGGATAGCGCTTTTGGCAATCTCATCGGTAGTTTCATTTCCCGAAACTTCCTTATGGTCTGGAATATGGTACATATGCAGCCAGACGCTGAACATGTCCACGATACCGCACAGGAAAGAGTCTAACGGCCTCAAATCGCACCACCTGTGCCATTTCGTGAGACGACACGTTCACAAAACTTGGTTTTCAACAAATCGATTGGGAGATTCGCTTTGTGGCTTGTGGCGCCGTCCTGTTGGAACCACTTATTGTCCAAGTCCATATCATCGAATTCGGGCCAAAAATATTCGGTTATCATTGAGTGGGAGTGATTCCCATTCACAGTAACTTGCCGGTCTTGATCATCACGGAAGAAGTACGGTCCAATGACGCCGCTGGCCCGTAAACCGCGCAAATGTTTTTAAAAGTAATTTTTTTGGGATGCAACGGTGACTCATAGAGTACGTGTGGATTGCTGCCTGACCAATACCGCATATTTTGCTTACTGACGAAGCCATTCAGCCAAAAATGAGCTTCATCGCTGAAGCCAATTTTTCGATGAAAATCAGAATCATTTTCAATTTGTTGCACAGCCCAATTCACGAACATACGACGATTCTGGTGGTCAAGCATCAGTTTTTGCATCAATTTGATCTTGTAAGGATGTAGGTCAAGATCTTTTCGCAAAATTCGCCACAATGACCTCACAGAGATGACCAACGATTGAGAGCGACGTGTGAGAGACTGTTATGGATCTTACTCAATTGAAGCGCAATCGGCAACAATATTCTTGACACTAAGGGCACTTCTTTACCTCACTTACACAGGAACATTTTGAGGCTGCTTCAAAAATTCAAATTTTTCCACTAGACGCTCAACTGTTGATCTGACAGGACGATTATGACGACCATAAACTGAATGTAGCGGTCTTAAAGTAGAGGCCATTGACTCTGAATTAGTAAATTTTAATAATTTAGACCCGTTGTTGGATCGTATGTCTTCCCATGATGAAATGGCAAACCTTACTGTACAGAAATGTCAAAAGAGCGGGAAAATATATGGCGTCGTTTGCTGTCCCTATCGGTCTAACTTTGTAGCGTCCTTATTCGTTCGTTATTTTATTAATAAATAATCTTGTAATTAGTATAAAATGTAATGTTTTTCTGACTAGTTCAATTTCATTCATCATCAATTCATTTCATGACTAATTATATACATACATTTGAACGTTCGAATAGTGATAAGTTGGCTTCAATTAACTCTCTCTCTCTAAATCATGTTCTGGAAAATTTACCTTTTCAATCCACAAGCCAGTTATTTGTGTAGTAAAATCTTAGCTTGGCCTTTTCAAGCCTATCACCCGAACGATGACTTAGCGTAACATTTGGATATCTCCTCCCAAAGCAATCAGGCAACTGAATATTAAAGTCTTTTCGTAGAAAATTATGCTAGTTGACTTACAAACACTGTTCAGTTCATCTCGAAACACACTACTATTCACACCTTATTAGCCAGAGAGAATAAATGTCATCACTATGTGTGTAAGGGATTTAATGAGGCATGACTATGACAGTTATGTACATCTACCAAACTGAATGCCTACGGACGAGATTTGATAAAGTGCTGAATATGCAATATACATAAGTATATATAGTGACATATTCACTCTCACATCCATCTACTAATATCCAATTACTGCAGCATCAATATTTTGGTGACATTCATTCTCACACCCATCCATTAAAGTCAAGTAAACAAATAAAAGTCAAGTAAACAAATAACAAGAGCTGCGCATCATTTTTGCTGTGCAGAGATTTTAATGTAAACAATAGCCAATAGCCAAAGCCAAGATTTTCATTCTGTTTGTAAATTAGTCTTAAGCTGAAATCCGATTAAACCACACGAGCCTTTCTTTTGTTACGTGCGGTTTTTAATAAATAATAAATAATGAAACATTTTTGAACACTTGTATTTTATTTATTAAAAAAAAAAAACGGATCTTAGCGTTGTCCTTAGTCTTTCGACGGGACATTTATTGGACTCGAATATTTTAGTGGCGCAGTCGGTAGGATACTACAAGTATCCGAAAAAAAAAGAACCGCGAGTGGAAAATAAGTTAAATTTTATAATCCGCAATTCGCAAAAATACGCGCTTCAACTGGGAAAATAATTCCAATACGGTTATCCCAAACAAGTGGAAGCAAAACAAAAATTCAAAAACACAAAAACCTGTAAGTCCAAAGGCAACGTAAAAACATCGAATTAAGTGACAATCAAACAAAAAAAAAAAAATGGCACAACCAGAGAATACATTAAACGAGAGCAACCTTGCTGAGGCCCGTGGACAACTTAAGGATGTCCCTCCATTTAGGGAGAGCCAGAAACACTTTTTACCTTCATCAGCAGAGTGGATTACATACTGTCCCTCTACCATACCAATGATGTGCGACAACAACGCATCCTGCTTGGAGCCATTGAGCGGAACATAGAGGGTCATGTGACTAGAACATTGGGTCTGCCAACCATAGAAGACTGGCCGACCTTGAAGTCCAGAATGATCAGCGAGTATAAACCACAGGCGCCGAACTACAAGCTGCTGGAGAACTTCCGCGAGACGCCCTACAGGGGAAATCTGCGTGCATTCTGCGAGGAGGCCGAGCGACGACGCCAAATACTCATCTCCAAATTACATCTCGAAGGTAATCAATCAAACCTTATTATTTATTTGCAAGCGGTCAGAGATTCCATAAAAACACTAATTCGAAAATTACCAATTCAATTATTTACTATTTTGGCCCATCACGACATTCCAGACTTGAGAAGTCTAATTAACATTGCACAAAATGAGGGCATTTATGAAGAACATATTAATTTTGAAACAAATAAAAACATTGAAATTAAAAATAAAACTCCAAATTTTTACCAAAATCCGAAAGCATTTAAAAATTACCCAATCAATCAATCCCAATACCAACCGAGATACCCCCAATATCCTCAACCATTACAACCCAGCTTCAACCCATACATGCATGCACCCAGACCCATTTATACACAACAATTATCTAACAACCAACCCATGGGACCCGGACAAACTTATCCCGGACCCAACAGGTACATGAATCCTCAACCAATTTTAAACAGAACTCCATTTCCCAAATCTAATTTTAACCTAACCCCTCAAACACAACAACCACGCATGCCATCTAACCCAAACTTCCCACTACAACAAACAACCAAACGACCAAGACCATCCGACAGCCAACAAACCAAAATGTCCATTGACGAACTTAGATTACAAGAAGCACAAGAATACGAACAAGATTATCAACAACCATACGAACAAGAATACTACGACTACACTCAGTACCAAGACCAGACTTATGAAGAACAGTGTCAGGCACCACTCAATCAAGACCAAGCCGAAATCAATTTTGACGAAAATTTTCAGTCACCAGCCCCGGAAGATACCAATACTTAATAATTACCCACAAGGGCCACGCTCACAAATGTTTGATTGACACAGGATCCACAATCAACATGATGCGAAAGAATTTTTTCTCTACCAATACACAATACTGAATGTGAAGTTTTTACATCAAATGGCCCGATGACATTAAAAGATTCAATAACTCTGCCAAGCAACAACATAATTAGGACACCTGAACAATTTTACTTACACGACTTTTCTGGCGACTACGATATGCTAATTGGCAGAAAACTGCTCAATAAAGCACAAGGTATAATAAATTACAAAACTCATACTATTACACTTTTCGATAAAACCTACCCATTGATAGACACAGATTCAAACAAAGGTCAATTTTTCTACACACAAGATTCATATGAGAAACCAATCTCCAAATCAGATAAAAAAATAGACTTTTCACTATTCCGTCTGGATCACCTTAATCCGGAGGAAACCTCTAAATTAAAACATTTATTGAACAAATTTAAAGATTTGCAATATTCTGAAGGAGAACGTTTGACATTCACAAACACAATCAAGCATGTATTAAACACAACACACAATTCTCCCATTTATTCAAAACAATACCCACTTGCTCAAACACACGAAAATGAGGTAGAGAACCAGGTGCAGGAGATGCTTGAGCAGGGATTAATCAGAGAAAGTAATTCACCCTACAATAGTCCCACTTGGGTTGTACCAAAGAAACCCGACGCTTCGGGAAAAGCAAAATACAGAGTAGTCATTGATTACAGGAAGCTGAATGAAATAACCATTCCCGATAGATTTCCTATTCCCAACATGGACGAAATACTTGGAAAACTGGGAAAATGCCAGTACTTCACAACAATTGATTTAGCTAGGGGTTTTCATCAGATAGAAATGGATTCAGAATCCATACAGAAAACTGCATTTTCAACCAAACGTGGTCATTATGAATATGTTCGCATGCCATTTGGCCTAAGAAATGCACCCGCCACATTCCAGAGGTGCATGAATAACATACTCCGACCATTAATTAACAAACACTGTTTGGTTTATTTGGATGACATCATTATTTTTCCACATCTCTCGACGAACACTTAAACTCATTGCAATTGGTTTTTGAAAAATTGTCCGAAGCAAATCTAAAGTTGCAACTAGATAAATGCGAATTCCTGAAAAAGGAAGCAACCTTTCTAGGACACATCGTAACACCCGATGGAATAAAACCAAACCCTCTTAAAGTAGAAGCCATAGCATCATACCCAATCCCAACAAAAGTAAAAGAAATCAGAGCATTCCTCGGAATGACCGGTTATTACCGAAAGTTTATCCCAAGCTACGCTGACATAGCAAAGCCCATGACCCGCTACTTAAAAAAGGAGCAAAAATAGACATAAACAACCACGAATATGTGGAAGCATTCGAGAAACTTAAAACCCTAATAACAAGCGAACCAATTCTACAACTTCCCGATTTTGAAAAGAAATTTGTATTGACTACAGACGCTAGTAACCTGGCTCTTGGAGCCGTCCTTTCTCAAAACAATCACCCCATATCTTTCATAAGCAGAACATTGAATGACCATGAATTAAATTACAGCACCATCGAAAAAGAATTACTTGCCATAGTTTGGGCCACAAAAACATTCCGTCACTACTTGTTGGGAAGACATTTCCAAATAGCTAGTGATCATCAGCCTCTCAGATGGTTACATAATTTAAAGGAGCCAAATGCCAAACTGCAGAGATGGAGAATTAGATTGGCTGAGTTTGACTTTGATATTGAGTACATAAAAGGGAAACAGAATTCAATTGCTGACGCACTGTCCAGAATCAAGGTTGAGGAGAATCATTTCAGTGAAGCCACCCAACATAGTGCAGTAGAAGACAGTAATGATCTTATCCAGTTAACAGAAAAACCAATAAATGTATTCAAAAAACAGATAATATTCATTAAATCAGATCAGAATAGTGTAAAGCAGACAACCGTTTTCGGAAATTCAATAACCACAATTCACTATAACAACATGACTGTTGAGAACGCCAAGCAATTCTTACTTGACCACTTCATTTCCAAAAGCATTGCCATGTACATCGTGAGCGATGCCGATTTCGAGATCATCCAGACAGCCTATAGGGAAATTATTAACCCCTCTTATACTAAAGTGACTCGTAGCCTCATTCTATTGAACAACGTGAGCTCATATGCTGAGTTTAAAGAAATCATACTTCAAGCCCATGAAAAACTGTTGCATCCAGGTATCCAAAAAATGACTAAATTATTCAAAGAAAATCATTATTTCCCAAATAGCCAACTACTGATTCAAAACATCATAAATGAGTGCCGTGTGTGTAACCTAGCCAAGACAGAACACAGAAACACAAAAATGCCTTTTAAAGTCACACCTAGCCCTGGGCATTGCCGCGATAAATTTGTAATAGACATCTATTCATCCGAGGGTAAGCATTACCTTAGTTGCATTGACATTTACTCAAAGTTCGCCACTCTAGAACAAATAAAAACAAAAGATTGGATAGAATGCAAAAACGCCCTGATGCGTATCTTTAACCAACTCGGAAAACCTACACTGTTAAAGGCAGACAGGGACGGTGCATTTTCCAGCCTAGCTCTTAAGCAATGGCTCGAGAGCGAGGGTGTTGAATTACAATTAAACACAGCTAAAACGGGCGTGGCGGATGTTGAGAGATTACATAAAACAATAAATGAAAAAATTCGCATAATTAATTCCTCCAAAAACGATGAAATCAAACTGGGCAAAATGGAAAATATTCTTTATATTTACAATCACAAAACCAGGCATGACACCACTGGACAGACACCCGCACACATATTTCTTTACGCCGGACAACCAACCCTGGACGCACAAAAAATTAAAGAACAAAAAATAAACAAATTAAATGATGATCGTCAGGAATACGTCATAGACACCAAATACAGAAAGGGTCCCCTTCAGAAGGGAAAATTAGAAAACCCATTTAAAGAAAACAAAAATGTCGAACAAACCGACCCGGACCATTACAAAATCACTAATCGGAACAGAGCTACTAACTATTATAAAACGCAGTTTAAAAAACGAAAGAAAATTAATGAGGTCCCCATTCCACAGGTATCTGGCGCACAGTGATGATACTGTCCCTGTTGCTTACCATGAGCCATGCCCAACAAATTCAGATAGGCGGCATCGATACAAACCATGGATATCTTCTTTTCTCAAGTAAACCAATTCAAAGACCATCAGCATTCGAACATCATTGCCTAACAGTCAACCTCACAGCAATAAACACTATAACCACATATTTTGGAAACAAAATACAAAACGGTACAGACACACCCCGGATCAAATTTTTGTATAACAAACTGATTAAAGAACTAAGCGGGATCACTCTACACAAAGAACGTAGACAAAAACGCGGTCTTTTCAATTTCGTAGGCTCAGCTTTTAAATTCCTTTTCGGCACACTCGACGACAATGACAGAGTACAATTCGAAGAGAAACTGAATTCGGAGGCGAAAAATTCAATAAAAATGCACGAATTTAACGAAGTAATGCAATTCGTTAATGACGGATTGCAGAGAATCAAACAGTATGAAAACAATAGAAATAGCATTGACACCTTGGTTTATGAACTAATACAGTTCATTGAGTACATTGAGGACCTTGAAATGGGAATGCAGCTCTCACGACTGGGACTGTTCAACCCAAAACTGCTTAATTACGACAAGCTCCAAAACGTTAACAGCGAAAACATATTATTAACAAAAACATCCACTTGGATTAACTATAAGAATAATGAAATACTAATAATCTCACATATTCCTATTAATCACGAACTAATTAACACCATTAAAATAATCCCTTATCCCGATAGAAACGGGTACCAATTGGAGTACTCAGGCAGTGATTCTTACTTTGAAAACGATAATAAAATTTACAATCAAGACAACAAAGAAGTAAATAGTGAATGTATTGCAAACATAATAAAACAAAGAAACCCAACATGTAATTTTGTACCAGTCCTTACAAAAGAAATAATTAAGTATATTGAACCAAATGTAATAATAACATGGAATCTGACCCAAACAACTCTTACACAAAACTGTCAAAATTCAAACAGCAACATACAAATAAAGGGAAATAAAATTATAAGAATAACACAATGTAAAGTAAAAATCGAAAATATTATTTTAAGCGAAAATTATTTACACCCAGAAATTGACCTAACACCTTTGTATCCACCGCTCAACATAACTAAAATCAAAATCTTAAAACACAATGACATTATAAAAATGATTTCACAAAACAATATCACACTTTATACAATTATTATACTGGCTATTCTGGCTTTGGTCGCAATGATTTTTATTCTTAAGTACATAAACTTTAATCCATTTATATTTTTGTATACAAAATTAAGAAAACAAACTGAAAGAAATCAGCCACAACTTCAAGAAAACGAACTTGGAGAAAACCCATTACCCACACTGTACCCATCAATGCCAGCCCAAGTATAGGCTGCCTTTTTAAGGAGGGAGGAGTGACATATTCACTCTCACATCCATCTACTAATATCCAATTACTGCAGCATCAATATTTTGGTGACATTCATTCTCACACCCATCCATTAAAGTCAAGTAAACAAATAAAAGTCAAGTAAACAAATAACAAGAGCTGCGCATCATTTTTGCTGTGCAGAGATTTTAATGTAAACAATAGCCAATAGCCAAAGCCAAGATTTTCATTCTGTTTGTAAATTAGTCTTAAGCTGAAATCCGATTAAACCACACGAGCCTTTCTTTTGTTACGTGCGGTTTTTAATAAATAATAAATAATGAAACATTTTTGAACACTTGTATTTTATTTATTAAAAAAAAAAAACGGATCTTAGCGTTGTCCTTAGTCTTTCGACGGGACATTTATTGGACTCGAATATTTTAGTATATATATATATGTAATGTTACGGTAGACAATGACATATTTGCTGTCGTTTGCACAATAGAGGAATTTGGCATAAAAAGGGATGCCAAATATGACCTGCAGATATTGAAATTAATAAATTGAGAAACAAATGATTTTATACCGTGAATAGGCCACATAAAGTGTGCCAAACAGTTTATAGAGCCTATAAGGAACCGTCAGAGTCCCTGTAAGGTATACCTACATATAAATGATCAGCGTGACAAGTCAATTTTGCCATGTCCGTCTATCTGTCCATCTGTATATAATCGCAATATAGTCCTTAAGTTTTTGAGATATTGATCAGAAATTTTGTGTAGGACTTTTACTCCCAAGATGCTGCTCATTGGTCTGAACCGCTGATATCGGACCACCTACTGACCGATAAAAATCTGGTCTTTCTACGGAGAATGTTTCATTTGACAAAGTATTTTCACGAAATTTGACATATGGTAGATTGTTATCCAAGACAACGCTACAATCCCCGAACAAATAGTTCAGCTCGAACCACTATAGCATAAAGCTGCCATTTAAATAGACCGATCAAAGTCAAGATAAATATCCTCATTAAAGATATTTTACTTTATTATGTAGCTAAGTAACCTTAACACTACTTGAGGGTTCTTTACCATCTGTTCAAAATTGACTCGGACTGACCCATTTAAAATGGGCGCGCTAACCAAGTTAATAAATTTTTTTCACACATTAGTAAATAAGCCTTGGCATGTATTGTTTGGTTGGGGTTTTTCTCTCAGTCTGTAATGATTCAAAATTCTTTCTAAGAAACCCTTTCAAACATATTATCCATCATAATATTTTCGAGTTCGTTTGTTGAAATAACCTGTAGTTAGTAGTCACTCATGTCATATTCTGAGAATTCTAAGCTTTTATTCCAACTAAATTACATCAAATGCAAACTTGTACAGCAAGCCTTAACATTCCTCTTTGTATTGGTTGGAATTACCCACCAGATAGCTTTGACTATAACTGTTTCCATGTATTGTAATTTAGTAATGTATAATAGTAATGTCTTACGTGTGGTTTCAGCTATTCACACTCCTACTCTGCTCTTACTCGCAGGTATATTGCTAAAGAGCGAGGGATAAATAGAAGCCAGCACATTGCACTGCTTAGAATTTCCTAAATTACCCAGTAGATCCCAAATGTAGATTCTGAGTAAAATAAACAATATTTTTGGAACATATGTTTACCTCTGAAAGTAAAAGATGATCCAAAAACTTCAAAATTAATGCGGAATGAATTTTTGAAGATTATCTCTTTCATATGTTGACTGTGGCTAAATCTCAGAAGGTCTATCCGTTGAGTCCAATTTTCGATGACTCGTTCGGACATTTCGAGGGGTAACTGGCGAATGACACGCATGATGTTTTGCTCCAAGCCCTGATTTGAAGCGGGATGGTTCTCATAGACTGTAGACTTTACATATCCCAAAAGGAAATAGTCTAACGGTGTGGTATCACCCGATCTTAGTGGACAATCGACTGGCCCAAAACGTGAAATTATCTGCCCACCAAAGTGTTCTCTCACTAAGTCCATTGATTACTGCAATGTGTGGGAAGTGGCCCCTCTTTTTAAACCAAATGTCGACGAGATCACGATCTTCAATTTCAGCCATCAAATAGTGGGTTATCATGGCGCGGTAACGGTCGGTTAACAGCTACGTTCCATCGGCATCATTTTTGAAAAAATGTGGGCCGATGATTCCAACGTCCCATAAACCATAAAAAAGTGTTGTTTTTTTCTAGATGAAATGGCAGCTCTTGAATCTCTTCAGGTTGCTCTTCGTCCCAAATGTAGCGGTTTTGCTTGTTTACATACCCATTGAGCCACAAATGAACCTCTGCGCTAAACAAAATTTGGCCCGAAAACGTCAGATCATCTTGGAACATTTCTAGCGATGTCGCTTGAGAAGGTTGAGCGGCTTCAGTTCTTGCACAAACTCTATTTTGTACGCTTCCTTTTTTTCTCGACGTAAAAAGCGCTAAGCCGTTCCATACGTCAGTTCGAATCGCTGCGAAGGGCGTCGAATCGACTCTCCACGGTCTTCGTGTACACTTTCAGCTACGGTTACTATATTTTCTTCACTGCGTACTGGAAGTGGTCTATTCGGTCGAATATTATCCAATAATGAATGCTGGGTCTCAAGATGGGTGTGGGTGTTGCGAATTGTAAGCTTAGTAGCCTATTATATTGATCATAATTTAAGCGAAGCGCGCGAAATACATTCTTTTTAGAATGTGAATTTTCGTTATAAAGTTAAACGATTTGTAAGCGTTGTTCAGCCGAAAGTCTTTCCGTGATGAAATGCCAAACAATACTGAACAGAAATAACATTTCAACTTGACACGACTCACGAGCGATCTGTCTAAAGAAGGCTATTGAAAAAAGTACCTCTACTTGGATCTTACCTGGACTATTTAATATAGTGGACATTATATTTTAACACGTGAGCACATCGAAGGTTTATAGTGAGGATTAAACGAAATATGTCAGTCAACATCAATTCATTGGTCAGTCAGTTCATTGGATTTTTATGCGCTTAACTAAGTATATCCGTGTCACCGTAGAGCTCATTCGTGGTTCAATCTTCATCGATATTCAGCGCTCACGCGAACACCTCTAAAAACTTTGCGAAGATTTCTTCCCTCGAACGCGCCAAGTGTTTTCTCACCTCGATTCGTCATCGCCCACGTTTCCGTGCCATATAATACTTGTATGCTTACTACCCGGAAACATACGATCAATCGGCCGAATATTGTGGCAAAGGTGAGCCGAAGCCGAAAAGCCCAAGTCAAAGCAGGTTGAAAATGAAGGTTATGCAGGTTGAAAATGAAGGTTATGCTATTAAATTGCAGTGCACTCCGAATTTCTTCCGACCGTCCAAGCTAGCAACAAGGAATACTACTTTATGTTTCGTTTGCACGAGGCTATTCGTACAAAATACCAGAATTATGGGCCAACAACTCTTGATTTTTGCACCACGATAATACACCGTGGCATACTGCATTGATTCTTCGTGAGTTTTTGCCAAATTTTCAACCAATATTATGCCGTAACTAGCGTATTCGCCTAATTTAGCTCCATTTGCCTTCTGGCTATTCAGCAATCTCAAACGACCTCTCTGGGGAGTCGTTTTAGTTCGTCAATTAAAGACATTAAAAGTGACTTTAATAACTGCTTCGAGGATTGTCGAAAATGTTTGCACAAGTGTATTGGGGGCAAGGGGGGATTACTTTGTAGGAGACCACATAGATTTTGAAAAGTTATTTGAAAATTTCAAAATTATGAACAAAGCCGTACTAAATTTTGCTTATAGTGGTACGAGGTGTGTTCAAAAAGTATCGCGAATTTTGTGTTTTTTCAAAAATTATTTATTTATTCATGAATATCTATTTTGTCCCCTTCAAAGTAATCCCCATGAGATATTATACACTTGTGCCAACGGTTTTTCCAATCTTCGAAGCACTTCAAAAAACAATTTTTTTTTATCTTCTTCAGCTCCTCCTTCGTTGCCGTCTTTATCTCGTCAAGAGAAGCGTAACGTCGTCCTTTCATGGGCCTCTTCAGTTTAGGGAACAAGAAAAAGTCACAGGGGGCCAGATCTGGGGAATACGGGGCTGCGGCATCATTAGTGTGTTGTTTTTGGCCAAAAAGTCGGGCACAAGCAACGATGTGTGTGAGCAGGGGCGTTATCGTGGTGCAAAAGCCAATTTTTGTTCTTCCACAAATCCGGGCGTTTTTGGCGGATTACTTCGCGCAAATTGCGCATAACTTGCAGGTAATATTCCTTATTGACCGTTATTCCCTGTGGCAAGAACTCATGATGTACCACGCCCCAGCAATCGAAGAAAACTGTCAGTTACGATTCGCGATACTTTTTGAACACACCTCGTATGTACTTTCTGGTGTCTCCGAAGTTTCTTTCTGAGCGTTAAAAACTTCGTTACAAACTTTATACTATACGAGTATATAAGTACATATGTATATTATTCAGAGTAAATAGCTGACCGCGGTGCCAATTGTCAAAAGCACTGACTTATTTAAAGCAAATTCTGTTGCTAACATTGTCCTGACCAAAACCCGTCCCACAGAGTTTGGAAATAAGCCAAAGTGACTGCAATGACTGAAAATTTTCTAAACAAAAAAGATGTCCATATGAAACTCATCATAAATAGTTCTCTTGGTATATAAATATTAGCCAGAATGATTAGGGAAATAAAAGGATGTCAAGCTCCTCGAGGAGTGTTCCACTCTTGCTATTCAAATTTTTAACGTAAAGCATATGTTTATGATATTTTTAAACCATACCATACGAATTACTTTGGTTTTATTAAAGAGTTTTCAATGTCTTTCGAATTTTTTCCAGTTGCAAATCATTACGCACACCGGCCAACACATTGGTCATCAATTTGGCTGTGAGTGATCTTCTCATGTTAATGAAATGTCCCATTGCGATCTTTAATAATTTCAAGCAGGGTCCAGCGCTTGGTGATATTGGTAAGAATACAGTATATAATAATTTTAATTTATAATAGAAGTCTATCTCTCTCAAAATATACTATATGAGTAGACAGATTCGATAAATCATAAATCATTTTGTCATTTTCTCTCTATCTCTCTTTCTCTTGACAGGTTGTCGCATTTACGGCTTCGTTGGCGGTCTCAGTGGCACCGCATCAATAGGGACTCTAACTGCCATAGCACTCGATCGGTACAATGTAGTTGTGCATCCGCTCGACCCGCTGCGCAAGACGGCCAAAGTGCGTTCCGCGTATATAATCACACTAATTTGGATTTACAGTTTTGCCTTCTCCATTGTGCCAGCGCTAGATATTGGCCTATCTGTGTATGTGCCGGAAGGTTTCCTCACCACTTGTAGTTTTGATTACCTGGACAAAGGTGTGGGACCGCGCATATTTATGTTCTCATTCTTTGTGGCCGCTTGGTGTGTGCCCTTCGGCATCATTTGTTTCTCATACTTCTACATACTGAAAGTGGTGTTCGCCGCCAATCGTATACAATCCAGCAAAGACAAAAATAAGACTGAACAAAAATTGGCGCTTATAGTGGTGGGCATAATCGGTTTGTGGTTTCTAGCCTGGACACCGTACTCCATCGTTGCTATGATGGGCGTTTTTGGCAAGCAAAAATATCTAACCCCACTGGGTTCCATGATACCGGCACTCTTCTGCAAGACTGCCGCCTGCATTGATCCATACTTCTATGCGGCGACACATCCGCGGTTTCGCATGGAATTCCGACGTCTGTGGCTGGGTCGTGGCCACTTGCGGCGCAGCTCAACGACGCGCTCCTCATATCTGACACGTTCGTCGACGCGCCGTTTACGTGTTATCAGCGATGTGGACGTGCGAAATCGCAGCATTGAAAATGCGAAAAAGCAAAATAATTTGCAGGCTCTGCAAGAAGTGACAGAGGAGAACGATGAGGATTATGACTTTTCAATACCGGGAAATTTTAGTGACGGCATAGAGCAAAGCCGTTTTTAATAGAAGGTGGCACATATTTTTACATGTAAATAGGACAGTTGTTGTAGTCGCAGAATAATACTGTTATACACAGAAAAAACCGATAGTTTATTATGTTGGAAGGTGTGTAGGTGAAATGTGATTTACGAACGCGTAGTTTACGTATGCATTCTTAGCCTCAAATAATAAACTAGTTTAAATGTAAGTAAGGTACACTGAGCTGGTACTCTGTAACCACGGTTTACGTTAGGCTAAAGAACCATAGAACCACCTGAGTATATACTAAATGTATGTTAGAAGAATCTGTTGGTTCTTGTAGAAATTCTTGGGATAAATTAGAAAATCTCAGTTAAGTCATTCATGGAATTTATTTGGATATAAGGAACGTATTTTTAAGAGATTTTCAGGCTAAATTAGGGAAATCGTAGCGCTATTAAACTTAATTCATACTTACCATAATGAACGATGAAGCTCTCGAAATTATTAAAGAAAAATGAGACTATTAGGTTAGCAGACGTCATAAAAAGTCCTCATATATTAGTTTAACATCAAAGTGATTGATGATCAATGAATATAATTTATCATTCAGTCCTATATTAGTTTAAGTATAAAAATACTTAGATATAGAAAACCTCAAGGTCGTTGCGTAAGGTAATATTGTATATTAGAACATTTGTTTTGATATGTCTTGGCAATATAACTATTTTCATAACATATGTTCTAAACAAGAAGACAACAAGATACAAAGTTAAATTAAAAAGGCTTGACTTATCCACTCGATGGAAGATACTGTAGGAACATGATCGGTATACTAACTGGTCACTGGTGGTGGTGGTGGCACACGCCCGCAAGATAGGGCTAATAGATCGAGAAAACTGCAGGAAATGCTTAGGGCAAGGCACTGGAGAAACAATGGAGTACCTCTTGTGCACTTGTCTCGCATTGCCAAGACTACACTGTAAGCATCTGGGGTCCCATGGTATGATACACTAGAGGATGTATCGATAGCAAGGCCACCAAGTCTGCATCCTAATGGATGATTACTCCTCATGGATCTAGTAACTGGTCTATGCGTGGCTCATTGGCCTACCAGATTAACCTAACCTAACCTTCTACATAGTTTAAATAAATCATTTAAGAAACTGTTGGTGAAGGATATATTTTCATAGGTATCTCAATTGATAGAACCTCTTCCTAGTAGGTTTTAGATTTTAAGAAAGGATCTGTCTAAAAATAAGTTTAAAACCTCAGCGGTATTGAGTCCATGCCCCTTCTCTAATTCAAACATAATTCAAACAATATAACCACAAGTCCTAGCTTCATTTGAAGATATAAATATAAGGTCTAGTAAAATAAATCCAATCCAATCAGTATTGCACGTTGCATAAGTGCGATCGAGTTACTATATGACGTTAGAAAATTAAAATTTCATAAAACTTCTCTGACTATATTTTGATTGCTTGACTCTGTATTGTTGAGCACCCGACAAAGATGAAAACCAACAAAAAGAAAATGCGGCATTTTGAACAGTTTTTCTTCGAAATAGGGGAAAACGCAAACCAAGCTTCTGAAATGAGAATAATCACGCGCAATTTTACCAATTCCATAGAAGTAATTCTTATGTCGAATATAGACCATGCTCTGGAAGACCAGGTGTCGACATATTGTTAAAATGATGGAATTCGAGTCCGAACGCCGTGCACTGTTTTGTTTGTCAAGAAGCTAAATATTGCACAAAACCCATTTGGTATCATTTAAATAATGCTAGATATAAAAATAAGCTCGGTGTATATGAGAAGAGTTAATGAAAAAAACTTCATGAACCAAATTCCATTTAAGAATCGCTGCTGAATCGCAAGAAAACCGATCCCTTTCTGAAGTGGATGGTTACTGATGATGAAAAGTGAAATCGTTGCCAAGCCAGAATTGACTTTCAGGAAGGGTTTGCTGTGTATTTGGTGGGATTGGCAGGAAATCACCTACAATGAGCTGCTTCTCAACTGCGAACCGTTAATTCGGACTTTCAGCCTCAAAAATTGAACCGTCTGAAATAAAAAGTCGTCCAACAGTGGACAGTTGACTAAGATAAGATAAGTTAAAGAAGAAGAGGACTGCGATCTTAGGTATATTGTGCCCTCTCCTAAGTCACAACGTCCCATCTAGCCCCAACAAGTTTATGATTTATAATTCAAATATACTACTGGGTGCTAGTTAGGCGACGTAATCCCTATATGGAAACATGGATGCCTTTATTATAGTTTCAGGCTCTCTGAGGTTTTTTTCACAAGAAGCTGGGCCTATGTTACTAAGTGATTCTTCAGCTTACAGTGGAGATTGATTGCATATTTAAACCTGTAATCACCCTTTGGCAACTTGGCAAGTTGCATGCATTGCAGTTGTTGCTAATACCTCTTTCTACCTGCTCCTACTTCCTAGGGGAGCAACTTGTTTATGGTATGAGGATCCACCGTGATAAAGGGCTTAGGTCCTATCATGATAGTGGATGCAGCGGAGCGGGCGAACTCGTCATCAAGTTCGTTTCCGGCTATTTCTTTGTGATCAGGCACCCAGATAAGATACACTTGATTACGATCTGATAGACTGTTTAGCCGTTCTTTACACCCCTGCACCAGTAGCGATTTGATCTCGTAGTGAGAGATCGCTTTAAGTACCGCTGGGCTGTCGATGAGTATGGCGAAACTTTGGTTGCGATAGTTGCCGACTTATAGCAAAGGTCTTTGCTTCAAATATGCTCGGAAAACTTCCCATAGGTATGGAGAGTGTAGTGTGTTATCCTGCGACTCCTACATCAATTTCTTCCGAAGAGCCGCCGGTGTAACAGTTGATTGCACTATCCCTAAGCTGTGGAATAATTCCATTCAGCCTTACTGCTAAGGGTGACCTTGAACTTCTTGCTTTTGATAATGATGTTCCTTGGGAGAAGAGCCAATGGTATTATACCACTTAATTCCTTCATCCGCTGGGATGAGATTAACTTAGCTCTGCCCTAAAAACACCCGCCAAAATATTCAGGTTAAGTCAACACTGAAGCACACGGAATTTTACAGGCTAGAATCCATTCAAGATACGTAAGGATAAGGTGTTAATCTGTGGAATTCGAGGAATATCCTCCACACAGTTTCTATAATACAATAGCTATTACTTATTATTATAGCACATTATTATTGACGCTTACATCATTGTTAAAGCTTCGTATATTCGTTATAATGAAGTGTGCCTCTGGTTGTCTGATAAACTGATATTAGAAATAGACTCGTAGATTTCCCATTACTATTTTTTTAAGATTTTCGTTTAGCCATCTTAAAGCTTCTAACAGTAGTAATAATTGAGTCCAACTGCTTCGATCTGGTAATGATGTATGATTTGAGGACAACGTTTTTAGTGTTAAGTGTAGGTCCACATAGGTTTGTAATGCCACTATATTCAATTAGGAATACATGCTAGTAATGTACGAAATGAAGTACCTGCTATCGAAAATGAACGAATTTGTAGTTTCTACCATTATCAATGTGTAATGCAACTAATTTATCGTTAATGGCATACAATTTACTACTAAAATTATTGCTTTGAATAAGAAGAGTCATGAGTACTTAGTCTAATTTGAAAATACACAATGCATAGTGATTATTGTTTGCTTATAAATATATACGCATAAATACTCTACATACATTCTACTTGAATCATATCGAAAATACAACTTTTTTCATGTAGTTGGTAGAACAAAGTTCGCTGTGTGATCATTGTTTGAAATCGTTTTGCGTTTTGGGCATTCGACGCATCCGCCAACTGAAAATGATAAAAGATAATTATGCCAAAAGGAAAATATTTACCTGTGTAACGATGTAATGGTGTACCGGCGTATCATTGTTAATGAGCAGCAATATGCTGATGTCGAAATGCGTACAGTGGTGGGCAATTAAATAGGGATATGTAAGCAAAATGAATTTTATTTCATTCTGTGTGAAAAATAATTTTTTTTTTTAATTTTTGCATATCTTGATAGTCTATATTTTTAGAAACTACATATTAAAATTTTAAAGTTTCAAGTTAATTAGTATTTTAAATATTTTTTGAGTAATAGCCTTCTAAAGTGAAGTTCAATCGGTTCAATGAGATTACCTTTAAATGCATCTCAGTCTCAAAACTAAAATGTGAACTATTTGGAAGTTCTCTACTTTTTTTAAAGAAAAAACACAGAAACTTCAAATTTATAATCATACGAAAGAACATTCTTTGGTATTTATTTTTTGTAGATTATCTCTTTCAAGTGTTGGTCGCGGCTACGTCTCAAATAGTTCATTCGATTTTCAGTGTCTCGTGCGATCATGAGCTTCAATTTCACGCTTCAAATAGTTGGATATCACGCGTGATCTTTCAAAAAAAAGCTATTGCAAAAAATTCCTCAACTTGGGACACCCGTTGCATTTCATCCTATCTCTTTCTCTGCACAATGACCTTCCAGGAAATTGTAAAGTATGTGTTCTATTAAATATGTAATTTTGACGGAACAAAACCCATCTCATTTCTGGGTAAAATTTGACATTTTTTCAAGTCTGCCATTTTGTCATTGATCAGACAATACCTTACAGATTATAACATGTTATATGTTTTTGTTTTCTACCAAGGTCAGAGCTGCATTACTGCAGCATTTTGGATCCTTTTTCATTGTTCAAATTCAAATTTCATGGTATTTATTCACTATACTTTCTTTAACAAAATTTCAAAAATCTCATGTCTGCGAATTCCCGCGTAGTCAGCCCCTTTTTTCAATCTGCGTGAAATCAGTTCCTAAATTATATCGAACAATGATCTGATTTCATTACCTAGACAGACAGTGGTCCGTTTATGGTCAGCCTATGAACTGTTATAGACCAATATTTTATATTTTCAAGTCAAGCATCGAACTATATCTTTAATTCTCCTTTCCAAACTTTTCGAGATGTACTTAAAGTTTCTTCAATAAGATTTTAAGAGAACTTCAGATTGAGTTACCCCTGAGGCATCATCATAACTATTAGGATGGTAAAACATAAAGAAATTTTCCCTTGTTGAAAAATTTGTTGCTTAGTTTATATGTTAAAAGCATGAAACTAGTAGGTATTGGCTTCAATCATGTTAATATTTGGAAAAGTGTGCCGAGAGAAACCAGGAAACAATTTCACTAAGTAATTTAGTTTTTTTCTGGTGAAATTTACAAACGATATTTTTACTATGTGAAAAATTTTATGAAATTATATATTCTCCATGTTTTTCTTAATATCTTTTGTCGTCTTTCGGGTTCTAGATTGATCCATTTTCATAAAATTTTTGATTCTTGCACGCAAAAAACTGGTCCATATGGTTTTTGACGTCCTGGTATAAGGTCCTGGAAGAACCATCCTAAACAATGTGTACAGACCGGAACAGGTAACAGTCCCAAGTTCCCAAATATATTCTCCAGATTTGGTAGGTGTGGTAACACATCCCTTTCAAAAAGCATCACTGGGGGGTCATCATACTTGCATGAGGCCTCACATTATAAAAATTATCAACGATACCTTTGAAATCCCATCAAACAGATAACATAACCTTTTTTTTTGATTATCGGCCTTCGAAGTGATTTGAGCTGGTTCATTATTTTAGACCATGATCTTTTGCGCTTTACATTCTTGTAAACAATCCGCTTTTCGTCGCCAGTAAGGAAATCACAGTCGTTAATATGACGAATCAAATTTTGTTCTGAAGGAACAAAACCTATATGTCAAGCTTCAACATTAATCTTAGACATTTTACGTGCTTATGAACGGTGACGTTAGACAAATTTAGTCTCTTAGCTATCTCCCGAGTTGTTATTCAATGGTTTGCAACGACCAATGAGTCCTCTTCTTCTTTACTGGTGTAGACATCACTTACGTGGTTATAGCCGAGTTTACAACAGCGCGCCAGTCGTACTTACTTTTCACTATTGGCGCCATTTGGCGACTCCAAGTGTAACTAGGTTCTTCCCCACCTGGCCTTTCCAATGAAGTGGAGGTCTTTCTCTTCCTCTGCTTCCTCCGGTGGACATTGCATCGAATACTCTCAGAGATGGAGTGTTTTCATCCTCCGCAGAACCTTTCTCTCGGAAACTCGCAACGCCGACTCATCAGATGTTGTCATCGTCACTGCCTCTGCATCATATAGCAGGACGGGAATAATGAGTGACTTATAGAGTTTGGTTTTTGTTCGTCGAGAGATGACTTTACTTCTCAATTGTCTACTCAGTCTGAAGTGGCCCCTTTTGGCGAAAGGTATTCAGCGTTGGACTTCGGGGCTAACGTTGTTGTTCGTGTTAATGCTGGTCCCAAGATAGACAAAATTATCTACGACTTCGAAGTTATGACTGTCAACAAATGCTTAGCATTCTCAGGGCGCTGATCAACGCATTGATTTGATCCGCTGTGCTTTTGATCGCCGTGGAGTAAGGCTGTCGTCAGCAGGTACCCACGTAAAACACACCGGACGTTGTCAACAAAGACATGGAAGCCAAGTCGCAAGTGCGACGATACCATTTTCACCGGTTTCTTATCCATTCTGGAGAAAGCAAACCTATGACCAACGATTATATTTTATCCAAACCGGCTTCAAGATGCCTTTTATACTGGTGCATACTTAGGATCGAAATTGCTAACACAAAATTTTGCAAACCAATTTTGGCATTGGCATTCGGTCAACACATCTTCTCCGTAATCATCACATAGTTTTCGCCTTGCTTGAACCGTAATTTTACTTTTTTGATAGTAAAAACCGAAAATGCCGTTCAATCGTCCAACTTCGAACAAAAACTATTCCAAAACATTCAAAAAATATGTTTACCAACAAGTCTTACTACTACAATATCCGCTATTCAAATATATAACGGTAAAGCGGTTAAGTGTGAAGTTGGCTGCGTAAAAATTCAATAAGACCAGATGTTATCATCAAACGAAATTACTTAGTGAACGCCCCAATACTTACGAATTTGCTTGGAATAGAAAGTTTTTTTTTTATTTCTGTCTTTAAGTCTGCCCCAATAATTATTGACACCACTGTAGAAGCGCTAAGTGCATGGGTACGCAAAATCAAAGGATAATGTAAGAGCAAAAAAGCCATTCATTACTTTACTTTTATAACCATTATTCTACGAAGCCACATATAAATATATTTACGAGTATTTGTAATGTTAAGTTAATCGTAATTAAGGACAACAGAAGAATGGAAATGGTGGCAAAGCCGAACAAAGGCAACGGAATAATATTAAAACAAAAAATTAAAATAAAATAAAAATGAAATAAAAACGCAAGTTACACTTCCACGATGCAAACAAACAAAGGTAAATGCTGACCGAAGGGAAATGAAAAGGAAAACATCAGACTAATAGCTCTGAGCCGCAATTTATACGTATACACGCCAGTGTTATATAGTAAACTGTATGTAACTGTATGTAAAATATGCCGTTGTAAGAGTATTTGCTTTATGCTTTGCTGTGCGCTTTGCTGTAATTGTTTTCTTGTAATGCCATGAAAGGAGAAATTAACGAATGCAGAAAATCAGATGACAAATTAAATAAGATATTGAAAAATAAAAATGAAAATGCAAATAAATTGCAGTGAAATCAATGAGGGTGTCGCATTGTTAGTCATTGTAATGTAATATCTGTACTGTCTATACAATAATTATGCGCTTATTTGTAGAGTCAGACGCCTACACGTAAAGTGAACTTGAGAAGCAATAAATATTAATTTTTAAATATGCGACTATATGCGCCTAATTGATGAAAATCAATTGCTATTAATTATAAATTATCGAATGTCAATTCTATTTTATTTGATTGTGAAATTTTATTTGGAATTCAATAGTCGATTGTTAGAGAATGTCTAGTGTAAGTTAAACTGAACTTTAACCCTTGAAGAAAAGAGAAATCTCTGTTTGGTGGCCAATTAAAAGTAATTTCTAATGAGTAAAAACCTTCCTAAATGAATCATAATTAAGGGGGTATTCAAGTCTAGAAGCATGAATTTCAGGTGATTTTTAAAGTGTTGTAAAAAAAGGCAATTAATATTTTTAGTATCCATTTTTTTATTAGTTATTTGTTAATTTTAGAAGAGTAGAGAAAAAAATTAAAAATTAAAAAAAGTAAAAAATTTCAGTGGGGCGTTTCTAAAAATTTCCATGTGACCATACCCATGACTTCAACCCTCCTAGTTATCTGAAACCAAAAAAAAAAGATTATTAATATAGAATAATGTCGCTATGGTCGGAACTACGGAAAAGTGGGAAAAAATGGGGAAAAGTTTTTTTGGATCACTTATTATGACTATTTCGAATTTTTTAAAAATAATAAAAATAAAAATTTGGGGATGGCGCTAGTTCCAACCATAGACAAGCCTATAAAGAAGACTCTATAAAAATTTCAAGTAAATCGGTCATGTAGAACCTGAGAAATCGTTGGTATCGTTCCGAAAAAAGCAGTTTTGAGAAAAACGCGTTTAAAGTTTCGCATTCCGGCCGAATCAGTTTGGATGCCGGGTCAGAAAAATGCCTATATCTCCGAAAATAATTTGAATTTTGAATTTAGAAAAATCCTCTTGTACACATACTCGTATTCTTGAATGTTAAATAATTAAACTTTGAAAATATAAAAAAAAAATCCATTTTTTTTTAATTTCTAGACTAGACTAAAGGTATGCTAAGCGTAATCGAGCTTAAAAAGAAAACCTAAGAGCATGTGAGTTGTTAAGCCAGGATATTAATTTTTTTGGGAGAATAAGTATTCTCATGTTTATTAAAGTTGTTCAGTAAATATTAGATTAATTTGAGTTTAAGGGCACAAGGTCTCTATGGTCCAAGAATCAGAGTCTTTTATTGAATAACTAACTATCGATACCAATGAAATGAAATTTCAGATGACAGACTCAAGTGAGACAAATTTTGTGTGTCTTCCAAAAAGCTTGAACCTCAATGGCGTATCAAAAAGTATCTTATAAGCTATTGTGAAGTTCAGTTTAAAATAAATATGGAGGGACAGTTTTTCTTTGACTCCATAAGTAGTATCTCAAGATTAAATATTAACAGCGAATTTAGCTATAACCATCGAGTGTTTCCGTAAAAAATGCAATACCAGTAAGAACTGCATTGCTTAAAGCTTTCCACTCGATGCATATATTGGGTAATCGAAAAAGTTTTTTCGTATTTTGTCTATAGATGTTGCAGTCCTATATCTCCAGTACTACTAATCACATTGTGGCATACCATATAGTGTTGGAAAGGTGAGATTGCTTCATTTAACCAAATTAAATTCGAGGAAGTTGAAAAAAAAGTTACAGCTGTTCAAAAAGGAGTGAAAATAATGAAGAAATTCGCTATATTTTGAAAAAATTTTATAAAAGAGAGAAGAATGCCACACAAGCCACCAATGAAATTTTTGAAGTTTACAGAGACGATGCTGTATCAGTTCGTGTAGTGCAATAATGGTTCGCTTGCTTCCGTTCTGGAAAGTTCAATGTGAAAGATTGCTCTCGCTCTGGCCGACTTATCGTTGAAAAAGTCGATGAAATTATAGAAAAGATTGACCAGGACCATCACATACGCAGTCATGACATCGCTGAGGAACTTAACATTCATCATCAAATGGTTTTAAACCATTTAAAAAAGACTGACTACAAAAAAAAGCTCGACTTTTGGGTACCTGATGAATGGTTTGTGAGTCTTTTCTAAAGCGAATGGTAACATAAGACGAAAAGTGGATCAAATGCGATAATAATGTGCGGAAAAGATCATGATCCAAGCATGGCGAAGCTCAACAAATGGTCGCGAAGCCAGGATTCGAAAAATTTATGCTGAGTCTTTGGTAGGATTGGAAAGGAATCATCCACTATGAGCTGCGCCAGCCTGGCAAGAACTGATCAACAGAAAGGGCTTCGTCTTCCATCAGGACAACGCTAGACCACACACATCTTTGATGATCCGGCGAAAACTGGGAGAGCTTGGCAGGAAAGATTTGATGCATCCATCATATAGCCCTGATTTTTCACCCTCGGACTATCATTTGTTTCGGTCCATTCAGAATTCCCTTAATGGAGTAAAGTTAGCATCAAGAGAAGCCTGTGAAAATTACTTGTTGCAGTTTTTAGAAACCAGAAAAGTTTTACACTGACAGAAAAATGTATCTAGCGGAAAATTCGCAAAAAGTGATCAACCAAAATGGTACATATTTGGTTCATTAAAGTTTATTATAAATATAAAAAAAAACAATGAAGTTTGATTAGAGATACGAAATGACTTTTTCGACTACCCTATACATAATAATATTAAAATATTTACATTGAATTCCGTTTTTAGGACAAAAACCTGAAACTGCAGAGAGTGTTTGCATTTAAAATCAACTTCGGATATAACGATAAAACTCCATCCTTTTAGAGGCGTACCAATACCTTTTTGACATCAGACGTCCAATGACAGTTTTCCGTATTCCGCGCGACCTTGAATTACAATTTTATTTAGTGATAATATATCTAATACGATTTTTTGTCATTTTTGAAAGTAATGGTTTTTATTAAAATCTTGGAAAATATTTTTTTTTTGTATAAATAATTATTGATAGAGTATCACGAAATCTGAAGAAAGTAGTAGCCAATCTGAACTTCCGCAAAATAAGGGGGTCGTCTACCTTCGCGATTTGAACTTTTTTCTTTGCATATTTTTAAACAAGGCATAACTAAAATCACACTCTATAAAGGATTGGATCGAAGTCATGTTGGTTTCCGAGATATCAAGCCCCAAACCCGATCCAGCGGTGACTATTCACGTCTACTTTAAACACGTTATCCCAAAATTAGTGTTTTGTTCTATATTTTGGTATGATTCCAATAAAACTGTAACGAATATTTGAAATTGGTAAATTTTTACTGATTCACAAAATTTCTGGATACGTTTCCATACGATCTTTTTCGTTTTTTATTTTTCGATTTTTAGTCCATTTAGTTTGTAGATTAAGGTCAAAGAATTCACTTTGTTTTTTACTTACTATATGCCATTTACTCAGATTAATATTCAAAAAGCTAGTGCGAGTATCCAGCCAGTCATAACGGAGGCTATGAACATTAAATTTTTTATATTAGTTATAAAATTCTGAAACCGAAATCTTAACCAAGAATTCTGCAATGTATTTTTTCTTTATTCAAGTTTAAGAATAAATTAATGAAGTAACATTTTATATCATTTAACAACATCATCAAAAATAGGCCAAAATTTGAACGCGCAAATAGTCGACTATAGGCGTCATGCGAGGTGCTGATTCGACTCTTAGTTAGAGAAGCTTGTTAACGAATGTTATTCGTGTCGAGAACGGAGGTCATGCATATTCCTTGGCTCTCTTCGGTACTCTATTTACACCTTCATCTGATGCCCAACGATAGTACTATGAATCTTTCTATCGCTCTTTACACATGAAGGGATGAGATATTAGTTGTCTCTAGCTTTGACGTTTTTTGGAGTATATGACACTATCGGTAGTATTATACTATTTTATTGTCTTCAATCCTTTGACATAGAAGTATAGTATAGGGTCCGTCAATGTCAAACTACGAGTAATGTTTATCAAACGGGCCAAGAAGCACCGTGTATATAATAAATTAACACAACCGAACGATTCATGCTTAGAATTGTTCTTGATTGCGATTTTCGAACAATATTATTTAATTTAAAGATATAAAGATCTTTCACCCCGAAGCAGCCACTGTCTGAGATCATCCTATTAAAATAAATTCTTTTAAAGTTAGTTGTGGTTCCTTCTTTAATACCAAGGCAGGATAATAATAAGCAGTTTATTTTAATTATTATTTCATTTGCAGTATTTTTTATAATATTAAGAGATATATAAAATAAAGCCAATGGAATTTTACGATAATATTAGTTATCTATTTTTTGACAAGATGTCAAGTATCGAGCAAACAGTTTAAAATTCACCACGTGAAAGAGCCCTGATAGCTCTACAATGAACTACTGTAAGCAAGTAAACCAATGAGAATAAAAAAGAGTGGAAATGAAATGTATTTTATTTGAGAGCAACTACTACAATTGACATTATCATAATGACATATCTGTGTTTTAACTTAAATGTACGTAAAATCATGTACCTTTTAAACGCGAAATTAATGCGTAAGTACAAAAACATGTAAGTTTCTTTTAATTTAAGAATTTGTTGAATGGCTGAATTTAAGCTTAATGGAAATGTCAGTAAATTCGCCAAAGTAAGTGTACTCGTAAGTAATGTAATGTAAAGCAAAAAGAAATATATATATACATATAAATTAATAAATGAAATATTAAACGTTTTATTTTCGGTTATACCGAATACATAATTTTGTTTTTGCATTGATTTCATACGAAATTCATATTATTACCCGTATTCACATGAAATTCTTTCTGAAATGCTCCTTAAAGGAAGACACACTTAAGGATACGTGGTAAGTTGGTACTTTCAAATAGTGAACGTAAGTATATGTATGTGCTATATATTTGAGCACGCAGTCATTATATTATATACTATATGCCAGCACTCGTCAATAAACCTTAATTACCCTGCTGTTACCGCAATTTACTTAAGTAAATGCTGTTGAGTGGAAAAGATCAAGCACAATCCT
This sequence comes from Bactrocera zonata, assembly GCA_037783105.1. NCBI lineage: Eukaryota > Metazoa > Arthropoda > Insecta > Diptera > Tephritidae > Bactrocera > Bactrocera zonata. The sequence goes on along the minus strand of JBAWJQ010003766.1, from coordinate 230,965 downwards.
TTATTTATGCATATGCGAGTGCACAGACTTGAATTTTCCACATTAGGGTGGGTTGAATTGTAAATTATTTTTCAAGTAGAAGTACTTTTTTCAAAAGCCTTTCTTTGGCAAATCACACGTGAGTCATGACACGTGTTGTTTAGTATTGTTTGGCATTTCATGGTGAAAAGAATTACTCCTGACCAACGTTTACAAAACGTTCAACTTTACTACGTAAAATTCTCGTTCTATAAAGGAGTGTTTCGCGCGCTTCGCTCAACTTATGGTCCAGGTAATCGCCCTACTGAGCGCACTATTCGCAACACCCACACCCATCTTGAGACCCAAAATTTATCATTGGATAATATTGGACCGAATAGACTACATTCAGTATGCAGTGAAGAAAGTATGCAGCTATGAATGTACACGAAGACTGTTGAGAGTCTAGTCGGCGTCGGTCGCAGCAACTCGGACTGACGTATGGAACGGCTTGGTGCATTTTACGTAGAGATCTTAAATTGAAAATGTACAAAATATAGCTTGTGCAAGTACTGAAGCCGCTCGACCTTCCCAGGCGACATCGCTTCGCTCTATGGGCTCTTGAAAACTTCTAAGAGGATCCGATGTTTTAGAGCAAAATTTCGTTTAGCGATGAGGCCCATTTCTAGGTTAATGGGTATGTAAAAAAGCAAAATTTCCACATTTAGGACAAAGAGCAACCTGAAAAAATTCAAGAGCTGCCATTTTATATAGAAAAAAACAGGGGTGTAATGTCGTTAGTGGGCCGCTGGAATCATTGGTCAATATTTCTTCAAAAATGATGTCGGTGAGAACGTAACCGTCAGTAACGACCGTTATCGCGCCAAGATCACCGACTACTTCACACACATCGCATCAATCAATGCATTAATTGAGAGAACTCTTCGGTGCGCAGATAATTTCACGTTTTGGACCGGTCGATTGATCACTAAGATGGTACGATATCACACTGTTAGACTTTTTCCTGTGGGGATATGTGAAGTCTGAAGTCTATGCGGACAATCCCGCTTAGATTCTGGTCTTGGAGAAAAACATCACGTATGTCTTTCGCCAGTTACTAGTCGAAATGCTCGAACGAGTCATCGAAAATTGGACTCTACGGATCTCTCCCGTCTGAGACGTAGTCGCGGCCAACATTTGAAAAAGATAATTTTCAAAACATAAATGCCAAAGAATGTTCTTTCGAATGATAGTAAACATTCCACATTAAATTTAAAGTTTCTGTTTCCTAAAAAAGGTAGGAAACCTCGGATTGGATCAGCCTTTACATGTTATGTAAATAGATTGATAGACCAGAATAAATGACATAATTAGAAGCCTAAAACATTTTAAGTGCACAGTAGAAGAGGGGAGAAGGCTAATATTTATAGCATAAAGTTCTTAAGCAAACGTTCGTTTAGGTCTTAAAAAAATTATGAAATTTAAGAATACGTATCATAAGTTAAAAAGCATAAAAATGGTTTGCAAAGAGCAAGACGGTCTGGCAATACTCGTATTAAAAATTATTTATATTAATTAATAATATATCAGGAATACCATAATGTCTGTAATGTATTACAATATTTGTTTTTTTATGTGATTGTATATTCGAAATCTTGTAGAGTAAGGTAATGAAGAGACAATTAATCACTGCGCAACATTTGAAGACCCCAAAGAGTCCTGCAAAAAACATTTGCTAAATATTGTTCTCCCGAACACTTCGAGAATGTTTTTTTCATTCGAAGTAATTAATCTTCCGACGTCAATGAATTCAGCTAGTTATTAAGAGGTGTTTTAAAAAATTTTATTAAAATTTCGCGGGTTTGTAGCATTCAATTGTCAAAAATCATTAAAAAAAAACAGGTAAGGAAGGGGTAAGCTCGAATATTTTATGCCCTTGCGACTTGTAACGATTAAACCCCATATAACCAATAAGCCTTCTTCGCAATAAATGCAATTAAAAAGGTATATTTAGTTGAAATTGGTTCGGCGGGTCTCAGAATATGTGATTTGTGTTACGCCTGTAGTTCAATTTTTGCCCCGAACGAACGGGGTTATGCTCAGATTTTATCTATTTTCACACTGTTGGTAGAAATTCTCATAACATATGAGCTAGGTTCTAGCTTTAATGGTTAGGGAGAAATGTACATTAAGCTTATTAGAGTGCGGGACCTCATGCAGTTTTTAAATTTTTTTGCCCACAGGTACTACTTTGATCCTCTATGTCAAATTACAGTTTTATATTTTTATTTAGTACTTAGTTATGGTAATAGTTAGGGTTATGGTGCTTTATTTTCGTAGCAGTGGTCCGATTACGTCCATCTACGAACTCGTTCTTACTTTTTTGCCAAGGAACGCGTATATCAGGTTTCACCCACATATCTCAAGTTTAGTAACGTTACAGCTTCATAAACGGATGGATGGAAGGACGGGCAGTAAAACAGTCACCCGAATTTCGATTAGTTTTAGGTGATACATACAACCATTGGGTGAACATATTATACTACTTATGTAGTAACATGTTGCAAGAGTATACAAAGTATAGCATATCTGCCACTAAATAAATGGAAGAATTTGTTCATGAATTCTGGTAAAAAAATTTTCGAATTTTTTTGTTCATTTTTTTTTTTTTTGATATGGAATGTAGAAATTGTCAAAAACAATGAGCATTTTAGCATTTGATGGGTAATACTTTGAATAAAACTATTAAACATGTTTTTTGAAAAAGAAAAATTCTGGCGAACATACACATGTAGCTATAGAAACTTTTTTTCGAAACTTGATAAACGTACTGGAGGAAAATATCACACCAAGTTTCCTTCGAAGTGGCATAAAACGACGCCTAATAAACAAAAGAGTACAACGTTTACGGGTTACCCCAGATAAGTTGGAGAGAACTCAGATATAAATTGAGAAAATTTTGAGTTTGGACCTAATGGCGAAGACCATACTTACGATAAAGAAATTCTGACTGTGTTAGACAAAAAATATAGAACTCACTTCATTCTTCACAGTTTGTGAATCAAATCAAAGCAATCGTCTACCGCATTCGAAATTTAGAAACCGCACCGATCAAAATAAATCACCCTAATTGCCAGTAAACTTGTGTGCATCTTACAGTAAACATGTACGAAAATTCCAATCGCAGTATGTTTGTATGTAAATATAAGTCTGCATCGTTAAAGAGTTCATTTCATCTCCGTTGATTTATTTTAAAACGATTTGAACAACTGAAATTTTATGCTTCATTGAAAATGCAATCATCAAGCGCAACCCGAGTCGTTTAAGTGGAGTAGTAAATAATTGCAATCGAAGATGCCAAGTAAAATCTTTATTTTTGTTGTACTTTATTGTAGCAATTACATTATCTACGATTACTATCTGCTTGTTGGCACATTTCAATTGTTTAATACCCCGAGGGCGTTCGAGCGGCAGCATCAGCTTACCGAGGAGAAATTCTGCGGCTTCTCAGCGATTGCGTTGGTAATGATGACTATGTATCTGTATGACCCTTTATAATTCGCTTGTTAAATGTTATAGTGCCGGCTCTAAATATATGTATAGACTTAGCTTAAGGATATGAATTAGTATAGTATGGGCTGGTTTCAAACTAATTAAGGTGTTGCAATATGAATCGTATATGTATTTTCATGATATGTTTTATGTTCTGAACAGTGTATATTAAGTTTACCAAAAAGTTTGTAACTCTCAAACGAAACGTTATGGAATCTATAAAAATATATATAAAAGATCTGCAGGATGAGCTCCGTCGATTTAGTCAAATTATAATTAAATTCGGCGGGTAAATGATATTTCAAAAAACATATATTTTTCTACGCTTCTACCGCTTCTTAAGCCGGTACATCGGTGCTTTGGTGCTCAATGGATAAAAATATCAAACAAAGAGTTTGTCTCAAATTTTGCATTTCTAACCAAATTTCGTGTGCGGAATCGTTGCGAATGTTGGAAAGGGCTCACAGTGATTCAGTTTTATCAAAAATACACAATGGCACAAAGCCTTCAAAGACGGTTGAGAATTCGTTGAAGATATACCTCGTTCTGGACGACCTTCGACCTATTCAACTGATGAAAATATTAAAAAAAGTGAAGAATATGGTGCTTGAAAATCATCAGGTAAGGGCTAGAGCTCGACATCTCTCGCAAGTCCGTTCGAATGATTTTGGTGAATACTTTAGGTATGTAACGCGTTCTTCCTCGACTCGTCCCGATAAAGCTTAATTTTTTTCAAAAAGAGTACCGGAAATATGCGAATTCTAATCCCACATTTATGAGTTTGACGTGCAAACAAGTTAACAAACATCGGAATGGTACCCGTTTTCAGTCGACTGAAGACATAAAACAACTTTCGCTGAAAGAGCCGAGGGTCATCCCAACAAATGGCTTGGGAAAAGTGTTTCCAGGACTAGAAAAATCGTTCGTATAAGTGTACCAAACATTTTGCGTTTTTTATACAATTTCCGGATACTTTTTGATCACAATATATATATGTAAACTATACTCTTGCACCCAGTTGCTACAGAGTCTTATAGTTTTGTTCACCTAACGGTTGTACGTATCACCTAAAACTAAACGGCATAGAGATAAGGTTATATAATAGATTGTCAGAAAAGTCTTGCGGTATTTTCGCTAGTTGGCGCTGAAAGCGCGTAGTTCTAGTTTTATTCGTCGCATCGGATCATGCTATACCTTTTTGGAAAGCTCATTTCACGCGCTAACACGTGTTTGATTAATTGTCGTTTCTTTTAAGTCGTTCGTGAGTTATAGCGTCGCAAACATGGAGCAAAATAAAGAGAAAATACGGCATATTTTACAGTACTACTACGATAAAGGCAAAAATGCATCTCAAGCCGCCAATAAAATTTGTGCAGTTTATTGACGCGATACAGTTTCCATTTCCACCGCACAACGATGGTTTCAACGTTCTGGTGTAGAGGTGGTCGAAGATGCGCCACGCTCCGGAAGGCCTGTCGTCGAAAATTGCGATAAAATCGCTAAATTGGTCGAAAGAGACCGGCATAGTAGCAGCCGTATCATCGGTCAAGAGCTGGGAATGAGTCATCAAACCGTTATAAACCATTTCAACAAATTCAATAAATCATTCAATAAAAATACCGCAAGACTTTTTGACAACCAATATAAAGCTCTAATTTAGTACACAGAATCGAAGTATAAAGGGGCATACCTGTGAGCTGAAAAAGCGGGCTCGGCACCGCCCTCTAACAAGTTTTATGTACATATTTTATCTCTTAAATCACTTAAATACGCCAGCAACATTAAATTTTAGTACTGAGGTAGTATGAGAGAGTCCCATATCTCGATATTCGACCAAATGGATTTCGACTAAATTTAGTGGCATTCTTCTTACATTTTTGTGTTACAACGTAAAAATAGACGAAAACGGACAACAACCACGCTTACTTCCCACATAGCGCAATTTTAAATTCCACTTCGTTCGTTTAGTTTCCAGTACACAAATCAAGAAGCAATTCATATAAAACTTTGCACGAATAATGTCTTTTGTGTATGCCATCTTATGACCAAAAATTATTAAATAAAAATAATAAAAACTAATCAAAACCCCAGGTACCGAATATTTAGACCCCGGTACCTATAGTTGACTTTTGATCGAAAATGTCGGGCAATGTGTGATATATATAACTTCAATTAAGGAATAATCGCTTTCATATAATGATGTGACTGTATGTCAAAAATGGGTTGAATCGTACCAATACTTCCCTTAGCTCCCATATACTTTATATAAAGATTTTTGAACTTCCGAGTGTCTTTGTACCACATATAGTATATCGACCAATACGTGAGTTATCTCAATGAAAAGAGAGCGTGTTTTACTCATAACAGTATATTTTTGTGCCTAAAATAGATAAATTTAAGTGAAAACTTGGTCTAACTCCTATATGACTAATAGCAGGATTTTCCAAAACCTGACTGACTTTACTCTATATGATTGGTTTTATACCTTAAAGGATTTCCCTGGCTTTGATTCTTGCAAGTGGTAGCTTGCAAGAGTAGAAAATGTTCGGTTGTACCCGAACTTAGACCTTCCTTATTTCCTAAGACTCGATGTGAAATTTGCAAAATCATATTCTGCTCAAGAAACTGCTCATTTGTTGGAATAACCGATATCGGATCACTATAGCATATAGCTGCCGTACAAACTGAACGATCAAATACTTGTCCTATATATGAAAACCTGTTTTCTTTGACAAGGTATTTTAACAATCATTATTGTATGAGGTAGCGCTCAATTTTCCGAACAAACTGATCGGTCAAAACAAAAATAAAAATCTTTTTATGCCACATTATGCTATACATACTGCAACTGTTAAAGATTTCACAGCTTTGGTGCAGTCGGTGCTAAGGTTTTTTCTAGTTTTTTAATAATACTGGTAACACTGGTTGAGAGATTGAAAGAATGTTTAACCGTCAGCAATCGTGGTAAGCAATTAAACAAATATTAGTTAATTTCCATTTTCCTAAAAGGAGAATTCTTATTATGGTAACAACATCTAAGCAATTTTGAATCTTTGTCTGCTTATCACTACTGTGTTCCCGGCAGCTCCGTAACCGTACAACTTACCCTTTCCCGCTTTTTCATTTCCACCCAGTAACTTGACAGTTACCCAGCCGTCATCTTTCGATCCTGAACCTTACATAAGATTCTATTAAAAAATATTAATATTTCTAAAAGCGTTCCTAAGCACCAAATTGTCTTCCAACTTTACAATAAAAAATGTAATCTTTGAAGCGATTCAATAAACTATTTCACCCTATTATTAGCTTTATTATTCTAATTACATTTGCTATGCATAGTTGCATATTCGCTCGCAAGTGCACAAGCTATATATCGTCACCTGAAATGCAAAATAACGTATCTTCAAAAATTTGAAATTGAGTATCTTGTTGATTACGCTTCACTACTTCAAATCACATACATAATATTACATACATATGTTCAACATTTTCAGGTTCTGCGCTCAGATATAAACCAGTTTTAACCAATTTTAATTTTTTTTTTGACTTATGTTCCATTTTATTTCGGATTTCATTCATGCCACTGTAAATTTCCAAAAATGTTGTTACGTTATTTTGCATTTCCGTAGACGATATGTATGTGTGTGTGCTTCCGTGTTGCATGCAAATGCATACAAATTGCATAAGCGTCACATCTGTCACCTCGACCAACAGGTACATTATAAATTTTGCAAATCTGTACAAATTGTACAAAAACGCCAACAACAATAGCAATGTTACATCAGCCCACACTGAATAACAATAACTAGTCCATGGTTTTCTTCGTGTTCGCCTTCTATTCACCTTCTGTTCACTTTACTCTTCACCTTTAGCACCTTCATTCATCACCAATTCCCACGTCAACAATAGCAAGAAAAAAATCTATTGCATGAAAATTGTTGCGAAGCTTAGTAGAAAGCATAACAGTATATGCCAAGAGTGTACGTATACATTCTATTATTATAAATTTGCCAGGGATTACTTGTAATGGCTTGGCTCAACTTAAGAGACATCGTTAAAATCGTGTTTGATCAGGTCTTGTTCGTTGTGGAAACTCGAGTTAATAATTCGTCTTATAATAGAAAGAGCTCTACAAAAGCAGTCAAAATCATTATAATGGTTAAAAGATCCAACATTAGTCAGTTTCCTACTACTTCTTCTTCATCTAACACTTGTATATAAATTTTTTATCAATCTAATGCAGAACAAATTTGACAAAAGGTGTCATATATACATGACATTTGGCTTGAAAGGTAAATTTTTAAGGATTGAGTGACACACTACCTTCTTCTTTATTGACGTAGACACCGTTTACGAGATTAAAGCAGAGCTAACAATAGCGCGCGAGTCGTTCTTCCTTTTCGCTGTCTTCCGCAGAACTTTTCTTTCGAAAACTCGTAACCCCGCCTGTCATCCTACAAGAATATTGAGAGCCTTGTAGAATATGGTCTTTGTACGTTGAAAGAGGATACTACTTCTCAATTGCCTACTCAGTCCGAAGAAGCAAGAGTTATTCTGCGTTGGATTTCGAGGCTGACGTTGCAGCTTCCAAGATAGACGAAATTATCTACGGCTTCGAAGTTACAACTATCAACAGTGACGTGGGAGCCAAGTCGCAAGTGCGACGAGTGTTTGTTTAATGACAGGAGATATTCCGTCTTGCAAAATAGGCAAAATTTATTTATTTGAAGGAATTATATCGATTTGAAAAAACACGCGCTTTCTCGTGATTTTTTTAAGAAGCTGTAGTACTTCCTGGACCTATTTCACACATTTTTGGTATTCAAGTGGTGTTCTAGTGTAGAAATTGTAAAAAAAAACGATAATACTTTCATATTCCGATAGTTTAGATATTCAATAATATTTCTCTATTAGGAGTTTTTATTCATATTATTTACGAAGTTGTAGCCATTTTAGTGTCTTGACAACTGAACCGGTATTACGAACAATTGCAACAACTGCCACTTAATGAAAAACTTTAACGCTTTAATCGTTTGCGTTTTTCGATTCTAATTTGAAAATTTATTTTAAACATGGCACGAATATTCTTTGTCATAAATATCATAAATATTTTAAAATAAATATAAAAATGAAAAATTTAAATTTGATATGTTTTTTTTTTAATTTATGTCTTAAACTATAATATGACCAATATAATTATATTTTCACTTAATTTCCTTATGCAGCGGCTTTTGCTATTTTATGGTCGTAATAATCGTCCACCTATACTCGCTATTCGTCGAAAACTGTCGATTTTTGTACGAAGAAAATCCAAAATTTATTCAGGAATAATCATTACATTCAACGAAATTGACAGTTTGGTGTGATATTTGGTCTGGGGGAACCATAGGTCCATATTTCTTTCGAAATGGAACTGGGTATACCATTACTGTCAATGGAGAGCGGTACAGATAGATAATAACCAACTTTTTATTGCCACAATTGGAATTGAAGTTGAACTAGACAACATATGGTTCCAACAAAACGGCGCTACGTATCACACAGCACGTGCAACAACCAAATTATGGCGATAAAAGTTTGGAATTCGGATTATTTTAAAGACTTGTCACATCTAATGGCCCCGAAGAAGTTATTTTAACACCATTAGACTTCCTCTTTGGCAATAAGTCAAGCTTTTCAGTCTAATCTAAATAAGATATATCCATAATTGACAAACATATAAGTGTAAAATTCACTGGATGTTTGATAAACCTTTCATTCGTTATATGGGATACAGAATACTTTCTCCCGATTTTCCCTATTTTAAAGAGAAAAATACACTGCTCTTGGAAAAATATTCTTTCCAGATTAGATAATTCACATTTTGACCGTTACTTGCAGTAAAAAGTCAAATTGGAGTTGAAAATCTTTATTAGATACATGAAGGCTAGGGGCGTTATTGACAAGATTCTACCCAATTTACGAGTAGACAAATAGGCAAACTATATTAAGGAAATTATTCTAAAATAATAAATATTCAATTGTCTAGAAATTTAAAAAAAATAGATTTTTTTTATATATTTTCAAAGTTTAACTATTCAAGAATATGTGTACAAAAGAATTTTTCAAAATTCAAATTATTTTCCGAGATATAGGCAGTTTTCTAACCCGGCATCCAAACTGATTCGGCCGGAACGCGAAACTTTAAACGCGTTTTTCTCAAAACTGACTTTTTCGGAACGATACCCACGATTTCTCAGGTTCTACTGGACTGATTTACTTCAAATTTTTATAGAGTCTTCTTTATAGGCCTGTATTTGGTTGGAACTAGCCCCCTCCCCAAATTTTTATTTTTATTATTTTTAAAAATTCGAAATAGTCAGAAAAAGTGATCCAAAAAACTTTTTCTTTAGGCAGTCGTCATTTTCTGAAAAATGTTTTTCCCACTTTTCCGTAGTTCCGACCATTGCGACATTATTCTAGATTAATAATTTTTTTTCTTTTTGGTTTCAGATAACTAGGAGGGTTGAAATCATGGGTATGGTCACATGGAAATTTTTAGAGACCCCCACTTCGTCAGCTCATAATTTTTGAAATATTTTACTTTTTTTAGTTTTTAATTTTTTTCTCTATTCTTCGACAAATAACTAATAAAAAAACTAATAGTAAAAATATTAATTGCCTGTTTTTTACGACACTTTAAAAATTACCTGAAATTCATGCTTCTAGACTAGAATACCCCCTTAAAGCCGCTATATGTGCACCGTTTTAACCCATTTTTTTCTTCGTTGGAGCTAGAGTTGTCTAGTGGAAAGTGAAAGAATCAGGTTTATAACTGTGTTTTATGGGAAATATGCCTGTTTGTTGTCCGATTTCGTTAACTTTAAATCCGTAATATAGGAATGTCAGAGAAATGTTATGAGAACAAATTGTTTTATTTAGTGCTGAGTTGTGTAAAGGCCTAAAATAGGGTGATGCCGCTCCCATTTTCCAATATTTACACGAATTCCAAAAAATACCTTTCTTGCGACATAGCATGATAACATTTTACTAATTTTCGTTGGTTTTCCACAATTAATTTGCATTTTTCTAAATAGTCAATTTCCATTTCAAACACTTATTTACTATCTGTTTATTTATTCACTGTCCATTCGAGATTTAATTAGATCGCTACACAATTCTTTCAGAGATTTAAGGCAATAAATAGTTTAGAGCAGCAACAATTAAATGCATTTGTTTTGCATTCTCCTGCAAGTGTTTATTTACATACGTACATACATATACGTATGTATGTATAAGAATGCACTCGTTAAACGCACACGAACAATGACGAGACAATGCCGGCAAAAAGCAACCAAATAAATTTTGTAATTCCGCGCTGAAGACTAAAGCTGGAAAAACAAAAAAAATAATGTCCAAATCACCAAGCAAAATAAGAAGTCAAACAACCACCCACCAACCAGCCAAACAAGCATAGACGAAAACAAACAAAAGCTTACAACAAAATTATGCGCTCTCCTCTCACGAATACCGGTAATTTTCCCAGTATTTTCATGCGAAAAATAGCTCACTGACAACAAAATAAGCAACGCCAGCAACAACTATGACAACGCACCTACAATGAGAGACCATCGTGCGCACCTCTCAAACAGTGGAACTATTTCGCATCTTATCATTATTTCAGCTAATACTGATCAGAATTAGACATATTTATTAGCAAACAGTAAGGTGAATTTGCTTATAAAATGCTGCTTCTCTATTTATTCTTCCCACTTCAAAATAATACCAATCCGATAAAAACGCACTTTTTCTAACGCTTTTTACAGCCCTCCAAACAGTCGGATTAGTATTTTTGCGCATAAACTTCAAGATAATCTTCTATTAGGTTTTTATCTTTTCAATCGTCCCCGGCGTCCCCGCATTAACCTCGTTTGTTGTAGTCGCACGGATCCCAATCTGGCGGTTGACAGTTCGTCCGGCGAAGAAATTCATAGTACACCACACTGCGATGAGTCCCCCACCATACTTTTTTTTTCACAGGTATGACTGAAAAATTTAATATGAAAGTAAACATCGGCCTACGAACTGAACTGAAAGTTGATCCAGAACTTATTTGTATAGTGAAAGGAAAATCGCACTCTTGATGGTATGGAGGCATGTGTGACATTAAATATGGAGTAAGGCTCCTGTTTCGTGTCGTAATACTAGCAACTTATTCGGGCATACGATAACTGCATTCAACTTATAGTGCTCTCTGTTTGTCGTTGAAGATCACTATAATTAAGTACCATGCTCGACCACCTTGTCATTCTGGGACTATTTTTTTAGAGGTGTCGATAGTGAGGCCACAGAGTCTATTAAAATTCGCATCAAACGCAGGCATCCTAAAACATGACCACTCCTCATGGACCTAGTAACTGAACTTAATTTGATATCGTAAAGGACCAAGACCGGCATAAGCGTGGCTCATTGATGTAGCAGATTAACCTAACATAACCTTTTGTTGAATTAAAATACCATTCCTTTTTTGAATGAGAGGATAAGTAATACAAGCTCTAATTAGGTAACAGCTTATCCCAAATAAGATTTTCCCGTTCTGAGTATTTTCTCATTTTGGCCCAATGTATTTGAATAATTACTTTCTTCGATATCCACATTTAGAGAAAAAAATGGTCAACAAAAATCAAAAAACTGGACATAAACTGTAACCAATTAGCACGGCTCGTCTCTTTATCGATAATGAAGTCTCTTATCAAATAATAGAATTCTGTGGACTTAAGTAAGTAAAATTTGGACCGAAAAAAAATAAATCGCAATCTTTTGTGTCTTCAAAAATGAGGTATTAGTTTCTTTTATAGAGCATTTATGACTGTAACAGGCTTTACCAACAATTTTACATATTCTCTTTTAGGATAATAACAGAAAGTTTTAAAGGATGATCTTCTATAGGATCCGTTTGGAGAACCTAAAATCCGTAATAAATGAACACCATTTGTAAGCTCTTCGTCCTTGGCATCTTTCGGTCACTATAAATAATGTCGAGAAAAAACCTTGGGATTTCAATATCCCGTCATCAACTAAAAAGTCGTCGCACTCGCGACTTATGGGAGCCAAGTCACTATTGACAGCAGTAAAGACGTTTCTTGACGAACAAAGACCAAAATTCTTTAAGTCACTCATCATTCTTATGCATATTCTTACAAGGTGCAGAGGCATGGACGATGACAACATCTTATGAGTTGCATTACGAGATTTCGAGAGAAACATTCTACGAAACTTTTATGGTCCTTTGCGCGTGGGCCACGGCGAATATCGCATTCGATAGAACGTTGAGTTGTATGAGATATATGACGGCATTGACATAGTTCAGCTTATTAAGAGACAGGGGCTACGCTAAATAGATCATGTCGTCCGAATGGATGAAAACACTTCAGTTCTGAAAGTATTCAACGCAGTATCCACCGAGGACGCAGAGGACGAGGAAGAACTCCACTCCGTTGTAAAGACCAGGTGGAGAAGGACTTGGCTACACTTGGAGTCTCTTACTAACGCCAAACAATAAAGTAGGAAGAACGAGTGGCGCGCTGTTGTAAACCCGCCTATAAAGAAGAAGAATAACAAACGAAAAAATACCTGTCATGATACAAATTTTGAGGCCATTGGCCGTTTTTATGTTATTGGACAGCTGGCGTACCGATGAATAATTGAGCGGACTGGAGCGTTACCTAAAATCTTTACAATTAATATTCTTAGTTACCTACATATGTATAAAAGCAATCGAAAAGTACAATCACGTCTGGACTAAATTCTTTCTTACCAATTTTTTACACCAAAAGTTAACTGCATTGCACAAAATTGGCCCACTGTGCGCACTACTTAACGCTTTAGCAGTGCTCACAGCCACCACAGCAACAATCAAAATCGCAGCAAAGCCAAAAATCACCTCAGTTTTCTCCACTGCTTCTGTGTCTGTTCCATACAAGCGGTTAGCTCGTCGTCGCTGCAAATTGGCTCGTATGCGCGCTCGTTGATTACGTTCGTGGGAGCTGTTTGGCTCGTCGACGTCGTCGTTATCGTCGTTGGCAATGCACAACATTTTCGGCTAGTCTCTGCGTTGCTCTTGTAAAATGTATACAACATTTTTTGCCAGCCAGCTTCAAGTCAAAGAAAATTATATTTTTTTATTGAATTTAATGTGAGACAAATTGCTGGGATAAGTTCAAATTGTGAAAATCTCGATTGGAAAAGTAAAGTCACACCACAAAAGAATGTAAATAAATAATTCAATTAAATATTTTAACTAAATGAAAAGCATTACTTAAATGAAGAAGCAGCGCAAAAGGAGTAGAGTAGAGAAACGTGAAAAAAAATATAAATTACTTGTTTGTGTTGGTGTTGTGATTACAGTGATGCACACACATACACATATATGTATGTGCATGTGTCGGTGTGATGTGAAGTGCAAGCGAAGGACGAAAGATGAAAGCAGCTGTGGGAATCGCACGCTAGGCAAAATGAGCAGCGTACGAAGCATCCGCTTATGAAAATGCAAAATTTGACACACGCACACATACATACACACAGTTACGTAGACATAGTGCATACTGCATATTGAATATTCGAAGCTACAAAGTACAACATATGAGCGAAGAAAAAGTAAAGGAGAGAAAACTACAATGCAAATGACATAAAAAACGAATTGTATCTTTCGCTCTGCATCTGCAATTAGTGAAAGTGGTTTTTGGTGATTAAAAAGATTAGAATAAATATTAAGATTATCGCATTTGAGCAAATCGACCTTTTTGCTTATGAAAAGAAGCTGTGAAAAATCATACAGAATTGTGCAGTGGCAAATTGTTTACTTAGATGTTTAGATATACATATGTTTGTACATATACATACATATATTTGTGTGTGTTACGTGATATCTCTGTGTTAATGTATGTATATAAAGTTGCAACACTCTTATAATTTCACTTTCCCGTTGCATCACTAGATCTGCTGAAAAACATAAAGCAAATTGCTTTAAGCAACATGAAGAAGGCACTAAATGGAATTTGTGCTCAAAGAAATATAAAAAAAATATTTATTTTACAGATATTCTTTAATAATGTGATACTGAAATATAATTAATTATATGTAAAGGAGTTATATGTGTTTCCTCGGATAAAAGTAGTCTTTTTTCAACATTTTTTTCTCATAAAAACAAAATGAAGTAATTTACTCCAATTTTTTATTGTTACAAACATACACTATTAACAAAGAAATTCTGACATTTTTGGAAAAAAATATTTTAAACTCGGCCATTGCGACCCCTTTTCCGGTGACGCCTCGGAAAAAAGATGCACCTACGTTGGCTGCATAACTCCATCTATAGGATCATCTAAAATGAAAAAAATACGTATTTTAGTTAAAATCTTAACTTAGAACTTGGACGAAGGAAAAAAAAACTGAAAATTGGATTTTGGTAGACATTTTTACAAAGAAATGAAAATTTTAGTGAAAATTTCGTGACATTTTTTTTTTGAAATAGTTGTAATCGAAAAAAAATTCTTCGCCCAGGTCTCAAAGACCTGTGTTAAGTTTCATGAAAATCGGTTGAGTAGTTCTTGATAAATCTTGCCAACCGACTTCAAAAACGCAGTTTCGAGAAAAAAAAGCGTTTTGAGCGAACAAGTTCTCAATCTCCGAATCTATTACTCGGATCAACTTGAAAATTTAGGACAATATTCTAGAGGTGCTGTAGAATTAATAAGGCAATAAAAAAATTCAATTTTTTAAAACGCCTTAATTAAAACAGTACTTTTTATTCATCCATTAGCTTTAATCAACTTCCTAAAATGTATGTGTACCGTATACAATTGCAGCGGCTTGGAGAACTACTATCGTTCTTCAACTAAAATTTTTCTGCGCTCTAGTATAAAAGTTTTAATGTCGGAAATTAAAATTATTGATTTTTAGCCATAACTAGTTGAGATAGCTTCCAGATTATTAAGCCAAAAATCACAAAAAAAAAGCAAAAACATTTTTTTTTAATTACAACGAAAAAAGTTACTTTCGGCTCCATGGAAGCAGTAATAATATCCTTAAGAAGTGCAACTATAAAGATTTTTATCTTGATTCTGGTTTTTCAGTTTGTATGTTAGCTATATGCTTAGCGGATCGATCAGAGCAATTTCTTCGGAGATTGTACACTTCCTCGAAAAACAATCCATACCAAATTTCGTGAAGCTATCTCTGCAAATAGAAGTTTTCCATACAAAAGCCGCATTTTGATCGATCAATTTGTATACCTCGATGTCTCGTTTTTTAGGGGTCATAAAAATTTTCTCGTAATTTTTTGAGATATGCTAGCGAAATTTAATAAATAGATGCACATTGATATTCTAATGATCATGCAGCCGATTATTCAGAATTTTTAAACTTCGCTGGATCGAAATCTGTTTTAGACCCACATTCTCCTGGGCAAAGATGTTCAGAATGCTCCGTTTAACATTTTCCGCGTAGGCGATTTTATAGAAAGATCGACCCGCTCTTATGTATACACTTTACAGGATCTCCAACGTTCCCTTCTGTATATTACAAACTTCTAGGCAAACTTAATATACCCTGTTCTAACAAATCTTTGTAAGAGAGAGCTAACGGACAAACTTTAGACAACCATAAAATGTTTGTAAATTATTTGAAAAAGTCAGAGAGAGGCAAAAATTATTTCATTACGGTTAAAGGAAATTTATTTCTTCAATTCTGGGCAAAAAGCTATACAGAATTATAAATCGGAATAAGTATCAATAGCCATAACGATTTTTGTGATATCTCATACATACTTGTATACAAGGTCTGTCGCAAAAGAAACGGGACTGTTAAAAAAAAACAACAAAAAATTAATATTTAAGCCCGGTCAATTAGCATTTCAAATGAGTGTTTAAGGTCATTTTTCGGAATGCTCTTAAGAATATCGGTCGTCGCCTTTTGGATAGCTGAAATGTCCTGAAACCAGTGTCCTTTCATGGGCAAATGAAGCTTTCCAAATAGGTAAAAATCAGAGGGTGCCAGATCAGGTGAGTGATTAATGGTTAATATGGAGTTTTTTGTCAAAAAAAAATCAGTGACAAGCGTCGACCGATGACACGGCGCATTATCGTGTAACAGGCGCCAGGACCCTGCCTCACGGTATTGTGGTCGAGCACGACGAATGCGTGACAAAAAACGCTTCATAACACCAAGGCATTAATCGTTTGGCCAAGTGGAACGAACTCTCGGTGTACAATACCCTCGGAATCGTAACAACAAATCAGCATTGTCTTTATTTTTGACTTCTGAAGACGACTTTTTTTGGCCCGACTTCTGATGGTCTCAGAGGTCCTCACGACCTTCTTGGAATCGCTTAAACCACTCATGCACATTACTACGGGATAGGCACTGATCATCATAAACTTTTTTCATCGTTTTAAATGTTTCAGTAAACGTTTTTCCAAGTTTAAAACAAAATTCAATATTTGCTGTTTGTTCAAAATGCATTTTACGACCGATGACCAAAAGCTGCTGTCACTTTTTGATCGATAACATCGATTTTAGTTATCCAATTGTCTCAAAACTTTTACGAAATGTCAACAAGAGATCAAACTTTTTATTTCATATACCCGCCAATAAGTGGCGCCACCAGAAACGGTTATATTTAAAAAGTTCTCTTTCTTTTGCGACAGACGTTTTATATAAGCATTGCTTGTTTCAAATTTTAGTTTCGATATCTTCGATGATGGAAATCAAATAAGCTAGTATTCAAATGGGGTTATCTG
Source organism: Bactrocera zonata (assembly GCA_037783105.1). Classification (NCBI taxonomy): domain Eukaryota; kingdom Metazoa; phylum Arthropoda; class Insecta; order Diptera; family Tephritidae; genus Bactrocera; species Bactrocera zonata. Next base: position 213,677 of record JBAWJQ010003766.1, on the reverse strand, counting down.
GAAGAGATTGTTTACTATTACTTACATAATATCGTATGCCTTTCATATCATCATGGTAACTGAGTTCTAATTCAACTTCACTGTAGCATTAGATAACAAAATTGTTTGTGCTTACTGAGTTAGCTTCATATTCTTATTCCATTATATGTACATATACGTAAAACCTATTAGAGACTTTGACTACCTCCAATTACGAGCATCAGTAGAACAACATTTGACACTTTCATCCATCAAAATATTACTTTTGACGTATTTTCGAGTAACATTATCAACTTGTATTTCAAGTCGCTTCGAAGTACCTCAACTTTCAATCAAGCCTATAATTTCTAATCATTTAGCCTTCTATCCCAATATTTTCGTTAAATTTACATAGTACATCTTGACAAAAAAGTACCTGGATATGGTAAATAAAACACAAAATATTTAATTATTCACCAATATTTATTTTGTCATTTTCAAAGTAATTCCCACTAATTATAATACACTTATGCCAACGATTGTTCCAGTTCTCGAAACACTTTTCATAAGCACTTTCTGGGATGGCCTTCAGCTTTTTTAGCGAATTTCGTTTTATCTCTTCGAACGACTAAAAACGGGTTCCACGAAGCAGTAATTTCAGTTTGGGGAACATGAAAATATCACACGGAGCCAAATTTAGTGAATACCTTGGTTGATTGATGATATTCATTGCGTTTTTGGCTTTAAATTCGGTCACAATCGTGGCTTAGTGCAAAGGTGCATTATCATCGTGTAAAATTTATAAATTGTTCTGCTACAATTCCGGCCGTGTTCTCACGAAAACGTATTAATATGACCAAATAGAAATCCTTATTGATCATCTGCCCCAAACATGATGCACGAATATCGAAAAAACAATGAGCCTCACATTGATTTTTGAACGGTTTTGACTTTTTTTTTATTTCGGCTCGTTTTTTTCCTCCACTCCGATGATTGTTGCCTTGTTTGCATTTCAAACTATCTTGGAACGGACTCTCGAGAGATGTTGAGCTCTCTTGCCCTCTCTCTAATACTTGCCTGACGTTATTCAAACATCATATCCTTCACTTATTTTGATATTTTGATTAGTTAAACAGGTCGAAGGTTGTCCAGAACCAGGCATGTCTTCAATGATCTCTCGACCGTCTTTGAAGGCTTTATACCACGCGTAAGCATGTTTTTTTTTTTATAAAACTGAATCACTGTAAGCCTTTTCCAATATTCGCAACGATTCCTCACACGAAATTTGTTTATAAATATAAAGTTTGAGAAAAATTCTTTCGATATTTTTGTCCATTGTAAAAATCGCAACTCACTACTGTGGTGTACCGACCTAAGCAGCTGCTGTAAATACACTTTTTTACAGATCGTGCTCATATTCGGCATAATAATGAGAGATAGTCCCACCAACTTAGCAAAGTACATTTTTGTGAAATTTTATTAAATTAATAAAAAAAAGTCAAGTTAACAAATTATTTATATTGAAGTAAAAATGTTATACATCAACAAACTTTTATGTCTTGAATACCTTATTGCAAACTATCAACAAGAACTTCATTATATTTTCGCATATTGCTACCAACTTATATATACACATACACATATACTAAGTTTCCCATTCACCATTGTCATAGTACCACAAACTTTATGGTTGCAACTGCACTTAGTCAACGCATAAATATCCCACGCAACAGTCGCTTCCTCTTATGCCAGCAAATATGTGCATAGTAACTGTACTGCTATTTCTCGTATAGCAACAATGACGGTTAAACCAGTCACCTTTCCGCTTGCTATGTCAATATTGACTAAACAAATATTTCATTGCCGTTAGATTCACCTAAATATTGCTGTTTCTAAGCTCATATTTGTAGTGCAACTCTGTTTGTATCTTGCATTGAAAATATAAACAGTTATAAAAATAAATACATCGCCATTTTCGCTAATTCAAGCTGTACGGAAGTGATTACCCTCATAAGTGAATGTTGATGTTGCGTAGTTAAAGGAAATAAAATAAATTGTTCGCATTACATGCTTTCCTCTTCTTCTTCCTTCAATTCCTGGTATTGTTTCACACTGCTGGCGCATATTAAATATTTATTAAGGAAGACAAGTAATTGAATAGTGGAACGGTGTATCGTCTAGATTTTAGAGAAAATAAAAAAATCAATTTGTGTAAAGCATTTGAAAGGCAGGCGATTTTTGAAGGTCACCTTTGTAAAGCAGTGGCTAAAGTGAAATTTTCTATTTATAACTGTTATCCGCCTTTATTTTTCGTAGTTTGAATATATCTTACATACTGATTGGTTATTGCAAATTTAGTTTCCAAATTTCGAAGAAAATCTCATTTTTTGGTACAACAACCAGCTTTGGTTGTTTTCATGCTAATTTGGTGGCCGTCATGGAAAAAGATATACTTCCAAAGGAAACAGCAAAAAGCGTTCACTTCGGTTACACCAATGTATCAATGTCGTCGTACAACTCGTACAGCTCATCGTTCCATCGCCGCTGCCAGTGCGCAAAAGACTATAAACTTCCGCAGAACCTTTATCTCGGAAACTCGTAACGTCGACTCTTCAGATGTTGTCATCGTCCATGCCTCTACACCAAATAGCAGGACGCGGATGAAGAATTGTTGTGTTAAGTCTTGTTTCGTCGAGAGAGAACTTTACTTCTCAGTTGACTACTCAGTCCGAAGTAATACCTTTTCGCAAGAGTGATTCTTTGTCTACGCCAATATTTTTGTAGGTGTTGATGCTGGTTTCAAAATAGACGAAATTATCTACGATTTCGAAATTATGATTGTCAACAGTAACGTGGGAGCCTTGTCGGGAGTGCGACGACTGTTTGCTTGATTTTAGGAGGTATTTCGTCTTGCCCTCCTTCACTACCACACTCTTTTGCTTCGCTTCCATATCAAGTCTAGATAAAGTAAAACTAACTGAACGTTTATTGAGGCCAATGATATCAATACACTTTTATAGCAGATTGTCTTCTCTATTCAGATCTCCAGCTCGAATTAGGAGTGGATTGAAGATAAGGAGTCGGCTTATCTGAAACCTTGTTTGGTATCGAACGGCTCGAGAGAGAACGATAGAGCCTGAGCCTGATAGAGCTTTTGATATTGCTCAATGTTAGTTTACACATTCATATTAGTTTTGAGGGTTACCAAATTCAGATATAGGGCATAAACGCAGTTATTCGTGCTGTCAAAAGCAGCTTTGAAATCGACGAAGACGTGGTATGTGTCGATCACGGGTCTTTTCCAAGTTTTATCGCATGGTGAATATCTGATCAACGATGTGGCTCGAGCTAGATTATTATAACTCATTACAATATTCCTATAACCCCTTGCAAATCGACGACCTTATTCCTGCTTTGTTGACGATTATCTTCTTGCTTAGTTGAACTTTAGGTTTCATAAGTTTGAAAAATAGTTTGCACTGGCGCTTACGTTAATTTGAGAATACCATGACGGAAGGAATCTATTGAAGAGATTATGAATACCTCTTGGGTTATGGGAATATTATCCACTCAACTCAATCACTCATATTAGATAGTAAGTCCATTATTAATATATGGCTTTAGTGTCTGTATGAATCTCACGTGCCATTTAGTTACATTTTGTACTAAAAACTATGACTAAACGTCCTTTGAACACGGGTGAAAGATGGACACCAGCAAAAGGAAAAGAATAAAATACAGTTTTTGACTAATAAAAACTATGGCTTCAATGAAAGTAATTTTATAAAATTTTTACAAGAAATATGCACATTTGGCCTAAATCGGATTATTCTAACTACAAAGTATTACTAAATTATGGAAATCTTATTAAATACTGTCAAAAACTCGGAATAGTTTTCATACCCTCTTAAATTTTCCAACATGTTTTTAATAACCAAAAGAAAATGACGGATTATGTATAGGGTATAATATATGTAAGTCTGTCGTGTTATATACAACGGGTGATCCAAGGATAGGTACTTTGAGGATATTGATTTTTTGACAGATCACACGTGAGTTGTGTCAAGCTGTCAAATTCAGGGTTGTTGTGGAATCCAAGACAGATATGCATAGCTGTCAGAATTGCAAACCAATTCTGATTTTCGTATTTTTCAAATTTCTTATGGTGTTATATATCATGGAAATACATTTGCAGCTCTCGACGATGCGCTTTTTAGCAGAGGAGGCTTACCAACGAAGATTAGGTCGTGATTTCTGTATCAGTTTGGCAGTTTGGTGTGAGCTAATTTTCTCTTAATTTTGCTTTTACACTCAGTTATAAACTAAAAACAAATAAGTTTGTTTCCACCCGTGGCATGTTTATGTGTAGGATCTGCAACATAGAGGGATTTCGTTAATTCCTGCCACAATGAATCTATAAGTGGTTTATTGCGTTTTGCAAATCCTCTTATGATGTCTGGCTCTTTTCCTCAAATTCAATTATTTTGGTATTTTGTGTTTTGTTCTTATGTTTTCCCCTACAAAAATAAAGTTAATTAATTCGTAGAAATAGAATAAATAAATTTCTCAACTTACATTTTTTAACGGTCTAACACAGTGTTTCCCAAAGTGGGCGATAACACCCCCTTGTGGGCGCTGCAGGTGTCAAGGGAGGCGGTAAGAGACCCAGAAAGAAAATGGGGACGTTGTGTAGAGGCTTGGGGGGTTATTTTTAATTTTATTTAGCTAGGAGGCCTCTTAGACAACGACTACATGAACTCTCGACTCTCAACAACAACTTGTGAACACCAACTAATATGAATTAAAAGATTGCTCAAACTCGGTTCTATATTTCTCTCCGCGTAGTTCATATTTTATTCATTTAGAGACCGATACAAAAGGCGAAACCATATTCAATATATTGGAAAAGTTTTGCGATGAGAAAGAGATTCCTTTGGAAAATATTATTTCAATTGCTACGGATGGCGCTCCGGCTATGATAGGGTGACATAAAGGCTTAATAGCGCACTTAAAAAATAAAATTCCAGATTCTAGAAACTTAAGTGAAAAACTATTTCAATCACTGCAATATGTCATCAAAGCAGTCAATAAAATCCGCAACAGCTCTTTGAATGATAGATTATTTAATCAGCTTTGTGTTACTAATGACGAGGATTTCAATCGTTTGTTGTTTCATACTGAAGTTCGTTAGCTATCAAGAGGCAATTGTCTGACTCGATTCTACAATCTGTTTGACTCTGTTATAGAGTTCTTGGAAACTAAAGATACAGAATTTCAAGACAAGCTCATAACATCAAAGAATGATATAGCTTACATGACAGACCTGTATAAATTGTTTAACAACATGAAGCTCCAACTGCAAGGCGATAAACTAAATTTAATTAAAACAAGAAACGTCGTTGCTGCTTTCGCAGCCAAACTGCTTCTACACAAAAAGAATCTGGGCAGATGTGAGTTTCACAATTTTCCGAATTTATCAGTACCATGCAGTAACGACGAATTGTTTGCCTACTGCCAACATTTGGAAAACCTCCACATTGACTTCACCGAACGATACCAGGATATTTTGAACTTGGAAATACCAGACTGGGTGTTGGATCCATTTTTAAATGTCAACACAGCAATGTCACTTCAGCTGGAAGAAGAACTTATAAAATTGACAACAAACGAGGAAATAAAAATCAAGTTCAAAAATGGTTACCAAGAATTTTGGCTACTAAAACTGATCTCGCAATTGTACCCTGGATTGTGGTCAATCGTTCAACGATTCTTGATAGCATTCCCATTGTCATACTCGTATTTGCTTACTAAAAATAGAAATCGTTTGCTTTTTACCGAACGTGGCGACTTGCGACTGTTCTTGAGTAAATTGGAACCTGATATTAACAAACTTATTAAACAGCATCAGATTCATCCTTCACATTAGTTTTTATATATGGATCGATTATTTTAGTTTTATTTTTAATAAAAGATTCTCTGTTTTAATACTATAAAGTTGTGTTTCAACAATCATTCTTATTGGCAGGAGGAGCTCGTAAGAGTTAACTTGAGACCTAAGCGCCGTTGTGTGTTACCTACTGCGCTCAGGTTTCAAGTTGCTGGTTATAGTAAAAGTTTCGTTTAGAATTCTCCGTTAAAATACATATATAGGTCACAATAATTAATTTGAAGTTATAGTGGTTTTTAAATAGGTGAAAAAATGGGGGCGCTAAAAAAATATTTATTCTCAAAGTGGGCGGTAGACAAAATAAGTTTGGGAACCACTGGTCTAACAGCATAGAGAAATAACAACGTAATACTCAAATTTGTTAACGATTATCTTCTTGCTTTATTTCTGATATCAAAACCGATTAAATTGGTTTCGCTGACACCCAAAACCGATACAAATATTGTTTCGAACATCAAACCCAGCGACCAAGCATTCATTATTTAATAATATACGACCGAATAGACCAGGTCCAGCACCCAGTGAAGAAAATATAGCAGCCGTAGCTGAGAGTGTACACGAAGACCCTGGAGGGTCGATTCGGCGGCGTTCACAGCATACAAAATAGAGCTTGTGTAGGAACTGAAACCGCCCATTTCTGGCTCAATGGGTATGTAAACAAGCAAAATAGCCGGATTTGGAACGAAGAATAGCTTGAAGAGATTCAAAAGCTGCCATTTCATCCAGCCAACAAAATCAACGATAGGGCGTTATTTCCCACATATCGCATCCATCAATGGATTTATTGAGAAAACATTTCGGTAAGAAGATAATTTCACATTTTGTGCCGGTCGATTGGCTACCAAGATCGGGTATCACACCCTTTGACCGCTTCGATTCAGGCCAGGAAGCAAAACACAACGCGTGCCAGTTACCAGGAAATGCTCGACGGAGGCATCAAAAAATGAACTCAATGGATGGACAAATTGAGACGTCACCGCGGCCAACATTTGAATGAGATAATCTTCAAAAAATAAATGCTAAAAAATGTTTTTTTTTTTTTTTAATGATAATAAACATTTCCCCTTTAATTTGAATTTTCTGTGGTTTTCCTTTAAAAAAGTAGCCAACCTCAAAATGGATCACGCTTTACATGAACTAGTTCTTTTCTCACCGAGAAGCTGCTCATTTGTCGGAACCGCCAATACCGGATATCTGTGGTATATATGTAGCTCCCGCACAAGCTTACAGATCAAGTTCAAGTTTTTTTAAGGGAAATTTGTTTATTTGACAAGATATCTTCATGAATATTTACACATATTATTAACTATAGCATCTTCGACCATATTATTTAGATCGGAACCACTATAGCAGAACAAACTTCTTTTATACTCTTTTATACTATAAAAACTGCACCTGTGAAATGTATTACAACTTCGGTGCAGCAAGTTAAAGGTTTTTCTTGTTTTATAACAGTGTGCATAAATTAAAATTCGATTTTTGAATTTTACGTGCATATTTATTGTTGTTTACTGATTTTGCGATGTTGTCATTTGATTGTTGAAGTGCCTGCAGATACTTCACTCGCAAAATACTCTAATGGAAAGGCTTGGTTGCATGATTGTTTGCACATGCTGCGAAATAAATATGTTCATTACATATGAGAACAGTGCTGTGATACCGTTAGCTATTCATATTGAACAAACATTTTGGGATTAGCATTGAAGAAGATATTGAGAGCTTCTTGTCATGGCAATAAAACTGTGGATAATGAGCAATCCTCCTGAGACTTAGAAAGTGTTTATTATAAATAACAATTTTTTGTGGTGGATACAGAATTTAAAAAAAGGATACTACAGAATGAATAGGTTTGAAATCCATTTTAGCATTACCAAAAATATTTTCTCAATTCTGAGTAAGTTCCATCCGCCTCTAAGCAAAGTAATCATAAATTTAGCTTATCGAACTGAATTTAAAAGCAATGTTGAAATTTTCAATTTCTGTAATGGAATCATTTTATGGATTTCCAAATTATTTCGAGAGTATGGCTCTAAAGTTGTAAATCTGCTTGGTTATACAAGAGTATATCGTAGTAGTATATATTGTATATAGTATTGTAGTATATAACATCAAAGAACGCATCAAAGTTTAGTGATTAGTGTAAATTCTTAGTTCAGGTTAAGAGAGAATATTCTAACAGAAGCTCTCCATAAACTTGTGCATCATTCTAGCAGCCTATTATAGTACCTTTTTAACGTATGTTGCTGTCATCATGGTCATAGGTGGCTACTCACAAGTGCATTATTTCAGAAAGGAAAATATTCACTCCACACTAAATAAAAAACGGCAATAATTTTCTTGAGCTCGCTAACTGTGGGTACAAGTCTAGTCACAGAGTATTTCGCTTTAGTGCATCAAGCTACTTTATAATTGAACGTGTTTGGTTATCTGGCTGTAAGGAAATTGTTAACCCCGAGGAAACTGCTAAGTCCTTTTTGTTACGAGTGGAAGAGGACTAGTGAATTACGAATGTGGTACAAAGAAACACTAGAACTTTGGAATGTTCTTTGTTTTTAACCACGGGGAGGCCGCAATCACTTTATCAGTTTAGGATATTTTTATAATCTTGAACGAGAAACGTTGAAATCCGGTTGACAGACTGACTGTCCGTCCGTCCATCCGTGCAAGCTGTAACTTGAGTAAAAATTGAGATATGGTGATGAAACTTCGTATGCAGGTTTCTTGGTACAAAACAAAATTCGAGTTGGTAGATGAGCGTAATGGGAACACTGCCACGCCCACAAATCTCCATTAACCAAAAACATATAAAGTACCATAACTAAGCACCAAATAAAGTAATAAAACTCATATTTGGCCCAAGGTATCAAAGTAGTTAGAAGCATCTGTGGGAAACAAATTTTGATAAAGTGGGCATGGCCCCGCCCTCTTATAAGTTTAATATATATATCTCCTAAACCACTAAAGCTATAACAACCAAATTCGCTCAGTATGAATTTTACAAAAAGTCCTATAGTGTAAAAATGGACCAAATCGGGTGAAACCCCCGTTCACTCCTCTTATAACGACACTGTTAGAAACTACTAAAATCGCGATAAATCAATAACTAAATGCGACAGAACCGTAACAATTTGCTGCCGAGATGGCAGCAGATGGTCCTTTATAAGGACCGGGATAAAAATTGGACAATAGGCGTGTCACCACCTACTTTTTGGTGAAATCCCATATTTCGGCACCCGACTGACCGATTTCGACAAAATTTGGTATGTGGCATTTTTTTCATATTTCTATGTGACGTTGTAAAATAGAGCGAAAACAGACAATAACCACGCCTACTGCCTATATAGCACAATTTTAAATTCCACTTATTCCTTTACTTTCCAGTACAAACCAAGAAACAGTTAATATAAGAGGATTAAACTTTCCACGAAATCAAAAATTATTCAAATCCAAAAAAACTCATCAAGCCCCTAGGTACCGAATATTTATACCCCAGTACCTATATTTGACTTGTGAACGAAAATGTCGATCAATGTGTGATATATATAACTGAAATTAAGAGATAATCCTTCTGTATGTCAAAAATCGGACCAATATTTCCCTCAGCCCCATATACCTAATATTTTCGAACTTCCGGTGACTTTGCACTGCATATATCGGCCAATATTTGAGTTATCCCAATAAAAATTACCAAGCGTGTTTTACACATAACAATGATTTAAAATTTTTCTTGCGCCATTTTTTTTTTATAAAAAATACCAAAAATCACCGCCAGCAGACTAGGTGTAATCCTTAAGAAATTAGAAGCTGAAAGGTAGATGTAGAAAAACGGTTTTACTTAAAACCCAACCCACACCATTTAATATCCATTTACATTGCCCAAAACGAATATCCCAGCTGTCAAGGCAGTCGCCAAAAGTGTTAATTCAAATTCTTATTAAGATATATTAAAAATCATTCAGAAATTTCACGGAAAGAAATTTTAGTTTATCCACGTCGAAAAAATGAAAAATCAAAAAAATAAAATTTTCACTTTTTTTTTCATTTTTTACGAGGCGTACTAAAAAGTCGTACATTAAATTAAAAATAATGAGCCGTCACTAACACCGGCGCACACGCCTGGGCGTATGATGAACATTCAGCTGCAAATGAATGAGCGTACTCGGCATAAATCACTCATACGCGCCGGTGCACTCACATCAAACCTTCTACACGTACGTGTTTGGATCAGTAGTTTTGCTTTATTATAAAAACAAAAATGGCGTGGTCGTGAAATAACTATATTTTTTGCCTACCTTAGGCATAGAGCAACAACAATTTATGTAAATGCGTGTAACGCGGAATTGTGTCATGCAGGACTTTACGCTGGTCGCACAACTTTGTTGCTCAGCATCGGTTATGCCCTCAAAAAATTGTGGTTTTTGCTTTATCTTCTTACTGGGAAATAGTACGGCATCACTTACAGCATTCAGCGTATGTTCTGTTTTCTCTTACTAGGAATTATTTACAGATTTTTTCATTCACATTTGCCTTGTTGCAAAATCCAATGAATATCTGCCGGATCATGCATGGAAGGCTCATACATCATCATAGGTATTCAATTTGTTTATATTTTTTTAAAGAAAGTTAACTCGAGTATTCAGCTCTTTTTCGGCCAATTCCCAAGCCAATAAAGCATTAAAATTTTATTTTCATAATTGGAGAGCGTGCCAATTCTATATATAATATATATGATTTCTTATGAGCAACACTGCTTGTGAAAGTCTATCAACCATTTAGAGATACTATTTAGCCACTGAAAACCCATTTAATCAATTAATTTCCTAAAAATTAATCGAAATTCGAGTAAAAATTGTCATATTCTCAAATTCTGCTCAGTAATTTAAACCATTCTTTGCCGGATATTATATCAGTTCCGAAATTATCATAAATAGTCGGACCGAGATCCTCTATAAGAGATCGCATACATAAGCCAGCGCACTTTGGAGTTTGACTAATTTCACAATCATTAAGTAATACAAATCTCTGTAGCCAAGTCTGAAAATCGCAGCACAATAAGTTATTAATTCTCTGCTTTAAATGGACCCTTACGATTTATCGCCATGAAAGTGAACTTTTGCTTTCTGCATTCACTTCTTTCTACAACATTTATATACATATATTTCATTACATACGCTTAATGACGCTATTTAGCCTCCCTGGAGACATGACAACGACGTCTAGACTCACGTAGCACACTATAAAAGCTCGCGCTTCGTTTCCCCTTACCAAAACTTTATAATAAATTCCATATCACTAGAACTGGACGCCCACATAAGAAACATGCACAGAAGTACACAACCTACATAAAGGGAAGTGAAAAACATGTCATGTGGCTGCTTTAAGCGAAACTTTGTGTGAAATATGACCGATAAATGCTCACGACTAACTGCACACAATAGCTTGTATACAAACACCCCCTTTTGGAAATGCGTTGCTGAAGTACTGAATTTAACATCATTCAAATTTCGAGTTTCTAATTTTCGAGAACTTTTTCCACTAAATCAAAGCGTGTGTCATGAATAGCACATTCAATGTAGGTTTCTGAAGCTGGAGAGAATCTGGTTTATTACCAAAGACTTCAAATAACCCTACAAAAAAGCATAATCACAACTTTTTGGGGCCATTCAATATCATAGTTTCTCGAAATAATCGAATCTCCAAACTTTTCTCGCAATAATTCTGTTGTTCCGCATGCTGTGTGGCAGATATTGTCAAGACCAACTTCTTCCAATTGCGACCATAAGACGTTGGTTATAAAAGATCTATACTGAACTCCATTGACGGTAACGGTCTCACTAGCTTCATTTCAAAAGAAGTACGGACCGATGATTCCACCAAACCAAAAACCACAGCAACCTGCCAATTTAGATGAATGTAATGGTTGTTTATTTATCCCTCCCTAGGGTTGCGCCCTGGGTTTGGGACCCGCCACGTCGGTGTGAAGTTCCTGTTGGGACTCCGTCGCCGAGTCCTGGCAGTCATAACGGTGAATCAATGTCTAGCCACACTTCAAAGATGTCTTCTATGAGCGCTTGGAGCGTATCTATGAGAGCTGCCCCGCCATGATATCAAAATCGTGCTCATCAACTTTAACGCCAAAATAGGCAAAGAAGGTAACTTTGGCACAACGGTCGGTAAATTTAGCATCTATGATGAAACATCCCCAAATGAATTGAGACTAACTGATTTCGCCGGGGTCCGAAATATGTTTATCTGTAGTACTATATTCCAGCATAGGGAAATTAGTCAAGCTGACTGTCTCTGGATCGAAAACCCACCAACCAGATCCGATGTGATAAAAGGAACATACATCTCCAGTGTATGTATGCTCCGTATTATATGCTCCGGGGTCCTAGCATTGACTTGGATCACTATCTTGTTGTAGCCCGGATACACAACCGCCTCTATGTAGCAACCCCAACAGACAACCGAACGATTTTCTACTCGGCTTGCACTCCTGCTCTCTGAGAGCACTCATCAGCTACTGCGTATAAGGGAACAAGGGCGGCAATTCAAGCTCCTTACTCACAGCTGCAACCGAAAATGCAAAAAAACAGCTGGTGGGGTAAGGAGTTCTATTTCGCAGAGGAGAGAAAGCAGACTGCTACCACGCAACGTTACAATCGACCACAACACGTGAGGAATGGGTAAGATACCGAGAGTTGAAGAGAGAACGCATTAGCAAACAAAGAAGGAGAGAGGCAGAAATGCGTAACTGCGAAGAGCTAATGCTCTAAAATTCGATAAGGACCTCCCCGAGCCGTTCGATACCTAATCTATGTCCTGAGCTCGTAAGTGGTCCGGGAACTTGTTTTTCCAAAACCCTAGAAAATACTGAGATATTAAAACCTGAAATCTGGATAGCCAGTCAATATCATCTATTTTTCAAAAACAGACATCCAGGATACCATTTCACTGAGTCAGTTGGTCACTCATCTTTCTAACAAATATTTTCTAATATACGGTAGACTGGAAAACTTTCTACAAAATAAAATAAAAAACGTTAACTTCGGTTACACCAAAAATTACAAAAGGTTCCTTACAAGAACTTCATTCCGATCTTTGAGTTTGTATAGTAGCTATATGTTATATTTGTCCGATCTGAAAAATTCCTTCGTATTCTGCGCATTGCCTTACACAATAACCCATGACAAATTGCTGGAACACATATCTTAAATTCGACAGTTCCGACAAATTAGCACCTTATTGGGAAGAAAGGAAGGCTTGCAAAATTTCAAATCGATATATCAGAAACTCAAAAGCTATGTTATATCCTATATATACAGACAGACAGAAAGACGGACATGACTATATCGAGATCTCCGAGATTTCCTTCTAGGTGCATTAAACTTCGTGGCAAACTTAATATTCCTTGTTCAGGGCATAAAATTGCTATAATATTCAGCACTTAACGTTTGACAATGGCATTGCATTTCCTGCCAGGTGTGTGTGCTTGTAAAATTAAAACAAGAAAAGGAAAAAATTCAGCCGCGCCTGCAATTTAACTGTCAGATATTGCAAGTGCAAAGCTTGGTAAAAAAAAATCTAAAAAATAAGCGAAAACAATAACGGGTTGAATAAAAGCGTGAAAAATGGAGCAGACGCGAACTGAAATGTATTTGCCAGCCAAAAAGGGCGTCTGGGTGTAGCGGTAGTTTAAAGAGAAAGCTCTGAAACCAGCGAACATTTCCTAAAGTAAAAACTTTAACACACATACATGCGGGTACATGAATTTGCGTGAATAGGTGTGCATACCGTTGTGTGTGATTGTACCGTTAAAAGTTTACAAAGTTGCCGGAAGCCGCTGGCGCGTAATGATTTTCGCTTCATCAGCAAGAAACTTACCTCAGCGAATGTGCATTTACGTACTAACTTATGTACCATATATACATACGTACACGAATATATATTTATATATGTGTGTTTGTATAAATACAATATGTACTGGTATGTACTATTCTGCACGTTTGTAAAATGGTAAAACAAGTTCCGTGGGCAGGATATTACGGCGAGCTTTCACATAAAAAATCGCTTCTACACTTGTTGTACTATTCTCCTTAGGCATAAAAATTTTGCCTTCGATATGCAAATTTAACTAAGTAAAGATGTACTTGAAAAGAGTTTACCAATGGTTCAACAAATAACAAAAGAACTCACTTATGCCCATACCATAAAAAGAAACTTGAAAGATGGTCGAATGGTTCTTAAAACTATGAAGAACAATTTAGAAATTTAAATCGGCATTCATGTCATATAAAAGCGTCTCTTCTATGATTTTGAATTATTAGACTTTCGAAATAGTATTAAAATATTCGATATGCTATTTTGTGTTATGACACTAAAAAATGGCACATAAGGATGCCACCCACTATCAAAATTAACTGTGTTAAGCCTCTGGCCATATGGGAGCAACTCATAGTGCTTGATTCCCTTCGAATCCCACCAAACACACAGCAATGGCTTTCAATCCCTGCTTGGCCACTGTTTGGAACGATTTACGGGCCTCCGTCCACGACCATTTTCGCTTGATATTATCATATGTGATCCTTTTTTCATACGCTTCAAAAATGGATCAAGTTCGTTCCGTTTTAGAAACATATCGCAGGCTTTGATTCGGTCCAGAAGGTTTTTTTGCGTCAAATCATGCGGCAGCCAAACATCAATATTTTTTGTGTATCCAGCCTTCTGCAGATGGTTTAAAATGGTTTGATGACTAATTCCCATTTTCTAGGCGATGTCACGAGATGCCACATGCCGATCTAACTCGACGTTTTCTATGATTTAATCGATATTCGTCGCCGGCTGGCTTATCCATGGTGTCCTTTTCACCCACTCTGAATCGTCGAAGCCATTCCTCTGCAGTTCAAAGTGATACAGTAGAGTCCCCTTAACCACCATTCCTTTAACGAAGGAAAGCTTTAATACTCGTATAGTGCGAATTACTCGTAAAGGCAGCTCCTTTTCGTGCTGTCAAAAGCAGCTTTGAAATCGACGAAGAGGTGGTGTGTTGATCCTCTTTTCACAGGTATTTTCCAAGTTTTGAATATCTGGTCAGTTGTTAATTTTCCAGGCCTAAAGCCACATTGATCCAATCAGTTTGTTGACACACAGTTTGCTCGATAGAATCTTATATGCGATGTTGAGGTGGCTTATGCCACGGTAGTTGACGCAGATTGTGCTCCTTATCAGTTTTTCGCCGCAGTATTTGAGTAGCTCGACTCCATCGATCCCCGTCGTCTTATTGTTCTTCAGACGGGTAATTGCTATTCGAACTTTTTCATGGCTGTCCAATGAAACGTTCGCTCCATCGTCATCGATTGAGAAATCGGATTCCCCTTCTCCTGGTTTTATGCTTTCACTGTCATTCAGCAGGCTGGAGAAATATTCCCTGTATAATTTTATAGTACTTTGGGCATGAGTCACGAGATCACCTTTGGGGGTTCTACAAAAGTATACTCCGGACTTGAAACCTTCTGTTAGTCACCGCATCTTTTCGTAGAAATTTCGAGAGCCGATTTTCTGGTGAGTGCTTTTAGAGAGCAATCTCCTTTGTGTTTGTTGAGGTGCTTTTTTTGCTGCACAGAGGCAGGTGCGTATCTTTGCTACAAACATGTAATGGCCTGAGTCAGTGCTAGGACCTCGGAGCAAACGCACATCTAAAACACCGGAGACGTGTATTCCGTCTATGACAACATGAACAATCTGGTTTGTGGCTATTCGATCCGGAGACAGCTATATAGCTTGACCTATTTCCTGTGCTGAAATCTAGTACTATAGATAAACATATTTCGGGCCCGGCGAATCCTTAATACGATTGCAGTGGTCGTAATCAAATGGGGGATCTCTCATCCGAAGCTGTTGAGTCCTTTCACTGGGGGTGTTTTTTTACGTGGCGGGTCCCAAACCCAGCCCACAAGGCTGAGGAGGGAAGTTTCGCCTTCTCACTTTAGCTCCCCTCCTAGAGGATACTTCGTCAAAGGCGGATCGGAAGTCGTGAGCTACTTGAGCCATAAGTAAAAGAATCGTTTCTGGCCGTTCCCAAGTGAATGAAGCTCAGAGAACTTTCCTCGTGCTTGCGTACACATCTGTTCATGGAGTCAAGCATACTTCAGTTTAATCCCCTAGTTAAACGCAATCACTCCAGCCCTTCCCTTGAGACCAATATATTAGAAATTTCATTGACATTGAATGTTAAGTCAATGAGATTAAGTGATATCAAACCAGAGTATTGTATCTAGTCTTTCTTTAAAATTAGTTTAAGGTTTCCAAAATTGATTCGTAAAGAATTTCGCAAGATAATATTTGCCTCGATGTCGATGCAATATGCTAATTCACAAAGAAAGAAATGACTCTGAAAAGTTAATGAACCTTAAAATTTTATAAATAAATGATCTCTTTTTTAATTACTTTTCACCTAAAAGCACTGCAATACATTCATAGAGAAAATTCAAAAAAAAATAGTAGAGTAAAGTAGCGTTGCTGCGACTCTAGCTAACTATTATTAAAATAATTCATCTTTAGGATAAAGATGAAAGGATTATAAAATGATAGCAGTGATTTAAGAATATCTTTTCATTTATTGATTGTTATTAAGTATATCTACATTTTATTAACATTGTATTCGACCCAATGACATCCAAATGTATGCATATACGAGTAAGCATCAAACAAACTCCTCAAAAAATAAACAAATATGCACTGCTAGCTATAAACCATTGTAAAAGAAATAAAAATGATATCAAAACTAAAAATAAATAAATATTTTTAATAAACTAGAAAGCGAAATAAACAAAATAAAGCAACTATGACGTCAATACGTACAGCATAATAAATTGCAAATGCCACACCCATACACACCCACGTATACTGTGAGTACATAAGTACACATAACCTGAAGTAGTGTCGAATATTTGTTTTCTTTTATGCACATAGGTACATACATAAAAATGTATAATTTTTTATTTATAAATAAATGCTCAGTTAGGCATAGATATAAAGTGAATCGAATATACGTTTCTACATACATATAGCATGTGTTGCTGGGGTAGCAGGCGCATAATTAATCGCTGACCCGCCAAATTCTTGACATTGTTTATAGTAGCTACCAGACAACTGACAAGCACATATATATTTACGTAATTCATCAAACATACCCTGTAGGAAGAGTCATGCAAAAAGGCGTCAATAATTTGTGAAATGCATTTTAAATACTTACAATAGCTTCTTCATCAAAAATTGAATTAAGATCATCTATACACTATTTATGAGTTAATCCCTGCGCGAAAATCTTCACGATTAAAGTCTATTTTTAGGTCGAGAAGAATATTTTAAGATACTGTAAACAACAAAAATAACGTTCTAGTATGCATATCATCAAAAATGCCAAATTTTACGAAAAAATTGTGAGTTTCTAGATTGCAACATTCTTCTTCTTCTTTACTGGCGTGGACACCGCTTACGCGATTATAGCCGAGTTAACAACAGCGCGCCAGTCGTTTCTTCTTTTCGTTACGTGGCGCCAATTGGATATTCCAAGCGAAGCCAGGTTCTTCTCCAACGGAGTGGAGGTCTTCCTCTTACCCTACTTCCCACGGCGGGTACTGCGTCGAATACTTTCAGAGCTGGAGTGTTTTCGTCCATTCGGACAACATGACCTAGCCAGCGTAGCCGCTGTCTTTTAATTCGCTGAACCATGTCAATGTCCTCATATATCTCATACAGCTCATCGTTCCATCGAATGCGATATCCGCCGTAGCCAACGCGCAAAGGACCATAAATCTTTCGCAGAACTTTTCTCTCGAAAACTCGCAACATCGACTCATCCATTGTTGACATCGTCCAAGCCTCTGCCTATATAACGGGTGATTTTTTTGAGGTTAGGATTTTCATGCAGTAGTATTTGACAGATCACGTGGGATGTCAGACATGGTGTCAAAGAGAAAGATGCTCAGTATGCTTTGACATTTCATCATGAATAGACTTACTAACGAGCAACGCTTGCAAATCATTGAATTTTATTACCAAAATCAGTGTTCGGTTCGAAATGTGTTTCGCGTCCGTGTCCGATGAGCGATGAGGCTCATTTCTGGTTGAATGGCTACGTAAATAAGCAAAATTGCCGCATTTGGGGTGAAGAGCAACCAGAAGCCGTTCAAGAACTGCCCATGCATCCCGAAAAATGCACTGTTTGGTGTGGTTTGTACGCTGGTGGAATCATTGGACCGTATTTTTTCAAAGATGCTGTTGGACGCAACGTTACGGTGAATGGCGATCGCTATCGTTCGATGCTAACAAACTTTTTGTTGCCAAAAATGGAAGAACTGAACTTGGTTGACATGTGGTTTCAACAAGATGGCGCTACATGCCACACAGCTCGCGATTCTATGGCCATTTTGAGGGAAAACTTCGGACAACAATTCATCTCAAGAAATGGACCCGTAAGTTGGCCACCAAGATCATGCGATTTAACGCCTTTAGACTATTTTTTGTGGGGCTACGTCAAGTCTAAAGTCTACAGAAATAAGCCAGCAACTATTCCAGCTTTGGAAGACAACATTTCCGAAGAAATTCGGGCTATTCCGGCCGAAATGCTCGAAAAAGTTGCCCAAAATTGGACTTTCCGAATGGACCACCTAAGACGCAGCCGCGGTCAACATTTAAATGAAATTATCTTCAAAAAGTAAATGTCATGAACCAATCTAACGTTTCAAATAAAGAACCGATGAGATTTTGCAAATTTTATGCGTTTTTTTTTTTTAAAAAGTTATCAAGCTCTTAAAAAATCACCCTTTAGCAGGACGGAAATTATGAGTGACTTATAGAGTTTGGTTTTTGTTTGTCGAGAGAGGACTTTGCTTCTCAATTGCCTACTCAGATTGCAACATTAGTATTGACAAATCCCGAAATATAAAGCGAAACTGAATGATACATATTTTAGAGAGATACAAAGTTACTACTATCAGGAAGGAATTTTCTCTGAATTTGAATTATAAATCTGACACATTGTCCAATATTTTTGGTATAAAGTCAACTATAGATATTGGGGTCCACGTATTCGGTACCTGGGGCTTGTACAGTTTGGATTGGATTTGGGCAAGTTTTGGTCATAAGGTGGCACACACTAAAGACATTATTCGAACAAAGCTTTATTTCGTTATCTTAATTGCTTCTTGATTTTTGTATTGGAAAGTGAGGGAATCAAATGGAATTTCAAACCGTACTATATGGAAAGTAGCACAGATGTGAGAGGAATACCACATACCAAATTTGGTTTAAAAGGTCGGGTGGGCCTCGAGATATGTGTTTTCACCTAAAAGTGTCCTATCGCTCATCGTCTAATTTTGACCCCGGCACCATTAAAGCCCCCATCTCGGGGGTAAAATTTAATGTCACTGGCGTAATTAGTTATTGATTTATCGCGGTTTTAGTAGCTTTCAACATCATTTTCATCTGGTTTATTAGAGGACGAGGTCTCTTCCACATTTTTTAAAGTTTTTTGCCACCAGGCGAACCTAGCTAAGGAAATTCCTTGTGCCAAATTATAGCTTTATATCTTAATTTAGCACTTGGATAGGGCACTTGTAGGGGTTTCGATTAATAGCGTTTTGAGGACGTGTCAGTGGTCCGATTACGTCTATCTACGAGCTTCTCCTTACTTTTTTTGCCAAAGAACATGTGTATTGTTTCGTCAGGATATCTCCAATTTTCGCATATCCTTTGGGATAATTTGACTGGACTATATCTCAAAACTACTAAACCATCCCTATTATAAAACGCCTTATAAAAAAGTGATCGGCGTGACGAGATGGGTAGATATTGCGAAGACCGTCTGTCCATCTGAATATATGAGAAATATATGAGTTTTTACAATATTGATCTGAAATTTCGTCCCTTTCTCCCCAATAAAGTTGCAATTAATCTCCCTAGGGATAAACTCAGACCAGTAGGGTCGCTTTTTACACCGGCCACCTCAAGCTGAATAAGCATTTACACAACATGGGCTTATCTTCTTGCGTAAACTGCCGGTTCTGCGACAGGGAGCCTAAAACACCAGAACACCTGCTAACCGACTGCACAGCAGTTTCCCTTGGATTCATGTTTCCGAGTAGGGATCGCATCGCTTCACTAGCACCCAGCAGAATATTGGACTTTATCAATATGTTGGGGCTATGTGAGTCTTTGCGATTTAGGAGAGGGCACATTAGACCCAAGGTCACGGCGCAATCCTCATGCATTAATCTAATTTAATCTAATCGAATCTAAGCTTCTCCCCAATAAACTGCTCATTTGTAGGAACTGCCGATATCGGATTACTATAACATAGTATATTATAGTGCTACATAAACTGAACAATCAAAATCAATTTCTTATATTGAAACTTTTTTATTTGTGAAGAACTTATAGCTCGGTGCAGCCGAAGTTACCATTTTTTTATGTCTTGCTTTTATTAAATTTAGTATTATGTTTTTCTGATCCACAAGGGCGAAAGTATGATCTGATGGTTTTATTTTCTGTACCGCTTGAATTTTTAAGGTAAGCTGTGCCCAAAAAATAAGGTGACATTGTATTTATTTTGAAAATTCTTTATTTATTCTTCCAAATCAATTTCATCCCCTTCAAAGTAATCGCCTCCCGATGCAATGCACTTATGCCAGCGGATTTTCCAGTCTTCGAAACAGTGGTTGTAGTCACTTTCCGGGATGGCCTTAAGTTCCGTCTTCGCTGCTGCTTGAATCTCCTCTGTCGTATAAAAACGGTGTCCCCGGAGCGGTCTTTTGAGCTTGGTGAACAGCCAGAAGTCGAACGGGGCCAGATCAGGTGAATACGGTGGTTGCGGAACGATATGGGTTGAGTTTTTGGCGAAATGATCACGAATTACGAGGGCAGTATGGGATGGTGCATTATCGTGGTGTAAAAACCAAGAATTGTCTTTCCACAATTCCGGCCTTTTTAGGCGGATAGCGTTACGCAAACGACGCATAACGTTCAAATAATATTCCTTGTTGACTGTTTAACCGGTTGGAAGGAATTCATAATGCACAACACCACGATAATCGAAGAAAACAGTCAACATGACCTTGATTTTTGAGCGACTTTGGGGCGATTTTTTTGATCTCGGCTCCCTTTTGGCACGATATTCGCTCGATTGATCGGTTGTTTCGAGGTCGTAAGCATAGATCCAAGTCTCATCTTACCCTGGTAGTCGGACAGCATCGTTTCACACACTTCAACGCGACGTCTTTTTTCCAAAAAATTCAATGTTTTCGGTACCAGTCGAGATTTGACGCGCTTGAGGCCCAAAACATCCTTCAAAATGGTATTGGCTGAGCCTTTTGATATGCCAACTTCATCAGCAAGGTCTCTAATCGATGGTTTTTCAACACCAAATCTTTGATTTGTTGAACGTGAGTTTCGTCGGTTGAGGTTGATGGACGCTCTTCGTCTTCGACACGTTCACGGCCGGCTTGGAACTCACTATACCACTTGTAAACATTTTTTTTTAAACATAGCTTCATCACCAAAGGCTTTCTGTACCATCCTCAACGTATCCGCAGCAGAAAATTGATTCCGTAAACAAAATTTAATGCAAATTCTTTGCTCAACAAATTTCGACATCGCAGAAAACGAAAAACTCACTTTTAGCAGCTCACAAAACGACACGTATCTCAAACACTAATGAACAATATTTTGTTATGAAATTTGACATAAATGTGACTGACAGTACTATCAACCTAAAAAAAAAAATAGTTCTCCAAATCCTTCGACGAGCGCAGTTTAAATTTAAATGCCTTATTTTTTGGGCACAGTAGTATTTTCGTGACACCATGAAGTTCTTGACAAACTAGACCAGGGTTGATTTTATAAGTAACTCTTCTTCCAGTACTTGTGTATACATTTTCTAATCGTGTTAATCGAAGAAACCTCATTTCCAAACAATATACTTAGTATACTACTTTGACTGAAAAGATTTCGTTAATTGAATATAAGTTTTAAAGTGAAAAAACCATCCAAATGCCTGTAAAACATGTACTTAACATGCTCCGAAACAATTAAAGAGTTAGCAAAAGCAAGGTTAAAAATTTTCAACTTTTATTTTGTTGATTTTCTAATACTCGTGTGTCAACAAGCCTTATTTGGGGAAAAATTTTAGTACTCTAGAAATTATAAGCTAAAATAAAATTTTTAATTTTTTGTGGTACTGCTATCCCTACCTGTTTGAAGTGTACTTTAGAAAGTTGCATGCAACACAAATTCCACGCACATTTGTGTACATACACATATTTGTATAGATATACTGTATATGGTTGTGTTTGCACATCGTTTTGTTGAATTATAATTAGACAGAAAATTTAATTGGGCTATTTTAGTACAAGCGAGTGTACATGCACGTATCCAAAACTAAACAAGTGCCAACAAGTGGCGTGGACGAGACTTTCAACCGTGTTGCACGCTGAAAGTATGCCAAGAATATGCCACAGGAGCCAAGAATGAAGTGGAAACAAGAAAATACGATACTTAAACTACTGATAAGTACTTATATACTTGCATTCATAAGTATTTTATGTTCTTTGAATGTGTAGGAATGCGAACAGAAGGGCTAAAGCCCAAATTATATGCTTGGTTGGGCATTCCATTGGGAGAGAACTATGTACACGCCTAAGCAATCATTGTTGCTTGCAATAAAAACTTAGCAGACGTTGAAATATTCTAGCGCGTTGCGTGGATTATTCAGTTTGCTTCATATCCGGTTGGCGTGATTTCCTTAAACCCCTTACTCCTACACGCAGGAGTCTTTCGTCCATGTCTACTCTACTGATTAAACATTTCGATAGGCAGGCGAGTATGCAAATGAAGTGGATAAATGTGCCGTTAGTGTGAAAGTATGCTAATAAATATAACCAATTTGCACGCAATCTTATGTAATTACCCATGGAACACCATAATACGCATTTGTATATACATACCCGTGTTGCTGAAAATGTGTTTGATTATGGGTGTGGAGAGTTTGCTAACTAAAAAGCAATAAAAAAGAATAATTAGTCGAAAATCCTTTATATATTTTTATATTTCCGCTATGAATACCCAGTAAATATACAAAAGCTCAAGGTTTCGTTGCTTTTTGAAATTTTCGTCATTTAATAATACCCTTAATTTATGGTGAAGAAATTACTATATATTAAAGAGTAACTAAAGGATAATCAATTTCGACGTTCCCTACATAAAAGAAAAACATTCAAATTAAATGGGAATGTTTATTATCATTCGAAATAACATTATCTGGCATTAATTTTTGAAGATTATCTCAAATGTTGGCCGCTACTACGTCTCAGATGGTCCACCCGTTCAATTTTCGATAACTCGTTGATCACTTCGACTGGTAACTGGCAAATGACACGTGGATCAAACCACGTCAAGTGGTCCACGAAAATTTCGAAAAATCACCGATTTTGAAAATTGGCAGCTCATTAGGAAGGGGACCAGACTCATGCCCAGTGATATAAATATTTCGTCAAAATTCTTTTTTTTTTTTTTTTGTTAAAGTTACTGAATTTTATAAATTTTTTTTCTCATAAACTACTAGAGATAAATCGATGAAATTTTGTGAAATCAAAGAAAAATGGTCGTGCTATATTATAGATATTTTTTACGATGCATTTGTTTAAATAATAATATTTTACATAATTTTTTGTTCTTCACGCTAAAAAAAAATTGAAAAGTATGTGACACAACGCAGAAAGCATTCAACTTTAATAATCTGCAAAAAATGTTTGCTCATTCATACCATTCCAAAGATATTGAATTTTTTGTCTCCCTACCTTTCTTAAAACGTATGACACAACCGTCGTTGCGCAGTTCGCTCGTAAGCTCTACGCCATCTGTGACGCAAAAAAAGCATTAGCGCGCCACTTGACGTGATTTGACCCACGTGTGACATTTTGCTCGAAAGCCTGTATCGTAGCCGAATTGTCCGCATAGACTTAAAGCTTTACATATCCCCACAGAAAATAGTTTAACGGTGTGATATCACTCGATCTTGCTGGCCAATCGACGGGCCCAAAACGTGAAATTATCTGCTCTCCGAAGTGTTCTTTCAATAAATCCATTGATTGATGCAATGTGTGGAAAGTGGCCCGTCTTGTTGAAACCAAATATCGTCAAGATCACAAGCTTCAATTTCAGGCATTTAATATTCGGTTATCATGATGCGATAACGATCGCGATCGGTTTCCTTCACCAGTATCATTTTTGAAAAAATATGGACCGATGATTCCACCGGCCTACAAACCACACCAAGCTGTTGTTTTTTTGGATGAAAGAGCAGTTCTCGAATCAGAAGTGGGCCTCATCGCTGAACAAAATTTGGCTCGAGAACGTGGGATTTTCTTGGAACTTTTCATAGAGCCAGCGGTATCCGCTTGGGAAGGTCGAGCGGCTTTAGTTTTTGCACAAGCTATATTATGTATGCTTTCAATTTAAGATCTCGATATAAAATGCGACAAGTCGTTCCGTACGTCAGTCCGAGTTCTACGGTCTCCACGGTCTTCGTGTACCCTCTCAGCTACGGCTGCTATATTTTCTTCAACTGCGTGCTAGACGTGAGGTAATATTCGGTCGAATATTATCCAGAACGGACGGACAGACAGGCGTATTTGAACTCGTCTCGTCATTCTGGTAATTTATATATACATATATGCATAACTCTATATCTTTCTCGCTTAGTTTTAGGTGATACAAACAACCATTAGGTAATCAAAACTCGGTAGCAACATGTTTGCAAGAGTATAGAAATACCGCGAATATAATACAAATTTAAACTTCTTGAGTGTATTGGCGTGGAATCAATTTGTAGTCCTCCACAGTTAACATCAACATCACACTTTACAGGCTATCAAATCGAAAACGATATCCCATGTGACATTTAAAAACTATTTTTAAGTAATTTAGTTTTACGAGAAAGAGAATAACTCAACATTCCACCAATAATCTTGAATATCGCTCGTTCATCATCAAAATATGGTTGAAATACCACCAAATTACTCCTGCTCTATGGAATTCAGATGCCGCAGATTTTGGAACAACAATAATATTAATTACTAATACTTTCTCTCACATCTCCGTTGAATAGTCTTAATAATATCAGTATTCACAGTTTGACGAAAACGTGCAAGTTGCTTAGTTAGCTCACTGCTCGAAATTCACAGGGTAAAGTGATAACTTTCCAACTGCAAGTGCAACTAACTCCTTACTTAATCAAATAAGTCTTTCCTGGACTTACGGTATACATATATGTTCTATATACATACATGGTATATATATATGTGTACTTGGCAACTGAAAATGCTACTCGAAAGCATTTGGACCGAAGTTTCAAAAGTAAAAACTTATTGCCAAAATTTTCAACGAACGTTAACGATCATTGGCACATATTTATATTATAAACAAAGAACAAGGGTAGTTTTACAAGATCACCGAATTTTTGTTAAGACAAGAAAAAATGCTAATTTCGGTTGGATCGAGTTTATAATATCCGTCAAAAATACAAAAGTTTTTCATACAAGCAATTTATTCCGATTGTTCAGAGAAGGACGTGTGAAAAATTTTAGATCAATGTCTCGAAAACTGAGGGACTAATTCGTCTACATACAGACGGACCAATAGACGGAGCTCAGCTCAGCTCGTCTGATCTTTTACATTTATATTTTACGGCAACTCAATATACCAGCGTAATAAAATTTACATTAAGCAGCCTTGAACCTAAAATAATCTAAGTCGGTCCATTATTTCTTCTGGTTCCTATATGAACTCTAAATAAGAATTTCGGTTCGTAAACTATGAAATAGAGTGCCGAAAAGTAATTAAATCGATGCATATTTTTCCTAAATCCCATATATCGTAAATGTTGATATTTATCAGACAATATATGAGATGTATTATTATATATGTGATTCAATACTAAAAATAATCGAAATCAGTTCCCACGTTCTGCTAGACCACATATAACTTGCTTATAACGGGGTTTTCATTAAGAGCACTACAAAAGTTTTTTTTTTAATAAATTAATACATTTTGTATAGAATTCGATTTTATTTACATGGCCACCACGCGCACGCTTGCAGAAGTCCAGACGCTGAACCCAATTTTCGACGGTTTTCAAGCATAAATCGGCCGATACTGCTACAATTTCACGTTCAGAACTCGTACAAAGTTCATCAATCGTCGCTGGCTTGTTGGCATAGACCATAGACTTGATGTTGCCCCACAGGAAATAGTTTCACGGTGTCAAATCACACGACCGAGGCGGCCAATCGGCGTTCTGTTGGAACCACGTATTGTCCAAGTCCATGTGATCCAATTCGAGTCAAAAATATTCGGTTATCATTGAGCGGTAGCAATTCCCATTCAAAATCTTGATCATCACAGAAGAAGTACCGCCCAATGACTTCGCCGGCCCATAAGCCTCACCAAACCGTAATTTTTTCGGGAAACAATAATGGCTCGTCGAGTTCGTGTGGATTGTTGACTGACCAGTAACGCATATTTTGCTTATTACGAAGCTATTCATCACTGAAGAAGATTTCTCGATGAAGATCCGGATCATTTTCAAGTTGTTGCTCAGCCTAGTTCACGAACAGAGATGCCCAATACTTGAGAACGACGTGTGAGAGACCGATTTGGGTTTTCAATAATATCTCCACACTCGGGCGCTTCTATGTTTCACTAGCAAGGAAAGATTTTGTACTGCGCCTGTGGACTCAAATGTTTCCACTGGATGCTCAATTGTTGATCTGACATAACGATTATGACGACCATAAATGGACGTAGCGCTTTTAAAGTTGAGGCCACTGACTCCGAATTTCGGTAGTAGATTTTAATAATTTCGATCCATTGTTGGATCGTATATATTTCTATGGTGTAATGACAAAACTTACTAAAGAGAAATGTCAAAATAGCGGGGAAAAATATGGCGTCGTTTGCTGTCCCTATCGGTCTATTTTTGTAGCGTCGTTTTGAAAAAACCCGTTAGTAAACTATATATTAGGTTATCAAAAAA
Organism: Bactrocera zonata; assembly: GCA_037783105.1. NCBI lineage: Eukaryota > Metazoa > Arthropoda > Insecta > Diptera > Tephritidae > Bactrocera > Bactrocera zonata. The sequence goes on along the minus strand of JBAWJQ010003766.1, from coordinate 186,681 downwards.
GTCTTTCGGTAGTTGGCGCATAAAGCGTGTAGTTCTAGTTTTATTCGTCGCATCGGGTCATGCTATACCTTTTTGAAAAGCTCATTTCACGCGCTAACACGTGTTTGATTGATTGTCGTTTCTTTTATATCGTTCGTAAGTTATAGCGTCGCAAACATGGAGCAAAATAAAGAGAAAATACGGCATATTTTACAGTACTACTACGATAAAGGCAAAAATGCATCTCAAGCCGCCAATAAAATTTGTGCAGTTTATGGACCCGATACAGTTTCCATTTCCACCGCACAACGATGGTTTCAACGTTTTCGTTCTGGTGTAGAGGTGGTCGAAGATGCGCCACGCTCCGGAAGGCCTGTCGTCGAAAATTGCGATAAAATCGCTGAATTGGTCGAAAGAGACCGGCATAGTAGTCTTAAACCGTTATCAACCATTTGAAGAAGCTTGGAGTCACTAAGAAGCTCGATGTATGAGTGCCACACGAATTGATTCAATAAAAATATCGCAAGACTTTTTTGACAACCCATTATTTCTGTTGCTTTGGCGAACTTTATCCTATATATATTCGCCAGTACGAAATATATCTCAGTAAAATTTATGTATGTAATTATATGTATAAATTTAGGGCATCCTGATTGATTTAAATCGTATATAAAAGTAAATATAAGATACTTCGTAAACAAATTGGATCACACTAACCCTTAATAATTAACTGATTACTAAGTAGATGAAATCGGTCCATACTTTCCTATGGACTTTCATTCACCGATGGCTTAGTATCAGTCATACTCACTTACAGTTTAAAGTTCCTGTTACAAAAATGCACTAACATATCAAACTGACCTCGTAAAAATAGGGCCTACTGCTTACCTAACACTTTTTCATATATACTCAGTATTGAAAAAGTACTTTTACTTTATTCAATTCGCTTCAAACTTTTACCGAACTCATCAAATAAAATTCCACTGCACGAGCACAACTGCACGGATGAGGATTTAAAATTTATCAATTTTATCACTTTCCGCCAAAGTGTTGCAGGGCCAAATTCAGCAATTTTTCCCTTATGATTACTGCTGGCATTAAAAAGCTAAAGAAAAACAAATAAAACGTGAAAAGGTATTTGCGCTTGGCTTAATTATTTTCATAACTTCCATATTTATATGGTTGCGAGTATGAGTGAAGTAAACTTTTTAAAGTGCAGCCAGATAGACCTGATTCAATGGGGTGGATTGTAAATAATCGATTAATAAAAACTAAAGAATTTAGTGCTTCAGTTAAGCTGATAATATCGTTGTTATTGAATCCGCCAATTTTAATATTAATTTGTGCTTTAAAGCATTAAACATATTCGACGATTATCCGATTGTCATAACAGATAAATTAGTTGGCAATCTCATATTGAGAGACACTCTAGTTTAAAGTTGTACGAATTTGGTTATGTACAATTAATATTCTTAGGAAAATAGGACTTTTCCGAAAAATTTTCTCAAGGATAATTTATTTTTCAAAGAGGCAACGGAATTTTATTGCAAAACGGTGTCGCGTCACAAAACACGAGCAAAAGTGGTTAAAGTCGAATGAACTCAGTGTTTTTGATGACTATTTGCTACTAAGTGAATTAAAAATCAAGTCGACAAAGAGAAAAAAATATGAAGTTTTTACAAATTGAAGAAAGGGAGTGTTTTCAGTGAACTCAAACAATCTATTCAGTCTACATGTTTGAAGAACTTAACAACAGAAACTCGGGAACAAGTATGAAGTGTGGCTTTGTTTAACAGAAAGTCTATGTATACAAGGAATCATTCTGCTGGGGATAGGTTAATAGGAATACAGACTTTAACATTATTTCTCACTGCCTTATCCATCTGATCATAATACAAACGTCGAAGGCTTTGTGCTACCTAAATAAAATTGTTATAAGCTGAATAAATAGATGTAATAAGTTTTGAATGAAAGTAATAAATGGGATTGTGCTATTTTCCCAGTCGTTTATAGTAAGAATGAAGGTCACTCTATATAATTAGAATACGAGTAGAATAAAATTAAATTAAAATCTACACCGCAACCTAAGGTTTATTGTGCCTCTCCTGGCCTATTCTCTATCACATATATTCACTAAGGCCAAGCACTCTAATAATTTCCAGGAACTTGCTGGGCGCTATGGAGGTGATGTGATGTTTATCCATATATACGAATCCAAGGGTCTTGATCTTGTGTCGGCAGGAATTTTATTACAATTTTCGGGTGCTTTTCTGCTTGGAGCTTATATCTACAGATTGCTGTGAATCTAGAATCAGGTGATCAGGAACTTCTGGTTCCATGTCTCAAGCTCGGCAGTACCCATGTTGCATAAAAGTTTCTTGTGCCTGAAGTATCCGGTGAGAATGCGATTAATACGTGGAATTTGTTTTTGGGCAGGTTAATCATTTCTTTAAACCTCGCTCGGTTGTAGCCTCTCGTTAGCAGCTTTGCATGGCGCATACATTATTGCAATTACTTTCGCTACACATTCCCTCCTCCATGCGACTACTTTATGGTGTGGGGCCCCGCCGCAATACAAGATTCGGGTCCTAGCATGCTAGAAGCCATAACAGAAAGGGCGAGTTCGTCGGCCAACTCATTGCCGGCTACCTCTGTATGCCTCGGTACCCAGATCAGGTGAACACGGTTTACAAACTGATAGGCTTTTCAGCCGTGTTATACGCTTTTGCACCAGTACCGATTTGATCTCATAAGCTGCCTTTAGCGCCGCTTGACTATCGCTGAGTATGGAGATATGCTGCTTGTGCTAGTTGCGTTTTAAATTAATTTCTAGATACTAGCTTATAGCAAAAACCTCTGCTTGAAATATGCGCGGAAAACATCCCATGGATATGGAAAGTTTTGGATTTTCTCTGCAATGCCTTCCGATCTGTTCGAGCCGACAAACGTAAAATCATTACAGAAGCCGTAGTGTCGAGGGTATTTTTAAACTTATTATCTTCCTTTTTCCATACCAGTTTTCTGCAATGAGTCTGGACCTACCATATATATGGTATCCTGATATCGGATTAATAATTTATTATTAGACGCTAATCATAAAATATATCTCCTGTCATCAAACAAACAGTCGTCGCACTCGCGACTTGGCACCCACGTCATTGTTGACAGTCATAACTTTGAAGTTGTAGATAGTTTCGTATATTTGGAAACCAGCGTAAACACCACCAACAATGTCAGCCTAGAAATCCAACGCAGGATAACTCTTGCCAACAGGTTCTACTTCGAACTGAGTGGTACTTCAAATTGAGAAGCAAAGTCCACTCTCAACAAACAAAAACCAAACTCTATAAGTCGCTCATAATTCCCGTCCTGCTAAAGGGTGATTTTTTTGAGGTTAGGATTTTCATGCAGTAGTATTTGACAGATCACGTGGGATGTCAGACATGGTGTCAAAGAGAAAGATGCTCAGTATGCTTTGACATTTCATCATGAATAGACTTACTAACGAGCAACGCTTGCAAATCATTGAATTTTATTACCAAAATCAGTGTTCGGTTCGAAATGTGTTTCGCGTCCGTGTCCGATGAGCGATGAGGCTCATTTCTGGTTGAATGGCTACGTAAATAAGCAAAATTGCCGCATTTGGGGTGAAGAGCAACCAGAAGCCGTTCAAGAACTGCCCATGCATCCCGAAAAATGCACTGTTTGGTGTGGTTTGTACGCTGGTGGAATCATTGGACCGTATTTTTCAAAGATGCTGTTGGACGCAACGTTACGGTGAATGGCGATCGCTATCGTTCGATGCTAACAAACTTTTTGTTGCCAAAAATGGAAGAACTGAACTTGGTTGACATGTGGTTTCAACAAGATGGCGCTACATGCCACACAGCTCGCGATTCTATGGCCATTTTGAGGGAAAACTTCGGACAACAATTCATCTCAAGAAATGGACCCGTAAGTTGGCCACCAAGATCATGCGATTTAACGCCTTTAGACTATTTTTTGTGGGGCTACGTCAAGTCTAAAGTCTACAGAAATAAGCCAGCAACTATTCCAGCTTTGGAAGACAACATTTCCGAAGAAATTCGGGCTATTCCGGCCGAAATGCTCGAAAAAGTTGCCCAAAATTGGACTTTCCGAATGGACCACCTAAGACGCAGCCGCGGTCAACATTTAAATGAAATTATCTTCAAAAAGTAAATGTCATGAACCAATCTAACGTTTCAAATAAAGAACCGATGAGATTTTGCAAATTTTATGCGTTTTTTTTTTAAAAAAGTTATCAAGCTCTTAAAAAATCACCCTTTATATGGTGCAGAGGCTTGGAGTTCTGCGAAAGATTTATGGTCCTTTGCACGTTGGCCACGGTGAATATCGCATTCGATGGAACGATGAGCTGTACGAGATATACGACGACATTGACATAGTTCAGCGAATTAAAAGACAGCTGCTACGCTGGCTAAGTCATGTTGTCCGGATGGACGAAAACACTCCAGCTCTGAAAGTATTCGACGCAGTACCTGCCGGAGGAAGCAGAGGAAGAGAAAGACCTCCACTCCATTGGAAGGACCAAGTGGAGAAGAACCTGGCTTCGCTTGGAATATCCAATTGGCGCCACGGAGCGAAAAGAAAAAACGACTGGCGCGCTGTTGTTGACTCGGCTATAATCGCGTAAGCGGTGTCTACGCCAATTAAGAAGAAGAGAATCTTAAAATTAAGTTAACTAGGTCATGTGGTCCGAATGGATGAAAACATTCCAGTCAGCGGCAGCAGAGTGAGAGGAAGACCTCTACTCGGTTGGAAAGACCAGGTGGAGAAGGACCTGGCTACACTAGGAATCTCCGATTGGCGCCAAAGACTAATTCGACTCTGATCCTTCCAAATGCCAAGAGTTTGTAATTTGCTCGTCCGCACTTAGCTCTTCTTCACTGGTGTAGCATATAATAACATTCCTAACAAATATACTCGTTACTTTTTATTAAGCTATCCCTTTTATTGGCGTGTAGGCTATCAAATCATCTGAGATAGCGATCCTCACATTCGGCAAGTGAGGCATTTGTCATTTGCGAACAGTTTTAAATGAATGTAGCCACATACTAAAGGGATTATAATTGATAACTAACCCTTTTTTAAAATGCTCATGAAAATAAAATCCGATAGTTTTTAACCCTTTTTCGATTTTTTTCTTACAGTGATAAACAAAAATGGAACTAGTAAATAACGTACAAAGACATATACCTACTCAACAGTTACATACATAAGGAATAAAGAACCCTATCATATACATAGATGGCAAATATTCCAAGTGTTTAAATGAGCAAATCCGTTTAAGCCATTGGCAATATGAAATATTCATAAAGGCAAATCCAAAACGTGCGACAACGCAGGAATTACCCGCCAAGAAGACACGCGTGAAGATACAAATACCGTGGATGTATATGTGCATATGAGTAAGTGAGAGGCTGGGTAATGACGCCGAGTGCGTGACTGTCGACAGCAATCATCATATCTAGTAGAAAATCTGCACCACCGTCAATCACGCCAATGTCAACAGTTCGTCTTCAACAAGTGCAACACATCCATCATCATTACCAAAAGGAGCAGACAGCACAGCAGCCCAGCAGACAACAGCGACGCAATCGCACAGAAATAAATTTAAATAATGCTTGTAACTGGCTTTTTAATGCATTCTACGCCGATTTAAGTGAGCTCGCGCCACCAGTTCAACCACTTAAGGCAGTCGCTACCCTATCAACACTCGAAACCTAGGAACCTATTGCCAACATCGAAGTGGGTGCGCCAACCACAGCGACACTAGTAAAATATTTGAATTACTCACAGAGAAGGTAACCGAGAGGTGAAAGGCACAAAAATGTTCGATACGAAATGGTTGCCTGCCGCCTGTGGCAGTTTGGCACCCGCTCTTATACCGCCCGCACACATGCTGGTGTTGGCCTACTTTTGGGAAAACTACTCGCGCTACGTTGATAAGCACTTTTGTACATGCTCCTGCTGGGACACCATATTCAAGGGGCCCTACGAGTCGGGTGTTGCCTCGTACAAGCATCTCTACTTCAATGTCACACAAAATTCATTCAAAATGTGGCTGCTCACTGTATTCGCTGTTATTGCGCTTTATGAATGCATTAAACAGTTGATTGCGTTGATATTGCAACAACGTTGTCGCTACTCGATGTTGTTGCTCTTCTCGCTGTCGATATTCTCACACTATTATGCCTGGTGGGCGTACATAAATTACTACAACGATGACTATTACCAGCAATGGAACCATCAGCTATTTTTTACGGTAAGTCCTCTACAGCTATGCATATGTATGTATGTGGGCGTTTGTGTGTGTAAGTGTGTGTGAGTGTGTGTGTGAGTCTATTGCTGCAAGTAATAATAATCTCTGAAGGCAATGACTGCACCACTTTTAGCGCTTCCTCTCAAACGCTAAGTAAATATGTCACTACAGGAGCTAAATGTGTCAATTTTCACTCGATTTGAAGAAATTTAATTCGAAACGCGGGTGAAAAGCATCAAATTTTAAGTGTTTAGCATAGTGCTGTGAATTTAATTTGTACTAACACCTCGAAGCCTTTGATAATCGTTTACAAATTTACCTGCGGAGAAAAAAGAGATTAAATTCGCAGCAACACTGGCTTAATGATGGCTTTAATGCAGTAGTTTATGAATAGAAATAAATTAATGTTTTTACTGCGTCCTTAGTTCTATTGTGTCCTTCCAGCTTGCACAGTAGCTTACGAAGGCTCAACACTCAGATGAATCTCAGGATGTTGCTACTCCCTATTGAGGCAATGTCCACCCGACTCGGATATATAGATCCAAGGCCCTTATTCCTGCGTTTGCAGTTCCCATGTTCAAAAGTCGATCTTAAGCCTTCCCTAATCATTATAAACAACCACTAATAACCGGATTTTGTCACCCACCAGGATACTGGACTCCGATCCCACAAATCTAAAACCACTGCAATGCAGGCAAGTTATTCAACCAATCCGTTCCCCTGACACGTTTGTAACCTGACACCCAGAAAAGGTCAGCTCGGTTGCAGATTAACTTGCTGCTCAGTTGTTTTCCTCCACCAATACCTATTTAGATTTTATATCGTAAGGTGATGCAGTTGCTGGAGAACCAAAACAACTAATTAATGGGGTTAAAAAAATGGAATAATGTAATAAAATATTAGGTTTAACCTCCAATTTTGATAACATTTTAAATCCAATGACACTATCTCTTCGCATATTCTCTATAAAAATTTCGGTCAACATCTTCTCGATTATACCATCTCAAACGGTGCTGTAAACTAATGAAATTTATATTCAGATCTATTTGTATAATTTTATCAGATCTGTGGGACACACTTAATACATTTCTTAAGGGTTCAGATAAAAATATATCTATATATCACCCTGAAACCTATTGAGGCTACCTAAGCCTTGATGAAGTTAATAAACATAAATTGGAAAAGGTTTCGCAAATGACATCATCTCTCATCATCATCACACCATGACTTAAACACTGTCTATTTATTACAAGACAATATTTGATTCCATATATGAATCTAAGAATAACAGATCGAATTCACTCAAATCGTTTCATTTATTTTTCGATCATGACTTTTATACAATATGTTGTTTTAAAATAAAATAATATTGTTCACCTTACGGTTATTTGTAACGTTTAATTGGGCTGAATATGAAGTTAAATATGCATACCTAAATGATAAGGACAAGGCGTGTTGAATTTCGAGTGATTGTTTGTCCATCCGTCAGTCCGTTCAAGTGATATATTGAAGAAACTTGGTATACATGCTCCTGACACCATTTCCACCCCACAAAATGCTGTTATTTAAACAATTATAAATTAAGGCTTGGACTTAGTGCAGAAGTTTCTAGAGAAGAGAGGCATCAATAAGATGAGAATTTTCAAAAAGTGGCCGTGACCAAGGTGTAATACATATCTTACAAGCCCTGAAAGATATACTAGCAAAACTAACAAAAGACCAAAAATATCGGTGCCTCCTCAGATGATGTGAAAACTGTTGAAATTGGATAGTAACCATGCTCACATACCATATAACGGTTATGTTGAAAACTACTAAAAGTGCGAGAACTCAGTAAATATGGAATGATAATGGAATGGACGTGGCACCGCCCTCCCTCCTATAGGTGAAACCAATATCTCGAGAATTACTCCTCCACTTTAAACCAAATTTAGTGCATGATCTTGTTTTGAGATTCCTATTCTACAACGTGAAAATTATCGAATTTACAATCATACCTACTTATGCTATAACTTCTTCTTCTTTTTCTTCTCCTTTACTGACGTAGAATCTGCTTACGTGGTTATAGCCGTGTTAACAATAGCGCTCCTTTCTTCCTTTCGCAATATAGCGTCAATTGAAGATTCCAAGCGAGGCCAGGTCCTTCTCCACCCGGTCTTTCCAATGGAGTGAAGGTCTCCATCTGCTTTCTTGGCGGGTACTGCGATGAATACTCTCAGAGCTGAAGTTTTTCATCCCTTCGGATGCCACTGCACCATATAGCAGGATAGAGTTTAGTGTTTGTTGATCAAGAGTGGACTCTACTTCTTAATTTCCTACTCAGTTCGAAGTAACACCTGTTGGCAAGATTTATTCTGCTTAGATTTCAAGGCTGATATTGTAGTTGGTGTTGATGCTGGTTCCAAGATAGACGAAATTTTCTTTGACTTCAAAGTTGTGACTGCAATTCATTACAAGACCAATTTGCTTCGCTTATTTGTCCAAGCAGGAGAAAATAGAACTACACTCTTTTAAAAGATTGTACCTTCTGTATTTAGTTCTGCATTTCGAATTATTTGGTCCAGCTGTAGATTGAAGAAGTCACACAATAGGGAGTCTCCTTGTCTGAAACCTCGTTCGGATATCGAACGGTTCGGAGAAGTTCTTTATGATTCTGACGGAGATTTCAGACATCGTGGCAGCTCTGTTACGTGCTCTCAAAAGAATTTTTGAAATCGACGAAGAGATCTTATGAGAGCTGCCCCCGCCGCGATGTCATAATCGTATTTAGTGACTTTAACGCCAGGTTGGGCAAATAAGGCATCTTTCATCACATCGTCCTTCTCTTTCGTCGGGAGCGCAAATCAGCGATATGTTGAAGAACTTCACTTTGACGCGGATTGTGACTAGACGTTCATCCGCCGAGGTGAATGCCAAGACTCGACGGCGGAGTCTCTCTCACACCTTGACTCCCATACCGAATTTGCGCTCCTTTATATGGCCAAAGTAGTAAATGCCATAAAGGCCTACTCAGCTCAGACGTTTCAAACTTCGGGTGTACTTTATACCGATTATATCGATATTTTAACAAAAGTAAACATATAATATTGGATATACTACAGCTTAATTACAAACATATGGGAAATTTTTCCACGAATGAACACAACTACCATATACTAAGAGTGATACACTTCGAGGTTCCCTACTTTTTTAAATAATAAACATGTTTATGTTTATTATCATACGAAAGAGCATTCTTTGTCATTTATTTCTTGAAGGTTATCTCTTTCAAATGTTGACCGCGGCTATGTCTCAGATGGTCCATTCATTGAGTCCAATTTTCGATGACTCACAGGAAAAGTCTAATGGTGTAATATCACACGATCTTGGTGGCCCAAGCGTCACCAAAGTCTTCTCTCAATAAATCCATTGATTGATGGAATGTGTGGGAAGTGGCGTCGTCTTGTTGAAACCAAATGTCGCCGAGATCACAATCTTCAATTTTATTATGTTCTCACCGGCATCATTTTTGAAGAAGTATGGACCGATGATTCCATCGGCTCACAAAGATACCAAGTTTGATAAAATCCATTACCTTTGCAACACAAAATGCTATTAAGGTATGCCATCTGTGCACTAAAAATTGTCAGACGCGGACCATGAGTTTTCAGGCCAGACCATTCAAAGACAATTGTGAACCATACCTTTAAATTGTAAGTAAATCTTTTAGACTAAATAGCCAATAATTTTTTTCTGTTGCTTAGCAGTTAAATTTTAAATTGGCTCGCATCGTCTACCATAGCAATCAATAAACTTAAGAAAACTAAAGTCTTAAAATATTTGGGTTAATCTATGTATATAAATTATATTTATATTCTTGAACAAATATTTGAGTAATTTCAATACGCTACTATGTGTAACTCATTAGTCGCACTAAAACAAAGGATCTATTGTTCATTGCCTTCGTACCTGTTAATTGGATCATTACTGTACACACGTTACTCTATTTACGCGCAAAGTGGCTCGTTGAATGTAAACTAATTACACATATTTTCTACACAAACGATTTTCCAAAGGCTGACATATTATCAAACACACACACACACATATGTGCATAGTTGTATAAGTGCATTGCATTTCATTTACATATAGTATATAGACAGGTGTGTATACATTCCTACCATAATTAGTTTTAGCAATAAATAAGTGCTATAAATATCAAGCACTTAATTAAACGCTCACCTTATGCTGTTCTTGCATTAGACGATATTAATTAAAGTTAATAAAATGCATCGCCAAGGTAAAGAGCCAATAAATATGACGATGGAAACTGTGTGCAATATTTCATAAAAATCACTTTTGGTTGGGTTTATATTAGATTGTTGTAGTATGTACGAGTATATTTCAGGTACATAAATTTGCTTTGAAGTTGCGTTTTGAAAAGCTTTTATATTATCCGTCATTAGAATGCTTGAGAGTTGATTAATTACATTTTTTTTTTTTTTCAATTTTGATTGAATAGTTTTTGACAGCAATTATTGGAAGCCAATAGCTAAAAGTAACTGCACCAGTTAAAGTCTGAACTCTTCTATAGAGAAGTTAATCTTATAGTTTCTGGTTACTGATACTCTCTATACTCTCGCAACACGTTGTTATGAACCTGATGACCAGCGCTGTCAGTTTAACAATGTTCCATTATATTTATGATAGAATGTCACAATCGACAGAAAAGTTTAAGACAATCGCATTTTGATATTTGGGCGAAAACTACACCGTATATAAATGCTTCTTCAAACTAAAGTTAAAAAAATGGATCTATAGTCAAAAAGTAATTTTCCGTATTTTTCTGTATGCTAGATAGCTTGGAAAAACACTTTAAATATGAAACACTCAATCCAAATGTCAAATACCATATACTTTCACAAGGTTTTAGGCTTCGGCACACCTTTGACACGTTATTCAGCCGATTGATCGTCTGTTTCCTGATCGTAAACATGGATTCAAGACTCTTCGCCAGTAATAATACGTTTCATGACATCTTGGTAGTCGGAAAGGATTGTTTCCAGAACGTTAACGCGACGCTGTTTATCGAAAAAAATTGTAGTTTTTGGAACTAACCGAGCATTTACATTTCTTAGACTCAAATTATCTTTAAAATGGTTTTGACTGATCCTTTCGATATTCCGAAGAAGCCAGTAAGAACTCTGACTATTAATTGTCTATTCTCAAGCACCAATTCTTTTTTTTATTGACGTATTGATCATCTGTTGATGTTGATGATCGACGTAAATGTGGTTCGTCATCAACGCGTTCTGGACATTCTTTGATCAATTTGTACCAATCAAAACACTTACTCGAGACAAGCAATTATCACCGAAGTCCCTTTCTAATATTCTGAACGTTCCGGCACCAGAAATTTGATTGCGTACACAAAATTTCAGATGCCCTAATTTCTGATACCAAGATAGCAAATTTCATGACAAAAAACCACAATGTGATATTGGCGAATATGTGTCGAAGAACGCGAAGATTGTCTCATTGCACAGAAAAGTGTTAATCAGGGTTTCTTAGGATTAACAAAGTACGAGTATGATCTACATCTATAGTCTAAGAACTTTTCGGACCACATATATATAATATAAATATTCGATTTTTAGAATATATTAGAAAAGTAAGATAAGCAACATTTTTCCAGCGAGTCCTTTTCCTTTTAACTAATATAAAATTTCAATGAAAATTGTAATGATTAATGGTCGAAACTAGTATTTTCACATTTTCCATCGTACCTACAGAAAGTTTCTCTGCCCACATACATTTGAAATGAAATCATCACATATTTTTCTTCTTTGCAGCATAACAGAGAAAAATGTAAAAGAAAACCCAAACTTTCTAAAAGCCAAAGTTGCAGTTGCCAAACTTTTTTCGAAACCGATAACTCACTTGGCTTACCAGCTTATGAACTGCTTATGATATTTTGGATAAAAAGCGCTTAATTTAGAGGAAACAAACAAACCAAAGTAGAATTTCAAGAAAAACAGTTATGCTTTTTTATTTACTCAAAACAATTTTTCGATTTGAGTGTTTGCGCTTTAGTACATTTATATTGTTAGAGGGCTAAAATCGAGTTCAGACTTCACTGCATTTTGGAATATATTCCCACTGATTTTTAAAATAAGTAAATAACGATCTTAAATATAATTTATTGTACCAACATTTTTCTTCTTCTTTTTAAGGTCTATCTAACTAGCGAGGTGTATTTTTTTCCTTCTGACTATCTGTCTCCTTGTTGGTGTGTCTCTTCCTAATTGGGTCGGTAGTCGCCTACGTGAGTTTGACTGGGGACACGACAGCGCTGTAATCGTTTCTATAGTTCATAATTTGACTTCAACTTGGAACACCAATTGATACCCATTCAACCGATAGCGGTTCTAGGGTGCCTTTTCTTGCTAGCTCATCAGCTTTATAATTTCCTGCGATTCCGCTGTGGCCTGGCACCCATATCAATCTTATCACAAAGGCAACCTTGAACGCACTGTTAATGAGTTCAAGGCTAGTATCGCCGCTCTGCTATCTGAGTGCATGGTCACTACTCTGAAGGAGGCTACACTCCAGAACAGTAAATCTACTGCTGGGACCTCGGCTTGGAAAAAACTGCAATACTCAGGAAGTCTGAAGCTGGAGCTGATTGAGAGCTTCTGTCAGTAAACCCCTCCACCAACCTTTCCCCGAAGCCTCAACCCATCCGTAAAGAAACTGCACCTCTCCAACAACTTCTTCCCACCCACTTATAACACGCCGTACGTGAGCATAGAAGGAGCCGCCATAGTTCGGTTTGGCGACTACATGTTCATGACATCCGAGTGTTCAAACATGTGTTCTTTTAGGAACCCAGATTCTCTGAGACCGATAGCAACTTTCGCCGCCACACACCTTACGACGATGTCTACGGGCAATATGTGCAAGATGGCGTTAAGTGCCATGGTTGTAGTGGACCGTAGTGTACTACATATGATGATGAGCCATGATGCCTTTTTGCTCTATCTTCGATATTCGGCTTCCATGAAAGCTTCCTATCCAGGATGAGCCCTAGAAATTTCACTGTATCTGGCAGGCGGTTGGCCCATTTGCAGCAGTGGTGCCACGAGATCTTTTATTTTCTATTAAATGAAATCTAAAAATAAAAGTAAATAAAACCATCTCGTATCTTTTATGTGGGTTGATGTCGGGACAATTTTCTTACGACGCTGAGATACCCCTGCGTCAACTCGTACACGCTACTTATGAACTTTTCTTTGACCATAAGCGCTAATTCCGGCAGCTACGATCTTCAAGTTTTTTAAGCAGGTCGTTAACAATCAGGATTCATAGAAGAGGAGAGAGAACTCCATCTTGTCGGGTTCCCCTACTCACATTTCGTCGAGCACGTGCGTAGCCCCATTCCGTTTCAATGGAAGACTAAAAATGAGGTGTTTGAGGTTTGATTCAACCCCAAGGCCATGCAGAGCAGTATTGAAATCCCTAAATATCAAGGAAGGTCCCAACAATGAAATCCTTAACCCTAACGGCTTCCTCAAGCCATGACACGATAGTATAAAGGGCAGTATCTACTGACTTTCTTTTATAATAAGCATGTTGCGCTCCAGATAAATGGTCTCTCGGTAAGCGCCTCCTTATGTACCGACTTAGCTTTACCGAGCTTTGTCAGCCAGGTCGTTTTTTAGATGGCGTGAGATACTATATTTCATTACATGCTCTTTCCTCGCTCGGATGACGACTGGAGAGGTATTCATGAACAACACAAAGAGTCGATTTAGTTTCAACAAAAAAGTGTAGGTTACTTGAAACTTGGCCCTCACAAATTTACCGGAACTATACGAACAAATAGAAGTCGATAAGAAAACAACCTAATACCAATAATATATTTGTACCTAATAACATTTGCATTAACTGTAATTTCTGCCTTTCACATGTTATTACAGGTAACCGAATTGATATCTTCCTTGCTGGTCATGCACCTCGCGAATGCTACTAACACGGTCACATCGAAGAAAGTATTCTGCATTGTTGGCATCGCCATACTGCACATCACAGCCAGCAGTTTCGACCAGTTCTTCATGAATGTAGTGCGTGGCGAAGGTTATGCACATCAAATAGTGCGAGATATCGGCTTTATGGTGCCAGATATACTGCAATTAATCATACCATTGTGGCTCTTCCGCAAGACGCGCAAGGAATCGTACACAACGCGTCCCTTTTACAGAGACCGCAATCTGCACAAAGACATTGTGGCGATGTTATTCTTCGTGCTGGCGCTCTTTGTTGTTTGTACGATTTTGTGAGATAGAATTTTCCAATACCTGCAGATGATGAATAGTGAGGAGGAAGCGCGCGCAACGAGACGCATGAATCTGATGGCTCGACTATACTTCAATGTGTAAGGTAAATAATGTATATACTATACATATATACGTCTGTCTGAGTTACAGCAACAACAACCAAGTGTTGAATTGAGCTGCACGCGTTTGTTGGTGGATGCCGCTGAAGAGTTCTGAACTTGCGGTGACACACTATTTGCTGAAGCTAAACGTTGGCGTGTAAGTCTAGATGTAGTTAGTTTTAGCAACAAATACAAAAAATATATATACAATACGTACTTATTTACTTACATATACATATATATACATAGATATATATATTTACATATATTAGCGTAGACCAAAGAACAAAGTTTCCCCTCTCTAACCTTGTGATAACTGTGTTTCTTTGATATTCTTAGATTTTAACAAATTTAATCATATTTATTTCAATTTCTTACCTGTAGTGATTATTATTTAAGTTCCTTAGGAAAAATGTTATATAATCTTAACAATATTTAATATTAGAAGAGAGAGGGTGTTTAGCTGTCATTCACATACATATATGCATTTTGTCAAATATTTTTAAACACTGAGTTTCATTTCTTGAAAATATAGCAATTATTACATGCATCCGCAGCCACACACTCTGTGAGTCTTTAATGACTCAACTCTACATCCTCATCCAGTCTGCAGAAACCAGAATTAAGGCGCGGTTGTTGAGGCCGATGAAATTGAATCGGCGTACGCCAGCAGCTGTAAACTCTTATAAAAGATTGTACATTCTCTATTTAGCTCTGCAGCCCCATTTACTTTCTCCAACAGTAGATTGAAGAAAGTCTCACGATAGGGAGTCACCTTGTCTGAAACCTCGTTTGGTATCGAACGGTTCAAAAAGGTTCTTCCCGATCCTGACGGAACTTTTAGTGCTGCTCAACGTAAGTTTACACAGCCGTATTAGTTTTGCGGGGATACCAAATTCAGACATCGCGGCATAGAGGCAGCTCCTTTTCGTGCTGTCGAAAGCAGTTTTGAAATCGACGAATAGGTGGTGAGTGTCGATTCTCCTTTCACGCGTCTTTTCCAAGATTTGGCGCATGGTGATTATCTGGTCGGTTGTTGATTTGCCAGGTCTAAAGCTACACTGATAAGGTCCAATTAGTTTATTTACGGTGGGCTTTAATCTTTCACACAATATGCTCGTTAGAACCTTGTTGAGGAGGCTTATCCCACGGTAGTTGGCGCAGATTGTGGGGTCTACTTTTTTATGGGTTGGAAATAGCACACTTAAATTCTAATCGTTGGATATGCTTTCGTCCGAACATATACATTGCCTTAGTGAAACAGTACTTCCTTTTTCCTCAAAAGATGACGTTTTTCTACGATTTTACCCTAAACACAATAAGTTGATAACTTTAGTGTGCCTACTATATCGAACAACTTCACTTAACGACCTTCCAAAATTCGAATTGGACTTTTTGGATATTTTCGACGATAACAACCTCTTTTGAGCATCCACTGCGTTCTCCGTCTTCGGTGCCCATTTCACCACTTCTAAACTTAGCATATCATGTCCTAATGGTTGCTTTTCTTGGTGCAGTATCCGGAAACTTGTAATCAAGTCAAGGTTTTGCTTCAAGTGTGTTTTTTTCCTTTCAAAAAGTAATGTATTTTATAAATACACGAAATTACTTTTTATCCAATTTTTTCACAATAAGAGCATTTGCTTCACTCAAAATAATATATCAATGATACACATAGCAGCATAAAGGCACTTCCTTTTTGTCCTATCAAAAGTAGCTTTGAAATCAGCGAAGAGTTGATGTGTGAATATCTAGTAGTTGTTGATTTTCCAGACCTGAAGCCATACTGATAAGATCCAATGAGTTTGTTAACGGTGGGCTTTAATCTTTCATACATAGGCTCGATAAGAGAGGCGATTGAGGAGGCTTATCCCACGGGAGTTGCCGCAGATTGTGGGATCCTCTTTGTGGTCTGGGCAGAGCACACTTACATATGTTCCAATCGTCGGACATGCTTCAGCCACGTAAAAAAACACTTCCAATGAAAAGTATAACAAATATTCTGTGTGCCAATATTACAATTCAACTACTCAGTTTTTAAATATATTTGACGGAATGATTATAGATGTATAAGGTATATGGAATAGCTAACAATTATAATTAACGAAATCTACAATATTAGACTTATATGCTATATTAGAAATATTTAGTTTCAAAAATTTTATAAATTTAAAGAAACAAATATTAAAATGGAGTCATATCATAGCACAACTTTGTACACCGTAGATAACACTCAAAAGACTCATAACACAAGTAGAAACGTACCTACTCATTATAAGTAAGTAGGTTCATATGTATGTAATATTACACATCAATAGTGATACATATACAGTTAGAGAAATACATTTATGATATAATTTATGTTTAAAACCACTAGATATATATTTTTTATTTTGGTAAATTCGAAGCCCATAAGTGCTATCGGACTATTTAGAACAGGTCGCCCAACATTTTTAATTTACAGCAACACTCGACACTCGTCAGGGATCCTATAATCGTTTTAATTATTGTTCTTCCAAAAATTTGGCTGCTATAATAGAACCAAACAGACCATCAGTTGTGATTCAAAGAGATTCAAACAATTTGAGACCTATGTACATATACCAGAGAAAATCTTGAAATATTATTAAGTAATTTCTAAAACTCTCACAGAGCACTTTTGTCTCTAATGTTATCTCTTGTAAAATCAAAAGTTTTTACATTTCTACTTCGAATAGAGAAAGCAATGGTTTTTCTTCAATAAAATTGCAATTTACATCATCAAAAAAAATATGTTGGCCAATGTTCAAATATTACTCTCAATATCGTTTATAGATGGCGAGTTTGGCTAAATATACATTTTTAATTAAACAAAAACAAGAAATCGTTATTTTATAGTGGTTTATGATATTGTTGAAAGAAAATACATGGGAGATGTTCCAGCTTTTAAGCAGATTCGTGCTTCTTCTTTCGCAGCCACACTTTCTATAGATCAGAACTGTATTAAGTTTTCTAACGCTTCTTTGTCTTCCATAGATAGTACACGTATGAAAGTTTAGCAAGAAAACTAGCCTTATAGAAGCGCGATGCTAAAAGCTAGCTCAATGAAACAGCATCAGATTTCAAACTAATCTCATCAACAAATTCCTTACTTTAATAGCAAAAATCGATATTCTGCTGGTAGAATATTTTCTACAATACTTGACTGATAGAAAGATAGAAAATAATCGAGTTTTTGCACTGCGACCCATGGTCTATTGCGCCCTGTATATGTCGCGCCCTGAATAATTCCAGGAGCTTGCTGGGCGCAATGGAGGTGATGCGATCCCTGTCCACGTAGATGGATACAAGGGCCCTGAACCTTTTTCCACAAATTGCTGGGCAATATAGAATCAGGTGTTCTGGAGTTTCTTGTTCCATGTCGCAAAACCGGCAGCTTACGCAAGAAACTATTCTAATGTCCGACAAGTATTTCTTGATTCTGCAGTGCCTTGTGTAGAGCGCGACAAGGAGACGAAAAACTGATGACTGATAGAAGAAGTGAAACTTCTGTCATTAATAATGTATAAATATTGTTTAATTCTAATACCATTGATTTTATAACAACACATTAAGACACTGTCCAAAACATATGTTGTTTAGTCTGTAAACATTGTGACAAATAAGTACCCGGTAATTATTAAAAATATTTAATTATTCATCAATATTTATTTTGTCGTATTCAAAGTAATCTGCACTATATGAAATTCACTTATGCCAACGATTTTTCCAGTCCTCGAAACACTTTTCATAAGGACTTTTTGGGTTGGCCTACAGCTCCTTCAGTAACTTTTGTTTTATCTCTTCGATCGACTGAAAACGAGTTCCACGTAGCGGCAATTGTAGTTTGGGGGACAAAAAAAACCACACTGAGCCAAACCTGGAGAATACAGTGTTTAATCCATGGTATTCATTTCTTTTTTGGCTTTAAATTTGGTCACAATTATACTCTTTTTGAAAAAAGTCAGCTTTAGCGGGACAAGTCGACCAAGAACGCGTTTCATACCCAAAATATCCACCAAAATCATTCGAACAGTCTCGCGAGAGATGTCAAGCTATCTTGCTATTTCTTTAATACTTGTCGAATGCAAGCAGCACACCATATCCTTCTTCTTCTTTAATGGCGTAGACACGACCTACGTGGTTATAGCCGAGTTAACAACAGCGCCCCTATCGTTTCTGCTTTACGCAATTTGATGAGATACCAAGTGCAGCTAGGTTCTTCTCTACCTTGTCTCTCCAACGGAGTGGAGGTCTTCCTTTGCTTCCCTCGGCGGGAACTGCGTCGAATACTTTCAGAGCCAAAGTACTTTCATACATTCGGACGACATGACCTGGCCAGCGTAGCCACTGATAATGCTCTGAACCATGTCCATCGAATGCAATATTCGCCGTTGCCAATGTGCAAAGTACCATAAATCTTTCCCACAACCTTTCTCTAGAAAACTCGTAACGTCGACTCATCAGATGTTGTCATCGTCCATGCCTCTGTACCACATATCAGGGCGCGAATGATGAGTGACTTATAGAGTCTGATCTTTGTTCCTTACGAGAGGACTTTACTTCGCAATTGCCTACTCAGTCCGAAGTAGCACCTGTTAGAAAGAGTTATTCAGCGTTGAATTTGGATCCTGACATTGTTGTTGGTGTTAATACTGGTTCCAAGATAGACAAAATTATTTGCGACTTCGAAATCAATAGTGGCGTGGGAGCCAAGTCGTGAGTGTGACGGTTGTTTGTTTGATGACAGGAGATATCTCGTCTTGCCCAGGGGAATGATATCAATATTCTCGGCATACGCCATCACTTGTACACTCTTACAAAAGATTATGCTTTCTCGATTCAGTCCTGCAGCTCGAATTATTTTTTCCAAAAGTAGATGGATATAGACGCACGATAGGGAGTCGCCTAGTTTGGCGAAGAGGAGAGCTTCTTCCGCTTTGTCGTTATTCAGGCAGGTAATTCCTATTCGAACTTTTTCATGGTCAGGCAATGGAACGTCCACTCCATCGTCATCGATTGGGGAATCGGGTTCATCGTCTCCTGTTGTTATGCTTTCACTGCCATTCAGTAGGCTGAAGTGGGCTCCGCAATTTTAGTACTCTGGGCATCAGCCACAAGATTACCTTCCGGGGTCGAAAGTCGACCATCTTTGAAGGCCATTCGTATGCTTGTGTTTGGCATAGTAATTAAGGACAGTCCTACCAACTTAGCAAAATACATTTTTTAAAATTTCATTTACCCGGGGAATTTAACTACAATTTCCGGGTGCTTTTTTTGTCTCAATGTATTTAAAAATTCAGAAATTTTTTAGAAATATATCGGAACTTAGAGGTGGAATTTCTTGGCTTATTATTCTTACAACCGGTAGCTTTAACCTTATTTTCCGATTGTTAAAGCGATCTCACTAAGAAATACAATGTATAAATCCTAAAACATAGTCTGTCACATGATAACAATTTGAAGCAACTAAAAATTAGACTACGCCTAAAACTTATTGTGGTATCTTAGCTTAATCCTAGACCGTTTGAATTACACTTATTATCAATAAGTTCTCAGCTTACACTTATTATTTTGCAAAGAATACTTCCGCTGACACTTTTAGAAATACTCAAATCCTTTCACTATCACATTTACAATTTTTATTTACTTGTTAGTATTGATTTCAATGGCAAAACTTTTTTAATTCAATAACATCTACACCGTGTAACACAAAAACACAAAACCAAACCGAACAGTATTGAAAACTCTCAGATGAAACTAAATAATCTAAAGAATTTTACAGACTTGTGGAAACTCTTTGATGCAAATAATATAACTTGAACTTAAATATGAAAAAGTGAAATATGTTTTAGCAATGAGATCATAACTTTATGCAAATAATCTACAATAAAGTGTTGAATTGATTGAATCGTCGTATAAATAAATATAAAGTTACAAAAAACCAATTCAAATTTAAGCAGACGAAATTTAAGAATTGAGCACATATCGACATATTGCTACAAACATGCATATAAAGAATATCAAAATACATATGTACATATATAATTATCTATAAACAAATAAATAGTTAAATAACATTCTAAATGCAAGAAGACATGAAATATTTTTAAAATAAAATTTAAAATAAAGTTTTACTCCCATAAGTTTGCCCATAATTTCTCCATATTATTTCAAATTAATTTTCATTTTATTGGCTTTCGCGTGGCGATTTCCATGAATTTGGAAAAAAACATACACAGAAAATCATTTGCACAATTTGGTCTACCCTAAAATACATATTGCATTTGACGATGCCAATAACGTCCATGCGAGTGGAATTGAGAAAATCTCTTAATCGCAAAAAATACCGTTTTTCGAATATATTTTGTTATTTGGGGGTAATTCCAATTCATTGCTGAAGCCCAAAGTTCCAAACTTAAAAAAAAAAATTGACAACTCTAGCCTGAATTTAAAATATTTTCAAAGCTAAGGTTAGGGTTTTCCTGGTAGCACGAAAAATGCGATTGAAAAGAGAGAAAACATTTACAAAATATTTTTTTTTAACAAATTGTAAGTTCAATGTTTTTAATACTATAATAATAAAATTCTAATGATTTACAGTGATAAAAAAAACTTTAGTTCAGAAGTAGTACAGCAACTTATTTACTCCAGAGCTTTGTGATAATACCAGGTTGTTCAATAAGCTTTGTCGTTTGATAAGAAAACACAATTTTATGATTCAAAATACACTTTATTATTCAGTATAATCTTCCTGAACATTAATACTGGAGCAAGTGAGCACGATACTCCAATCTGTGGATGCCATACCTGAAGTGAGAATCCGGAAGGTCTGCAAAATATGCTTCAGCAACCGTTATGCCCTCTTCATTTGATGGAAAACGCTTGCCACGCATACATTTTTTGAGCTCTGAAAACCATGGAAATCGCTGGGGGCCAAATCTGATGAATACGGTGGATTCTCCAACAATTCGAACTTTAATTCATGGATTTTAGCCATTGTCAAAACGCTCTTGTGACACAGTGCATTGCCCTGATCAAAAAGGCTTTTTTCTCCCATCAAACCGGGTCTTTTTTCACGAATTCTTTTCTTCAACTGGTCCAAAAGGTTGCAATAATATTCAGAATTAATTGTTTAAGAAGTTTACTTGTAATCCACAAACAAAATTCCTTATCCGCATCCCAAAAACCTACTTGGCCGACTTCTGGGCACGAACTCTTTCCAAAGCGAACAACCAGATTCACCCCACTCTTTAGCCTCTTATTTTGATTCAGGATTTTGGTGATAGACCCAAGTCTCATCCCTAGTAATGAATCGATGCACAAAATCCACTTTATCCTTTTCAAAACGCTCCAAATGTTGCTAAGAAAGTCGCATTCGAATGTGTTTTTGTTCCATTGTTAGCGAATGCGGCACCCATTGTGCACACAACTTTCTAAAACCCAAAATTTCACTGAATATATAGCTCACATTCCTTAATGAGATGTGTAGAGGCTCTACTAAATCTCTCTCACTCAATCGACGGTCTTTCAAAACCGTATCCTGTATTTTGGTTATGATTTCTGGTGTTGATGCCCATTTTTGACGTCCTTGACGTGGATCGTCTTCAAGGCTTGTACGACCACGTTTAAATTCAGCAACCCATCTTTCTACTGTTCTAATTGTGGGCGAGCAATCATTATATACTTTAAACATTGAATTTCTTTTGGTGCTACGTCTTCCAAAAACAAGAATTTTATCACTGCACGATATTCAATTTTTCCATTGTAAAAAAATACTGCGACACGGCGACACTAAATGGCTTGTAAACAAAGAATGAATTAACTGATTGAAATTAAACTTCACATACATACGTTCATATAAAGTGTGTGCCAACAAAACAAAAGATGGCTAGTAGCAACGCCCTCTCTTATCAAACGACAAAACTTATTGAACAACCTGGTACTACTATGAGCAAAGAATAGTAAGACTTTGTTCATAATTTTAAAACTCTTAATTTATACTTCAAAATCTATATCGTCCCCTTCAAAGTAATCCCCCTTGGTCAAAATACACAGTTAAAATGCTTAAATTGCTTAAATTGCTGAAAAGCCAGAAGCCACACGGTGCTAAATCAGGTGAATACGATGGCCGATTGACAATTTGGCGAAAAACTCACGAGGAATCAATGCAATATGCGACGGAGCGTTATCATGGTGCAAAAACCATGAGTTATCGGCCCATATTTCCATCCTCTTTTTACTCATAGCCTCGCGCAAGCGACCCATAATACTCAAATTTTAAATTAAAAAGTCTTACAATTTTTGCCACAGTAGTATACGTTATTTCAATCAAATTGTTGGCAAGTCCTAGTCCTCTCCATGGTTAGCACTTTAGACTTTTAGACCAAGCAATGTTTCCTGCTAAACAAGGGTGGAGCAAAGCATATCAAGGCGTTAATTACCGCTACTTTTGGCAACAGTACATAAGTAGTTGAGTGAGAAGAGAGTCTAATGATATAGCCTCCAAGGAATTAAGCAAAATATTTTGAATAAAATCAAAGGTTGAAAGTATTACTGTGAACAGTAATAATTTATTTAACTATCGCCACGAGTGAGGAAAAGTGACTGATTACTATTGAAAACTTCAAACCAAAAAAATTTCAATGGAATCTTCCGCAAACATTCAATTTAATCTATTCTTGTCTTAATTTAGTTTCCATATTATTTTTTAGTATTAGTCTGACTGTGGGTAATTTATAAACACCACACATAAAGAAAATACTCATATTTGTATTTGAATATAATCTATAGGAAAATTAAAAAAATAACACAAACTTAATAATATATGAATAAATACAGACTAACTAACCGGGGAAATAATTTAATTTTGTAGCTATAAATTACAAAAAATATTAACCTTTTCATAATCAAATAAAAATTTCATAAATTGGGATATGTGCATTGATTAGAGGTGCAAGACCTCATGTGAATACAGACACTGACGCAGACATTAATGATATAAGTACATACATTTAAATACAAAAAAATTATATCAAGCGAAAAAGTTGGTTTAGCCTTTCGAATTTGCATATTTATTCACAGTGGAAATTAGAGCGTAGATTTTGTTAATTTTACGATATTTTTTACATTTTTTATACAAACATAACGATAAATCGTGCATAACGCACACAAAGTGAAATATGTACTGTAAAAAATTAAAATTAAATAATAAAACATATATCTCCAAACACATATACATATATACTAAACATATACATATACAAATATACAAAGTATATATACAATATACGAGTAAATAATAAGAATTGGTAAAAATAATTAAACACATATTAGAAGAGTCTTACCACGAAAAAACCTAATTTATACGAGTATATATTATTATATTTCTAATTGATTAACTTAGATTTACATTGACACAAGATGGTTAGCTCCCTAGGATTTAGAGAATCAAAATTAGTTTTTATGTGTAGTGAAAAAATTATACTGAAATATTATATTATACTTAGAAATACTCAAAATAAGTGCATACCTTATTACGGTACATACCAACAACCATATGTAGTGTGCAACAAAAACAGATATTTATGTATGATATTGTTACATAATAAAATTAATATAAATATAAATTAGCACAATAATTGACTATGAACAATATGAAAAAACAATAAACGTTAATAACATAGATACTTACATACAAAGTTAGATATTTTAGACATAAATTCCGAAATAAATTTGGGTTTAATTGATCTGTAGTGAAAGACTTTTGTTCTAATTAAATTCAACGAGTAGTAAGTATAAACTATTTTATATATAAAATTAGCTTATGAGTAGTAAATAATATATGTGTATATTAGGGTGATTCGAAAAAAAAATTTTTTTTTCGATTGGTACTCGGAAAAATAAGTTCCTAGACACCTCTAAGAAAGCCTCTTCAAATATGAGTTTTTAATTGTAACGGGAAGGTCCTCCTACATACAGTTTTCTATTTTTTCTTATTATCAGAGAGAAAAATTTATATCTAGCTTCCAATTACTTGAAAAAATATTTTGTTCCTTAGATTTTGTAGGAAATTGAATGCCATAAAAAAAGGTCTTCCATGATTTTTTCGTAAACCCAACCGTTTAAAAGTTATTAATAGTTAAAGTTTGATTATTTTTGGGAAAATTTTTTATTTCTTATGGATTTTATTACTCAATGAAAAAAATTATTATGAATGATGAAACTCATAGGTTTTTGGAGAGGCTTTCTTAGAGGTGTCTAGGAATCTATTTTTCAGAATACCAATCGGAAAAAAAAAAATTTTTTTAATCACCTTATTGTACTATATAGTATCACGAAGAGTACGCTACGAGAAGCATTAAGCTCTACAAAGCAAAGATTTTTTTTAATTCAACTTGCTTTTCGTTATTTTGAATTGATTTCTGTTTTTTTTTTTTATTACGGATATAGTATACAATCTTATAGTGAATAAAAACAATATTCTTGATTAAATGGTAATCATTTATTTATAAAAAGAAAATATCATTGGTAATTTAGGTAAGTAAAAGCAAAAAAACAAGAAAAAATTACAACTTCGGTAGCATGAAGGATATTATCACCGATATATTACTTATAGCATCTATATGAATAACTTAATCTGACAACGTAAACGGTTCGCATCCAAAAGAAAATTTTTGTCCTGGTTCTTCTTAGTCACCTTGTTTTATTTAAACAACCTTCAAGTCGATTTAAGGTTACTTAATAAGTAAAAAAAGATTTTTTATGAAGATACAGGGTTTGTCCGGAAAGTTATAGGGCTGATTTTTTTCCGCCACGACTGTACAATGCAGCGTGTGCGCACCGATTAGAATCGGAAGAGGATGTTCCTCTGTTCCTCTGACTCTGTCAGTTGTCTCCGAGCCCCTGGAAAGTCAGGACAAACACTTTCGTGCGACGTGTTTCTGTGAGTGGTGCAAGCAGAGAATGCAGCGTTCGTTACAGCAGAGGTACGCGATTCAATTCTGTGTGAAACTCGGTAAATCTGCGACAGACACGTTTGATATGATCAAGCAAGCTAGATGTTGCTTTAGCAAGAAGTAGTATGTTTCGGTAGCACCAGACCTTTTTGGAGGGCCGGGAAAAGGTCGCTGACAAAT
Organism: Bactrocera zonata; assembly: GCA_037783105.1. NCBI lineage: Eukaryota > Metazoa > Arthropoda > Insecta > Diptera > Tephritidae > Bactrocera > Bactrocera zonata. The sequence continues at coordinate 160,826 of JBAWJQ010003766.1, read as the reverse complement.
GAGAAAATCCAAAGTGGAAACGATACAAATTGTCTTTTTTGACATCAAAGGCATCGCCCACCATGCATTTGTTCCCGCTGGACAAACCGTCATCGCCAAGTTTAACGTGGAAGTCCTCAAGAGACTCAAACGCAGGGTCAATCGGGTCCAACAAGATATCGCAGTCGATTGGAAGTTGCACCACGACAACGCCCCGGCTCACAACGCTTTTCTTGTAAACAGTAACCTAACCAAGCCCGACATCACAACACACAACCGCAGCCGCCGTACAGCCCAGATGTAGCCCCCCGGATTTTTTTGTTTCCTTCCTTTCCTGAAAGGCAAGCATTTTGAGAAGACAGAGGGGATCCAAGCATCTTGCACCTCTCAAAGCTATTCCGGAGAATGCTCTCCGTGACGCCTTCACTGCTGGAAAATTGCGCTGGCAGCGCTGCATCGGCGCAGAAGGAGCCTGTTTTGAGAATTTTTAAAGAATTATAACGATTGGTTCAATATTTTTTTTTTTTAATCGACTCAGTCCCATTACTTTCCGGACAAACTCTGTATTTGCATTGATTTTGGTAGGTCAGTTCGTATGGCAGCTATCTGTACCATAGACATTCGATCTGAATAATTTACTCGGAGGTTATAACGTTATCTTGGACAATAATCTATGCTCAATTCCGTGTAGATAATTTGTCAAATAAAAAGTTTTTCATAGAAGCATTTTGATCGATCAGCTTGTATGACAAGCCCCGATATCGGTGGGTTCGACAAATTAGCAGCTTCTTGAGAACTAAAAGATGATTGCTAAATTTTAGACTGATATCTCCAAAACTAGGAGTCCAGTACTTGGTTCGTACGTCACTGGGACAACGTCTAGTGTACGTTGGTTGACGACAGAATTACTCCACGGTGCTCAAAAGCGCAGCGGATCAAATGAATGCGTCGATCAGCGCCCTGAAAATACCAGGCATTTTCAGTACCAAGTGGCAGTGTGAAATGGGCACACTAACCACCTTGGTAGGGTCGTACTTTGGGTCCGGTACTAGGTTGTAATGCAAATTCACATTCAATTCGAGTTTTAACCACACCCACCAAAATACTCCCTGAGGGGACAGTCCGCATGAGTAGCTTGAACTCCAAGGGCTCCTGCTCCCCGTGATACCAGAACTAAGTCTCCGATCAGATCTCGTTGCTGAAAGTACTGATGCAAAACTGCATCCAGAGCAGATTGTAAATATATAGACCACTGATAGAACTCAATGCCAACTATAGAAGCCTTTCTGTCCGAAAAGTAATTCCGCTAAGCTCCTCCAGTCGTTGCACCACTCGATCCCAGTTTAAGTAGTAAACGCCCCCTTGAAGTCAACAAATATGCTAAGGACTTTTTTGTTGACATTCTCCCTAAGAACTTTCTGAACATGAAACGGTGCATCCTCTAAATAAGTCCTTTCCTGAACTCATACTGCCTATCGGACCACATCCCCTGTGTTAGCTCCTGAAGCTGTTCCCCCATAACTCTTTCCAACACTTTCCCAACTTACTCGCGTGGAAATTATCCCTCCCAGACGAACTTATTATAAATGGCCTCCTGGAAACCGTTTAGACATAACCAGGACAAAGGCGTCACTTAAGTACCCATCATCTAATGGAAGGGCAAGTAAATATTGGGCTTGAGGTGTCTTTACCTTCGACCTGAGAAAGAACGCACCTAGCACAACCACCGCACACTCTCTCCACGACGATAACAGAATGTCCCGCCACAGATCGTTCCTATTCTCCAACTCCAACAAAACTTCCAATCTTCTTCTTTAATTTTAAGTAACATATTTTTATACTTCCTCATCGCACCACTAAATTCATACCTTAGCTAGGACAGCCTTTCAGAATTGGACCGTGGGACGCGTTGAAACTTTCACAACAATTCCCTGACAGTCCTCCTCTTCAAGGTTAATTGACGCGCCCACCACTTAATTTTCCTAACCATAAAACTTTTACACCTCCTAAGAACCCTATCATTTGCCCCCCAAACTACCTCCAACTCTTCAAACATTCTAAGCGACATACATATCTAACGCCACTTCCCTAACAGAGAGTTCTTATTGGTTCCAGTCAATACCAGTGGTCCAACATCGCAATGCACTCTCATATCGCGAGGGAAGGAATTGAGGAGTAAAAATAATTTGAAGCAAATGGTCACTCAATCCCCAGCCTCCCTCAACCTCCCACCTAACGTTGAACGCCCTACTTGCTGCTTGATTCATAAGCGTCACATCAATATCACTCACGCCCCTAGACCCATCGAACGTCTAGTATGTTGACAGTTACAACTTCGAAGTCGTAGGTAATTTCGCCTTTCTTGGAATCAGCATTAACACCAACAACAACGTCAGACTCGAAATCCACTGCAGAATAACTTTTGTCAACAGGTGCTGCTTCGGACTGAGTAGACAACTGAGAAGAAAAGTCGTCTTTCGATGAACAAATGGTGCAGAGGCATGAGGCGACGTTACGAGTTTCGATAGAAAGGTTCTGCGGAAGACTTATGATCCAGAGTTCCATGAAGATCACTTGATGTTTAAAATCCGGTGTTCCATGCATATAAGTACATCCAGCCAGTGTTCCACCTACAAAAAACCCGAACCTATAACATGTTTTATTAAATTTAAATAAAAGCAGTGCATTTATTGTGTGTGTATTAATGAAAATTTATTAAAAATTAATAACTAAAGGGTGATTTTTTAAGAGCTTGATAACTTTTTTAAAAAAAAAAACGCATAAAATTTGCAAAATCTCATCGGTTCTTTATTTGAAACGTTAGATTGGTTCATGACATTTACTTTTTGAAGATAATTTCATTTAAATGTTGACCGCGGCTGCGTCTTAGGTGGTCCATTCGGAAAGTCCAATTTTGGGCAACTTTTTCGAGCATTTCGGCCGGAATAGCCCGAATTTCTTCGGAAATGTTGTCTTCCAAAGCTGGAATAGTTGCTGGCTTATTTCTGTAGACTTTAGACTTGACGTAGCCCCACAAAAAATAGTCTAAAGGCGTTAAATCGCATGATCTTGGTGGCCAACTTACGGGTCCATTTCTTGAGATGAATTGTTGTCCGAAGTTTTCCCTCAAAATGGCCATAGAATCGCGAGCTGTGTGGCATGTAGCGCCATCTTGTTGAAACCACATGTCAACCAAGTTCAGTTCTTCCATTTTTGGCAACAAAAAGTTTGTTAGCATCGAACGATAGCGATCGCCATTCACCGTAACGTTGCGTCCAACAGCATCTTTGAAAAAATACGGTCCAATGATTCCACCAGCGTACAAACCACACCAAACAGTGCATTTTTCGGGATGCATGGGCAGTTCTTGAACGGCTTCTGGTTGCTCTTCACCCCAAATGCGGCAATTTTGCTTATTTACGTAGCCATTCAACCAGAAATGAGCCTCATCGCTCATCGGACACGGACGCGAAACACATTTCGAACCGAACACTGATTTTGGTAATAAAATTCAATGATTTGCAAGCGTTGCTCGTTAGTAAGTCTATTCATGATGAAATGTCAAAGCATACTGAGCATCTTTCTCTTTGACACCATGTCTGACATCCCACGTGATCTGTCAAATACTACTGCATGAAAATCCTAACCTCAAAAAAATCACCCGTTATTTCATAACTTAGTATGATCTATGAACATATGCATACTTCTAATACGTTGTTGTTACTTCATACGTTGTAAATTTTTTACAACTTACTTTTTGTGCCTAAATGCTTAGCTGAATTTCATAATAGTTTTTTAGGCTCGATTATACTTTCGTTTCAAAAATGAATTTCACATATTACACAATTTGTTTGGGACCCTAGCAATTTCAGATTACAAGTTTTTACAAAATATTTTTTAAGAGTAGTAATATATATTTATTCCAAATAATTAGGCGCACAATTATCAATGTTTTTTTACTTTTGAGTTATTTTACAATTTTAAAAATTTTGTACAAGTAATTATATTAGTGTTGCCATTTAAATTTTTTGATTCACAATTTGTTTTTCTTTCCTAGACAAAACGTGAATACAGATATTTTCTTACATGACGAGACAAATTTTTGAAAATAAAAATTTAAAAATATATTTGAAAAAAATTTTGACAAAACATATTTAAAAAAATTTTTGACAAAACATATTTAAAAAAACATTTTGAAAATAATTTAAATAATTTTTGAAAAAATATTTTGAAAAAAAAATTTTAAATATATTTGAAAATAAAATTTAAAAATACATTTGAAGAAAATTTTTTAAAATACATTTGAAAAAAATTTAAAAAGTACATAAAAAAAAAATTAAAAAAATACGTTTGAAAAAATTTTAAAAATACGCTTGAAAAAATTTAAAAAATACGTTTGAAAAAATTTTTTAAAATATATTTGAAAAAAAATTTTAATATATTTGAAAAAATTTTTAAAAATGCATTTCCAAAAACATTTTAAAAATACATTTGAAAAAAATTTTTAAAAATATTTGAAAAAAAAAATTTTTTAAATACATTTGAAAAAAAAATTTAAGACTTCGTGTTTTTCTTCATCGTATAATGTAAGAATAATTTTTTAAGTATGTATGAATACTTATAACTCATGTCGATGTGAAAGTTGTTTAGGATTTAATGGAATGTACGTGTATTAAAACAATTCAAATCAAATGCACGTTATTTAATGCGTTTCATAAATTGCCGTTATAAATGACAGTACTAATTTTACAACACACACTGCAAATGTCATTCGGAAAAAGTGGAAAAGCGCAAGCTAATAATTTTATTACTTAAAAGACATTTGTGAAATTAAATTTCTTACTTAAAGCACAAAAGCCTTCATATAACAGCGAAAGCATTAATAAACAAATATAAAAAGGATACAAAGCGTTTACATATAAAAACTGTAGAGATTCGGTACAACTTCTTTACATGTTGATTTTTTTTTGTTGTTGTTTGCTTAATAATATTTTTTCACGCAAATTAAATTTAAAAAATTATATTACTATAAAAACTTAGAATAAAGAAAATGGACGGTATAAATTTACTTTTGAGAGATGCCTATATTTTGAGTTCTTTTTCTTAAAAAACTAACCTATAAAAGGTTATTTTGTAAAAAAAATATTAAGAAATACGTAATATGAACATAAAACCAAACGACGAACTAAAAGTTAGCAAGCGAGCTTAATACGAAAAAGTTCAGCAAAAAAAATTACGACAAAAAATTTATTATTCAAACATCCAGTTGGAAGCAAAAGTAAGTGGGTCTACTTTTTTGGCAATATTTGTATATGGTATATGCCTTTTGTTTTTTGTTTTACTTTGTGTAGATAAGAACACTTGACTTTTTAGGAATGCCGCGACGTCTAAGACCTTGCTGCGAGTTGTACCACTTCCAACTGATCTTTGCTTATTTTTAAAATTGGCAGTGTGACACGCAACGCCCAATGAGAAATGTTTACACTTTAATTTCGCTTAATTTAATGTGATTTACTTTTGATCGCCATATATTGATTTTCGTGTACAGTTAAAAGAGTCGCTATTCACTTAAAGAATATTACTTTCGTTTCAGCCAAAGTTTTTTTATGAACTGCTACAGCTACTTTAGTTTAGTTTTCAATTTTCACGCGCATTACGTTATACTTCTCTATGGCTAAACGTTTGCGTCGTCGTTTGTCATGTCATGCTTAATATAATTACATAATTATTATGTGTAAAATACATTTTACGCTACGCTAATGCATCGATTTGCTTTTGAAAACCACATTGAACAGTTTCTCTTTTTTATACGTGTCAGTTTGTGTGTGTGTGTGGGTGCGTACGCTTACGTGCGTTGTATAGTTGTGATTGCAAGGTTGCAGCAGGCTGTGTAGAGTTGTAGTTACCGCGTCGACTACGTACTCCAATTGCCTATGTGCTGCATGCCGAACTATATGAACCACTCTTTCCGTTTTGTCACTTGATGGCCTGTTCTCGAGTGCAACACGGCCTCATCCGGGTCATCGGCGTTGTTGGCGCCCTCATCTTCGTGCGTCAGATAATCGCCTTTATGGCGGTGCACGTAACGGCCAATTAAGAAGATCATGAGCAGCAATAGCAGCAGCAGTATAACCAAAATGACTGTAACGAAAGCGATGTATGAAGGTAAAATGGGTTTTTAGAGACAAATGTTTGTGAGAACTCACAGCCTAGTACAATAGAGAAGCCGCCATACGCCTTACGCAATTTATCCTCATCGACAAGTGGTGGTGGACGCGTTTCAATTTCAATGGGCGGATGTGTAACGGGTTCCACGCCGCAAAAGTCTTCAGTCAATTGAGCTGTGAGGAAAAAAAGAAGGAAAAGCAGGAATAATTATTGTTTATAAAATTCAAAAGAAGTTTATTTGGTACACTTACTGCCCAGGGATTTGACGTTAGCTGGTGGATTCTGTTGGAACATCAGTTTCAGCGGGTAGATATCATCGAATTGCACACGCGACACACAGCCCACAAAACCGTCTGTCATCGATTCATTTTTGCCTATATACATGTACTGTATGTTGTTGAATTGCGCATCCGCGCTGGCTTTTATATCGAAATTATATTCGACTGGCTCGTAATTGTCCACTGTAAGCACCACCGTGGAGCCGCTGTTTTTACGTGAGAACCGCACATCGTGGTATTGACCCAAACCGAAATGTTTCTTGGGGAAAATAATCTCCTGACGCTCAAAACCGAAATCGAAAACACAGCGCAAATGACCTGCAAAGGCAAATTCTGTGTTTAGCATGCGAAGATCAATAAAAGTATTGGCTTTTCATAAAAAAACCGTTACACCCACCTGAATTCGATATTTGTATTGTCAAATATTCACCGGTCAAATTTGACGATAAACCGAGCAGAAAACCTTTGGGTATTGTTGTTGTAAATCCAACGCGTATATTTTCAGCAATCGTCGAACGGAAGGAGCCCTCAAACTCATAGCGTATAATAGAGCTCGTGCGCAAGTTGACGCCAATTTCTAAGTAAACAAAAACAAAACACGTTTAACAAGCGCTACTTAATATAAACGAGGCAAATTTGTAAGTTTACCATCAGCACAAATTGGGCCCTTGAATGCACTCCAACGGCAGTCGCACGAGTAGCCATCGTAACGTTCGATACACGTGCCATTATTTAGACAGGGACTGGACTCGCAACGGCCCACACAGTCAGCGCTAACGCCGTACAGACCACGCAGGGCATACTGTTTCAGATCCACCATTTTACCGTTGAGCAACAAAGCGCGTATGCAGCCTACATAGCCGTCACGATACTCGGTCGTAGCGCCAATTACCAAATCGGATGTGAGATGTAAGGCGCGTACTGGACCTGGTGGCTCACGCACCTCCGCTTTGATGGAGCCGTCAACGACGAGACGCGCTTCCTTGCTGTTGAGTTTAACAAAAATTTTTAATTATTTATGAGGTAAATTAAGGTAAAAGCAGTTAAGTACTACGCACCGATTGCGCTCCACGCTCACGGTGTGCCACTCATTGTCGTTCAAATGATAGCTTGTGCCGACATTTACGCCAAGTGGTCCGCTGCCCGCTTGATATTGGAACTGCAATTTGTTGCCACCGTTTATGCTCAATTTGATGTAGTCAGTCGGTCCAGTTGCATGGAAGAGTACAGCGTTTTCTTGTGTCGTCTTGAACTCCAAGTAAATATCACCCGAATGACCCATATCGAATGGCGGCAAATTAATGGTGGCATCGGCAATGCGGAATGTCACCACATTGGTGAATAGATCATCGCCTTCGCAGCGCAGCGAACCCAAAGTGTAACGTCCTTGTTTCTCGTCGAGCGGTGTGCCAGTGTCGCCGAATTTCACTGCGCGCACCGGCAAATGTTCCTTTTCACGTATGTCGCCACCATCCTCAGTCCATTCGAGACTATTCGAATCGCAGTTGCACCATTTGGTTGGATCGTGACATTTGCCCAAAATGCCGCACTCACATTTACGCGAACCGGGCAGTGCGCCAGCCCAATAGTCCATGGGTTGATTGTGGCGCGAAACCCACCAAGAGAAGGGACGGAAATTACCCGCTTCAGCTGTAAGTAGTATGTGGGAAATTGTTTAGTTTTAGCAACAGTTATTACACAAAAAAAAGCGTGTACTAACAAGGCGAATTGAAGAGACGCGATGAACGGCATGAGTAGCTCAAACGCTGCCAGCAGGAGTGTGAGCGATTCAGCAGCGCTTCAATTTGCAGCATATTGGCATCATACATGATATTCTGTTCGAATGAGCCTGGCTCTTGGAAGCCATCCACAGTGGTTGTGTGCTCTTGACTGTGACTAAGTGTGGTAATGACGCGACCATCGGCTACGAAGGACAACATGTTTAACAAAAAGTACGAATACAGTTTAAAAATATAAAAAGTGCTCCATTATTACTTACAATAGAACTCGCAAGTAACGGGGAAGGGTTCCAACGGACCACTGCCATCAACATCAATTTTCAAATTAACGCGCTGATTCACGTGACCCACATTCTTGTAGGCCTGGCACGACAGTGGATTGTTAGCTGCAAAAAATACACAATTATTTACAAACACTGCGTATAAAGCGCTTCAAAAGCTTACATGTGTGACACACAGCGCCCGCATAGCCCGTGTTGGCACAGTCGCAGAAGAACTCCATCGAATTCTGGTGGCAAACGCCACTGTGCTGGCATGGATTTGGATTGCAGCGATCAATCATTTGACAGGCGTCCACTACCACCTCGTCACCGCAACAAACCTCTTCGCCCTGCACCCAATCCTTGGGTAACTTATAATTGCCATCGACCAATATCATACGCATGCAACCCACAAAACCATTCTTATCCACACCGCCAGCGATGTAGTAAACTTTGCCCGTCGATATTTGTATGTTCTTCGTTGTGGTCATCGGCCGTTGATCGATGTCGAGCACCAAACGATTACGCCCAATTGTCAACACAAACGAATGCCATTTGCCGTCGTTGAATTGTTCGTCGTAGTTGTCCAGTATGATGCGTGGCTTATCCGCCAGTTTCATGTCGATTTTCACCTTGCCAAATTCCAAGAACACACGCACATAGCCGCCCGAGGCGAAATCATGATGCAGCATTATGCCTCTGTCCTCGTAAGTGCGGAAAAAGAAGGAAACATTCATTGTGCTTTGCGCTTCATAGCCCTTGATGCGCACATATGAGCCGCGTGTGGTGAACGTAACCGGGTAAATGGGTGGCGAGGGGCAAGCATAAACGGTGTGATACTTTGTATAACGGTACGCGTCTCCGTATTCGAAACTGTCCTTCATCGCGCGTACGAAATTCGTCGAATTGATGAATATGTTTTCCATGCAGCCAGTGAAATTTTGCGTTACAATAATGCCTTCTTGAATATTGGGTACACCACCGAGGTAGAGCTAAAAGTAGTAAACAATTTTATTTCATAATTAAAAAAAAAAAGTAAACATAACCTCACTACTTACCGCACGATTCAAATTCAAGCGCGTGAATTCGCCCTTAATGCGTCCACGTACTATGACACGATCCACCGAGAATATAATGTCACGGCGGTTGCGCGAAATGACCACATCGTGCCACACATTGTCGTCCAACAAACTGCCCACGGAGAGCGAAGTCATCAAACTGCTGCCCAAATCCAGATTCAATATCATTTTATTATCCTTCAGCTGCAAAGCGAAATAGTCGCCCTGTGTGCCGCGTGAGTACATAAGCAGGCCATTGGCGAAAGCGGTTTTGAAACGGAAACGTATTGATTCGCGTGTGGACGCCACTGGCTCATACTGCAGATCGTAGGTGACCAGGCCGGTGCCGTTGAAGTACAGATTCTCCGCAACTAAATCGAAAAAGTGTTACAATTAAAAAATTTTTAGATTTTGATGTTGTAAAGTAAATAACATGTCTGTCAGACTCACCATAATCGCAGCCATAGAGTTCCACACGCATCGAAATGCGATCGTGCCAGCGTGTTGGATTGATGCGCACCCACTGTGCAATAATGGGCACCTCGAACACATTGTAGTGTATGGAATTGCCGTCGGAGTTACCCTTGAACATCTGTGGGTGGATTTATGTTTTGTGTAGTAAACATAACCTCAAAATTAATGATACAAATAACATTCAAAACAAAATCACCAAAACCGAGAAGAGTGTAAGGACATGCAGAGTGTAGATTTTAGCAAACTTTCACCGACTGTGTTTGTTGGGAATTTTATAAAATGTGTCTGATAAAACACATACTATATATGTAAATATTCAAGGGAAAAATCACAAATGCAAAATACATACATACCATAGATCACAAAAAAAGCAAAAATAAAAATTAAAAAAGAAAAATAAAAAAAAATTAAAAAAAAAATAAATTTAAATTACAAAAAAAAAATAAATTAAAATTAAAAAAAAAATAAATTAAAATTAAAAAAAAAAATAAATTAAAATTAAAAAAAAAATAAATTAAAATTAAAAAAAAAAAAATTAAAATTAAAAAAAAAAATTAAAATTACAAAAAAAATATAATGAAAAACAAAAAATTAATAAACAAAATAAAAAATCAATATAGAATTTTTAAAATAACTTATTTTTCTTGTACATATGTATTTACTATTTTAGCCAATGAAATCGGGTTTCTTAGACAAAGTTTCAGTAATATAATCTAAAGAACAAAAATGTTTTTGAAACATCGTTTAGAAAACAAATGAAGAGTTATTATTTGGTAAGTATTTTTGTATTTTTTTTTTTTTTTAAAGTAAACTAACAGGTTTTTCAATTAAAGCGCTACAAAAACGCTTTGGGATATCAAGGAAATTCTTAATTCCTGTGAAAGTACCCAATTACAACGGTTTTCAAGCTTAAATCGGCCGATACTGCAATCGTCGCTGGCTTGTTGCCCACACTGCAGGCACTTCTTTATCTCACTGGCTCGGGAACATTTTATACTATGCCTGTGGATTCAAATTGTTCCACTAGACGCTCAATTTTTGATCTGACAGGACGAAAATGACTACCATAAATTGAACGTAGCGTTCTTAAAGTTGAGCCCGCTGACTCTAAATTTCGGTACTAAATTTGATAAATTTCGTCTCGTTGTAGGATCGTATATCTTCCCATGATGAAATGGAAAACCTTACTGAAGAGAAATGTCAAAAGTGCGGTAAAAAATATGGCGTCGTTTGCTGTCCCTAACGATCTACTTTTATAGAGTCCGCATTCAAAACCCCGTTATAATATAAAAATTAAACTAATTTTTGGCGACGTCGAAAATATTTTTTTTATATAAAAGATCACAAAACAAAATATCAACCTATGATAATAACGGTTTGTGATCTCTGAAAGATATTAGCCTTCCTTTTTCTACCTTCAATAAAAATTCTCCTTGATCTACATACATAAATTAAGTTTTTATATATTACAGTGTTATCTATAAGGAACTGTTTTGAAAGGACAAATCAACAAAAGAAATGTCAGAGGTCAATAAATTCTTATCGGTCAACCTGCAAAACAAGGAACAATCAGAAGTAAAATTTTTCACAGATCGTTTTAAACTCGTTCTCAAAACAGTGATTGACTACATAAGCGAAAGGATTAGAATTTAAAACTTGAAAAAACATTATTATTATTCTAGGAGTATTTTTTCGGTATTTAAAACTTTTTGGAACAGACCAGAAAGGTCGGAAATATTTACATGCGGCTAAGGGTTGTATGTTAAAAGAAATAAAATGCTAAGTGATATTTTTGCTCAACTATATAAAATACTTATTGCCACATTTAGAATGTGAGGTTAGAAATATTAAATAATAGGCTTAACAATGTTTTAAAAATTTAAAACGCTTAGACTTCCGTTTTCCGCACGGACAAATTGAAAAAACGTAAAAGGTTTTGCCAGAATGTTATAAAATTATAAAACATTTTTGGAAACTTGTAATTTTGAAAAAAAAAATTTAATGAAATAAAAAATTTGTATTTATTTGAAATAGCTCTAAACTTCAAAATTCATATACGCAAGAGATTTTGAAAAAAAGGTTAAAAACAAAACGCAAATCATTACTTCAAAAACACGATTGAACAATGGGACAAGACAATACGACAATTCTAAGATATTTATATTTATCTGATCTAGTACTATGACAAGCATCATGTATCATCACTTCTAAATACTCGTACTGTACCTGCGGCTCATTCGATGGATTCACATACGAGCGCCAGTATTCGCCATCATCCGAATACTGCACAATATACTCGGTAACAAATTCTTGCGTATGCTTACGGCCCATTGTGGCGATTTTGCGTGTCTTGCGTGCTTCACCCAGATCGAGTGTTAGAAAGTGATTGTAAGTGTTCTCGATCGGTGTCCAAGCGGAGTCGCCTTTATTGTTTAAGTGTTATTTGTTATTTACGCAGCATTTTGTGTTTCAAGTGTTAATATAAATGGAAGAAAGTGTGTTGGAGTTAGTGAGACAGTGTGGTATATAACTATAAGCTTAGGGGTATAAAGGGTGCAGCGAGTTCTCACTTGCGTGGAGTTGCGTTACTTAATTTTTTTGTTTTTGTGATAAAATACAACAATATTACATTTTTGTTGTCTTACAAATGTCAATTTTTATTTTCTTGCAACGATACAACGCCGCTCTATCACCCTTTATACAGAAATTACATTGTTTATGAATTGGATGTGAACTTTTTCGATAATTTGTTAAACACACACCATACAAACGCAAATCTCACGCACACCATGAAAAAAAAATAATAAAAAAAATAAATAAATAAAAATATTTTACAAAAATACATAAAGCACCAAAAAAAATACACATTTTTTATATTTTACAACAAAAGTGTTATATATACTAGAGAAATCTAAAAAAAAAGAAAATACTATACAAAATCCAAAGCGAATAATTAGAATAAGCGCATTAGCAGCATAACTACGGATTAGCACAATATTACCGTTACATAAAAAGAGGAAATGCGTGTGAGCAAAAAGTGGTGGTAAGTCCTGCTGAGTGCGCCCAAGCACCATTCTGCAGTAAGCCACTGCAAATATGTAAATGCAACGACTTACAGCGGCGTTGCATATGTCAGTCTTGTGTCATATTTCGAATTGGAATGCAATTCCTTTTAACATATGTCATGCATATTTTCCCTAATAAGTTTGACGCATTTCTGTTATCTTTAATTACTTTTATGCTCGGCTTTTTCAAGCCATTCACCTTTTTAATAAACCATTTTCAATATATATAGGTATGTATGTATGTACATATGTACAAATGCGGGTGTGTTGTTGACTGTTAATCTGGGGCTTACCTTAATGTTGCCACCTGGTTCTTTATAGTCGGCAAACTCCAAATCAGATATGCCATAACTAATTGAATATTCGGTGACATACTCATCGCTGTGCGGTCGTCCTTGCAGCGCGATGTGTGTCACATTTCTCACATAACCCAAATCGATGATAAGACGTTGATCGAAATCGGAATTTTTCGCCGACCACGAAGTACCGGCTATACAAGGATATATGTGTACATACATATGTATGTATATGAGAGTGATTGTAGGGGAGAAGGCAAAAAAAATAAAAGAAATGGTAAACAAAAACATTCACTACGAAAATTAGGACAAACGATAAAGCTCTAAAATAAAATGGTAGATAAATTAAAGACATAAAAAATACGAATTTTTCAATAATACTATATAAAATAATATTTTACGATTTCTAGAAAACATAAATAAATAAGCTAAAATATATTAAATAATTAATATTTACATACTAGATTAACTAATTGGAAGTAAAAAAGTCGCAACAGTTTGTTTGCTGGAACTATCGTAAGATGACCAAAGGGAGGAGGGAAGAGGGGTGTCAGATGAGTGGGGTTGATGGGGGAAATAAAGAGGTGACCATAGTCATGCGGAGACTCATTTCATGCAGGACATATACTGGATATGAACAGTGTTTATTCTGGATAAGTAGGATTTTAACCTGCTACAGTATCTCGAACGAAGCTGAGCAAGGATCACTCTCGTTTCACGCGGCAACGCTAGCTTTTTTTGTGCAATGGGTGTTGGGTTGACTGCAAGTGCGCCATTCACTGAGAGGAAGTCGGTAAAAGTACTAATGGCTCCACTGTGAATGGCGGACAGTGCTTGTCGGAAGTAAGTTGCCTCCGAAGTCTGGTCGGCGTATTGTTTGATGTCGTCGGCGTATTGTTTGACCTCCTCGACGTAGACGATCAATGGCCTCTTGATAATCCTAGAAGGCGGTTCCTCTCCCAGTAGGTGACTGCAGGGATGATTTCTAAGAAAGCACCCCAGCAGGAACCGTTTATCAAGAAGTTCAATATGCTCCTTAACTGTGATCGTACGGGCCTCAATATGCAGGTGGGAGACATCAAGAGGCCTCCTGTCAGAGTTCGAAGTGCAGTGTTCTGACAAGCTTCTGTGAAGCTTCCTCGACTGCGTTTTAGGCTACCATATTGGTACTTTGGCGATAATTGCATTCGTATGAGGAGTGAAGGAGCACAGATTGTCGAAAGTCAGACCTAAAATTTTAGGGTTATTGACTGTCGGGGAATATTAACGTTATCGACAGCAATATTAAAGTCAAATCTGAACTCCTAAGTCCAGTTTGTGAATATGGTTGCTTTATATTTAGTGACGGAGAGTTTTAAGTTCCGTACAGCAGGGAAGCGCGGAAGGTCGGGGAGATAGCCTTTACGGAAGCCCTCCTGGAGATCGACTTTTACATCAAGGGAATCCATAAGTTTTCAAAATGAATTGCCAATTATTAGAGTACTTAGTCTTACCATAAACTCTGTAACAATGTTTATTATGCATACAACGAGTACAAAATGCCAAAAAAGTCCATATCTTGAAAGGCGGTACACCTCTTCACTTCTGTAAGTTAAAACTGGATAAAGGTGTACCAGGAGCATGTTTTAGAAGGCGGAGTAAAGTAATTAAGCGAAACTCTCTTGGGTGAAGAATATTGAATCTTCTAGCAAGATTCTGCTCCAGCATACAAGACAAAATACCACCCAGCAGTGGCTTAAAAGCAGTATTCTCGCTCCAATGGAACAGCCGGTTAGAAGTCCAGATCTGAATCCAATGGACTAAAGTTTGTAGTCAGAGATTGAGAACATGGCCTGGCGAATACCGAAATGTGGAAAGTATAAAAATCTTCATCTATATTACGGCGTGAACTTGTAACAGCACTTATGGTAGGATTGAGTACATTGAATTTTGAAAATAAGTATGTATTATTTTTATTTAATAAATAAATGCCTCTCCAAAAAAAATTCACAAATAAAAACGTTTTTTCTGATTTGCAAGTGGATATAATCCTTTAAATAAATCAAAGTTTGCTAAAGAGTAAAATATTCAGTTAAATATCGGCACTATAGCCAGGATCATTTGCTGTATCAAATCAAACGTTACAAAAATACCCTGGCAATAATAAATCACAAACAGTTGAATGACTTTGTAAACTTCAATCCTACTTTCAACTGAATGACATAAAGTCATGCACAATTAGTTAGTTACCAGTTTTGTTTACCCAGAGCAAACCAGTGTATCGATTGATTTGTAAGCGTGACACCCCCGCATTACCAAACACGGTCTAACGATTGTGTCGCACAAATGGAAACACGTGAACGCCGAAACGCCGAAACGATGAATTAACCAAAGGGAGCCGGCACATACAAACACTCGCACAATAAGAACGCGAAATCCCTAAATATTAAAAGGCAAAACCTAATGACAATGACGACGGAGGCACACAAATAGCCCAAGCAGAAACTACAATTGAAATGGCAACAAATGGATTTTAAGAAGCAGGGAGTGTAGCTAATGCAGCACGCGCTACGCAGCAAACAACAACAGTTATTGTAGGAGTCGGAAATTGCGGTGCCAAATGCTGGCGTTCCAGACTTACGGACGAGTTGTGAAAAGACAATAAATTTTGAATTGAATAGGTGACAGACTAAAGAAGAAAGCAGCAAGAGGAGTGAAAGTAAAATTGAAAACTAATTGAAATGATTATCAAAATCACCCAAATTTGCTACAACTGAACACAATAACAACTAAAAGTAAAGTCTAGTGCTCGAAATTGAAAGGGTCGTGAAGCAAGCAAACTACCCTTATAGAATGCCTGCCAACTAGGGGGATAGTGCAATATTTAGAAATAAAATCATTCTTTCCAGGTTTTTTTTCTTGTTATCGCTTTGGTTTCTGCTGCAGTGCTCTTTGGAAGGACACGAAATTGCCATTGCAATATGGCACAGCATCGAAATACGTGTATATACAGTAACTACATACTTACTTATGTACATATGTATGTACATAGATACGTATATACTTGTACTTACAATTTTATGGAAAGGTTGCTCATGTCTGAATTGCTGATATTTCCTTTTCGGGCTTGACAGCAGTGCCAAAACTAAATGGTCATGCGGCATAACAAATATGCTTGCCAAGCTAACGGGTGATTTTTTTGAGGTTAGGATTTTCATGCAGTAGTATTTGACAGATCACGTGGGATGTCAGACATGGTGTCAAAGAGAAAGATGCTCAGTATGCTTTGACATTTCATCATGAATAGACTTACTAACGAGCAACGCTTGCAAATCATTGAATTTTATTACCAAAATCAGTGTTCGGTTCGAAATGTGTTTCGCGTCCGTGTCCGATGAGCGATGAGGCTCATTTCTGGTTGAATGGCTACGTAAATAAGCAAAATTGCCGCATTTGGGGTGAAGAGCAACCAGAAGCCGTTCAAGAACTGCCCATGCATCCCGAAAAATGCACTGTTTGGTGTGGTTTGTACGCTGGTGGAATCATTGGACCGTATTTTTTCAAAGATGCTGTTGGACGCAACGTTACGGTGAATGGCGATCGCTATCGTTCGATGCTAACAAACTTTTTGTTGCCAAAAATGGAAGAACTGAACTTGGTTGACATGTGGTTTCAACAAGATGGCGCTACATGCCACACAGCTCGCGATTCTATGGCCATTTTGAGGGAAAACTTCGGACAACAATTCATCTCAAGAAATGGACCCGTAAGTTGGCCACCAAGATCATGCGATTTAACGCCTTTAGACTATTTTTTGTGGGGCTACGTCAAGTCTAAAGTCTACAGAAATAAGCCAGCAACTATTCCAGCTTTGGAAGACAACATTTCCGAAGAAATTCGGGCTATTCCGGCCGAAATGCTCGAAAAAGTTGCCCAAAATTGGACTTTCCGAATGGACCACCTAAGACGCAGCCGCGGTCAACATTTAAATGAAATTATCTTCAAAAAGTAAATGTCATGAACCAATCTAACGTTTCAAATAAAGAACCGATGAGATTTTGCAAATTTTATGCGTTTTTTTTTTTTAAAAAGTTATCAAGCTCTTAAAAAATCACCCTTTAGCATTTCAATGCTTGCAAGGAACACTCAAATGCTGTAAATTTTCACACAACTAGGGGAGACAAATGTACATGGTACATTCACATGCCCACTTACCGTGTATAAAGGGTAAAGCTAGCACAAGGACAGAAAATCGTAATGCAAAGAGGCAACGACGACGGCACGGGGCACTGTGGTCGTTCCGTGTATACTTATAACAACAACAATTCAAATAAATAATAAATGGTGCAGCGCACGAAAGCAAAATTGCAATTGAAAGGGTTCCGTGTTGCATTCAAGCGTTTAAAGTTCATTGAATATGATTTGAACCGATCGCTTACCGCAAACGGCAGGTGAGAACTAGTGTGAGCTTGAAGGACCGCTAAAATATGGGATAATTTTTTTTGTTCGATATCACAGCAAGAATTCGTAGAATTTGTTTTAAGGATTTTCCGCTTCATTAAGTTCCATGAAATAAATAGTTTTGGGTTAGCTGAATAATTGCTGTAAGTAGTTAGTGATTTTGATAATTTGAGGTTAGGGTATATTTTTCATATATTCTACATGTTTGTGTGTACTCATAAATTAATGTATAGAGTTATTTAAAATATATTTTTAAAAGTTATATTTATACCCTGAACAGGACAAATTAAATTTGCCACCAAGTTTGCAAAACACCGAAGGAGCATAGGAGTCTCAAAAAGTAGAAATACCCAAAAAGTATACATAACCGTGTCCGTCTGTCTGACCGTGTATTTGTATATAATCGGCATAGTCCCTCAGTTTTTAAGATATCGATCTGGAACTTTGCCCACGTTTTTTCTCCAAAAGAAGCTGCTTATTGGGCAGAATGATTTAGCTGCCATACAATCTGATCTACCACGTTAAGACGTGAAGGATAATAAAGCTTAATGTTTTTTACCGTTTTTTTTTTTTTTTTTTTATAAAAATACCTATGAATTTCTATACAAAATTTTGTTCAAAAGCGAATCTTACTACACAAAGATTAAATAAACCGTAAAATAGTTCTAATATCAAATCAAAGTAAGTAATTTGTCGAACAAACAAATTCCACTAATTATTATATAAAGTAAATACAGATAAAAAAAAACTAAAATAATTTACGTTACAATAAAAGCAATTAATATAAAAAATATATTTTTATTCACATATGTACATACATCAGCAATACAAAAACACGTTTATGCCTAAAACTATCTTGTGGTATAAATACAAGCAGGAACTATCGCTTCAGTTCTTTTTTTAAAACTTCTCTACAGTATTCTACTATCTCAGCGTCTGTTGCTTTTTCCGTCGCCACCAAAAGGTCTTCAATTTTTACAAGTTCAAATTTTCCCAGTACTGGCTTATAATTTTTAAACGCAATTGCTGCACAATACTTTGGATCTAGCAAATGCTCTTCAAAGTGGAAATCATTTTCGGGCAAATCTTTGCGGCGTAATGTTGTGCCAGTTAATGGTGATGCCGCAACATCCAATTCACGCGTAGTATCCACAGTGAAACTAATTTTTTGCAAATCAACAGTAATGCCCACACCGAGTTCTTTAACATACGCCTCTTTGAGACACCAATGACGCATAAACGCCTTCACTTGGTCGGCCTCATTATGCTGTGGGTGACGTATATAGCGCCATTCACTGTCAGAGAATTTGCGTTGCATTATACGAAAGAATTCAGCTAGATTTTTGCCTCCGCTATATTCAATTTTCATAACATCAACGCCAACTCCCACTTTTGAAGTGGCGGTAGTTGCAGGTGTGTCTATGTCACTTTCGGCAGAAATGCCTGCAAGCACTACAAATTTCCCCTGATGTGATACATTGAACGCGAGTTGATTGCGGCATTTATCTTCTGGTTGCAACCAATAAGGCTTTCCACGTACATCACGTGCAAATCGCACATCCTTATAGTCGACATCACTATAGACACTGACGAATTTTCGCATTAACAGGCGACCAACTAGAGAGGAAAGGAAATCATCAAGAAATACGAATTTCATCAATCGATCTCGTTCCTCAGGCTGTATGACAGCGACAGCCTGTGCTAGTTGCGGTAATGTTGGACTCCAGCTGGCCAAATCAACGGCCCAACGAGTACATTTATGTTGCATCATTGTCTTAAACTTTTGTAAACTAATTTATAGTAATTTTATTTAATTTTCTTTATTAAAATTAAATTTATAAACAATACATCACAAACAAGTTGATTCCAATTGGAAACTGTCGAAATGTCAAAATGTGCACAAAACAAAACTCAATGACATGTGTAAGAGAGCGAAATGAGCACATGCAGTGCTACCAACCTCTGAAGCACAAAGCGATAAAAAATGTAAACATACCGTAGTGAGGGCAGATTGTGCTAAAAAGCTACTTCGTATGAAGCAAAATATGGTTTAATGCTGGTTAATAATTACTTATGAAAACAAAATAATAATACAATAAATAAATAAAAAATAGACTAAAATTCCAAATATATATGTATATAATATATATGATGCACACAACTAATAAGTTGATTTCATTCAAAAGAACCGGATACACTTAGTATGTGCACATAAAACTAAAAATAAATAATGTTCAAAAGCGATATCAATAAATTGTTTTTGAAATATAGAATTGCGTACAATACTGAAGAAGTAAATTTCAAAACTCTATAAGATCATGTCGAATAGACACTTGTTTGTGGTAAGCTATTTAACAGATAAACTATAAACAGCAGATTTAAAGAGATAAATTCTATTAAACCAAAAAATTTCATATATTATAAAACAAAAATATTTGTTCCATTTACTAAAATAAAAGCAAAAGTATGTTTCCATTATCCGCTCACACAGAAACTTCGCCACTGTACTTAATTGTATAAATTATTGTATGATACTTTAGTTCAGTATAAAATTTGAACACACGAACTCGCTTTCACAATATTTTATGATTCATAATAAATTATATGATAAAAATAAAAATTATTTGCTATTTTACAGAGAATGCAAGCATACGTATGTATGTATGTATGTATGAATATTGAGTCTATGAGTTTATTGAAAGCACATTTTACCGTACAGCTTTTTGTTTAGAAAAAATAGTGGAATTTTTAATGAAAATAAAAGAGTGTGTTAACAAACAAATTTATAAATCAACAAACCCCCTAGCAAGGTGTCTGATAAATGGACATACATACATACGTATGTACATGTATAAATTATAGAATTAATCTTTTCATATATCAAAGAAGCAGCAAGCAACATTTCATCAACACTTACCATTAAGGCGCGCCTTTTCCGGACCTCTATCGTTTAAAGATGAAGTGGCCGTAAGAACAGCATGCTCCATAAGTGGTTGATTACAATCGTAATCAGAGAAGTAGTCGTTATAGGAATCTGAAAACAAGCAAAATTTTAAAATTTACATCTAGGAAATAACGCAGCAATATGTATGTAAGTTTTAACTATGTGTTTTTAATTTATAAATGTATTGTTTGTTTTGCTTAAAATGTGACCCACATTCACAAACACAAGGTTTTCTTTTCTGGCACTCATCCAACTGAAGTTGTCAGTTCTTGTAATTAAGTTTTCATATCAGCTATTTTATTTTCATTAAAAAATGGGAACAAGCTCTCACATTTCTCTTCTTGAATAAAAATAGCAGGAACAAATTATTGGTATTCTTGTTGCATGCATTTTTGTTAAGTTGTGTAATTTTCTACAGCAACTACCTACTCTCGTGGTCGACAGCTTACATACAAGCCAGTAAACGTTTGATTTTGACAAGTAAACAGAAACGTGATACAAAGCTTCTTTAAATATTATAATTTACGAATATACTTGGGTATGTATGTACCTTACCATGAGCATTATCCTGCTCATGAACACTTCCCAAATATATTATATACACACTTCCACTTACTCATATTTATGTAAACAAGACTAACAACACCCTACCTTCGTTTGCAAAATAAACCACCCTTTTTTGAGTGGAGCAGACAATCTGGCTGTCGCCGTCGCCTATGTATGTATAATGTTTGGCTTGTTTTGTGTTCATGCTGCCTTATCCTGGCTAAGTGCCACTACTACTGAAGTGCGACTAACAAAAGTATAATGCAACAATTCTTATATATATGTGGGTTTTAAGCTTTCTTTACTTATTTTACTATACTTTCTATAATATTACTTACATACATATACATATGTAGTATATGCACGATATTCGCAAAAAGAATAGCAAAACAGAATTAATATATTTTAAAATAACATGGGTTGGACAAAGATCAAACATGTGTAATAAAGTTTATTTCATAACATATTTGGTTATATATGTACATGGAATGGATTATCCCGATTTCCATTTAAAACTATTATTCATGAATATCTATGAGCATATGGATATGTACATACATGTTTGACTATTGCTTGATCAATTATGTTGTTGTCTAGGAGTTTGCAAATATGCCAATGGTTGTTTAATCGAAGTCACTATTAGCTTCTACGAACCCTCCCAAATGTAAAATCGAAGGAACTTGTCTGGAGCATTGCAGACGATTTTTTTTTTGAATATGTACATAAATGGTCTCACAATAGCAAAGCCTGTAATACCAACATTAAATTCACGTGTTTGACATGGTGCTGAACCTTTGACCGAAATATTTCGCATGCGCATTAAATGTTCCGGCAGTATGTCATAAAACGCCGGTGCCGATTTGTCCTTGATAAAGTGTATACATATCCAGCAGCAAATTATTGCAATCAGTACGTTCATACGTACATGCAAATTTATGTACTTAATTAAATACTTTAAATATTCTCAATAAAAAAGTTACAGGATCATGTTTGTTATGAAATTTTTAGTTGATGCAGTTTTATGAATCAGCGGTCATTAGCTTTTATACATAATATTTAAAAACAAAAACGAGAACAACCAATAAAACTTTATTATACCCTTTCCCCCTTCACCCAAAATATGGGTGTTACTTTTATACTCTCTGTTTTGACTACCTAGTTCGTAAGCTATCTAGTGCTGGAGCGGACAAGTTCAGCTTTAATACGCTCTCTGCGTTGATCACACGTAAACGGCTTTGAGCGAGTGTGGACAAATCATTTGTTACCAACAATATATGGGAGCGTAAATAGCCAACATGTTCAATTAACCACAGCAAGAGCAACGAATGATGAGACATCGCCATTACGATCTCAATGTGGAGTCACACCCAAAAAAATTATAAATGTCAGAGCTCTAATTTTATAATAAATTTAATTTTTCCACATATTTTTTCCTATAAGTTTGAAAAAAAATCCCAGAAATAAAAGAAATGCTTTTTCTCCAATTCCATAATTACCTGCAGTAACATTCCGTATGTTGCAGCTTATGAAAAAAATTCCACAACAAAGCAGCGCTCTCGTCAAATCAAAGGCATTCATTTTTGTATAATATAATTAAATATAGATTTCAGCTAGAATTCATTTAGTACATTGGTGAATACATGAAACAAATTTTGCACTTGTTAGGCGTCCACCTGATAACCACTTTTTAATAATTTCTTTAAGCTGTTGGCAGTGAAATTTACTTCTGCTGCCCAGCGGAGCGCTAGCTTGACACACCAGCACAATTTACAGCACTCGCGCACCGATTTTTATTTAGCGTAAAGAACCCAACCCAAGCATGTGTACAATTATTTTTTCCTTTAAAAATGGATTTCTATAATATCTTGAAGAATTCTTATAGCACAATATGTGTATTACACTAAATAATAAAAACCGTCACACTGCTGCAACAAAATATTGTTCTACACAACTCCACGTTCGAATCGAATTTGAATGCAAGAGTTCGTGATCTCTTCAAATAACTCTCTTGTCTAACTTGACATTCCAATAAGAAAAATGTTTAATATGAGAATTCAAAAGAAAGAAAATGTTGGCAGCATTGCAACACAGGGTTGCACTAAACATTTTTATTTAGATATTTTGTATAAAACTGCCCCTAGGGAAATTCGAAAATATCTGAAAGTTTTTGAATACGACTATCATTAATCATTATTCCTTATTGCTGTAATTAAGTTTAACAAAACTAAGTTTAAGAAGATATACGCACTTTAAAGTCTGGGAGCAGCCCAACACAGGGTTGTGTGGCGTCATACACAAATGTCAACATATTTTATTTCTTTGTTTATACATCAATTTTGTTTTGTGTCACAGTTTGACAATTAAAAGCGAATTCAATAAAAACAGTTGTCTAAATTGGTAAACACAAGAAATTTTAACTAAATGTAAAATTGTCAATTAAAGCGCAGTCCAAACATGAACAGCCTCAATATACCCACAGATTTTGGCCCAGATTCAGGCGGTCGTGTAAAAGGTTTGGTTATAGTTAAGCCTATTGTATATGGTAATATTGCACGATCCTTTGGCAAAAAGAACGAAGATGGGCATACACATCAATGGAAAGTATATGTAAAGCCGTATCACAATGAAGATATGTCCGTTTACGTGAAAAAAGTTCACTTTAAATTACACGAAAGTTATGCCAATCCAAATCGAATTGTAACAAAACCGCCTTATGAAATTACCGAAACCGGTTGGGGTGAATTTGAAGTAGTCATCAAAATATATTTCCACGATCCTACAGAAAGGCCGGTAACTTGCTATCATATATTAAAGCTATTCCAAAGCCCTGTGGTTGATGGTGAGCTATCGAGCACAAATTTGGACAATACCAAACGAATGGGCGCTGCTAATGTGCATTTGGTATCCGAGTCTTATGAGGAAATCGTTTTTCAAGAGCCCACACAGCTAATGCAACATTTTCTCATGAACGTACAACCGTTAACAAGTGGATCATATACACATGATACCGACTGTAAGTGTTATAATCTGTATTTTTTTTAAATATTATGTTTTTTTTTTTTTAATATTTAGTTGAAACGAAGAAAGAGAAAACCTTGGAAAATATAATTGACGTAAAAGGAAAAGTAAAAAGTGAGATAAACTCCCTAAAGGACAAGTTAAAACTAGCACGTGAAACCATAGCGAAGTTCAAAGCAGAACTTGCTAAAGTACAAAAGCCACCCACTTCATAAATATATAAGCTGAACTTCAAAAAAAGATTTGCAAAATATTTGAATAATTACAGATAGAAATACAACTTTTTTATTTCAATGAAAAAATATATGTTTTATTTGTTTATAAAATAATTCAATTTGCAACAAATTTTTGTTAATGGTTTCAGACAATGTCCATAAATTGTAGTTCAGATAATAGCATCACGGTATTAGGTAGTGGCCGTGGCTGCGGAGAAAGTACAGTTATAGTCTGTCTATCCATATCCACATCAGTACTGAAATGATTGAAAAAAGTCTCTCCAATTATGTGTCAAAAAATTTATTTTTTATATTACTTACACGCAAACAAAACCAGCCACATTAGTTCCAATCACGTCCTCATCGGTCGATTCAGCAAAACTAATCGCTAAAATATGATGTAGCAATGAGGGGTTGGGCGTTACTGCCACAACCTTGGTTTTATTGTCTTCCGCTTTCATACCAATAGGCATACAGGAATCTGGCAACGGCGGAGCGCCAATTTTGTACAACTTCAAATCTTGAAACTTTACCTCAAATGAGAATGGATAGAAAGGTGTTCGATGGCCGTAAAAGTATTCCTTGATACGTAGATCGCGCTGTTCGCTACGCAAATCTCGACTTCGTTCTACCACACCACCACTTTTTGGCAGTAACACGACACGCACAAACGACGGCATATCCCTCAAAAGCTCATTATACAAACGCTCCTGATCTAATACAAAGATAGCGTTGACTTCGAAAGCCTGTGCTGTGTGCAATAAGTGAGCGTAGCCGTCACCCTTTACCCATCCACAGGTGTTTATTATCATGCCCGAATGTTTCGCTAAAAATATGTACATGTTGATATGTTACCGGACAAAAATTATATTTATTTACTTCGCTTGTTGACATTCATGGATTCCAGCGTTACTTCAGCCATTTTCGAAACTGTCGCTTTATACAGTACATTATTACTACCTGGGCCTTTATGACCGAAGTGATACACTAAGGGTGCAGTCTGAGAAAAGCCCTCTTCAATACTGGCCGGACGTTCAATGAGTATTGTAGCAATAGTACCTGGTATAGAAATAGATCCCTGTCCGACGTCAATGTCAGCGTATAGAGGACGTCTTCCAAGTCGTACAGCATAATTAAGAAATATGCGAGATAATGTGCTTTTTCCTACGTCTAATGGTCCTACAATCATTGCAATTGGTCCCCGTTCATCCTTTTCTTCAGCACTAGCACGCATTTGCTCTAACGCCGCATGACAGTTTAAGTATTGTACCATTGGCGTCTCCTTTGAAATGTAACTAACATCAGTTTTGCCATTTACATTTAACACGCAACCATGATAGGTAAAAATTGCCACTTTCGCGCCAGTTAGAAACTCGTATTTTTTCTTCTTAACTAATTCAGTACCAAACATTTCGGCAAAGCCAGAAATGAGCTAAAAATTCAACATTTAAATGATGAAAATTATTATAATTTTTTAAACCCACCGTAACGAAAACCTTCGCATCCTTGTCTTCTATTTCAAAACGCAGTTCAGAATCTGCTTCCAATGTGAATTCTTCGCCTTCTTTGGGCTCGTCAGACATTGTTCAAAACAGTTTGGTGCCCAAAATATAATATAATTACCAAACAAGGCAATATTGTTTAGAATTTAGTCTTTAGAAAATCGTGTTTGACGCTTAAATATTAATGTTGTAATATTGTTTATAAACAGCTGATATGCAGGGTTGTATTGACCTAATCATACAAAGTCTTTGGCAAAAGGCAATTCGACCAGTTTTTAATTTTAGGTTTTTTCAACAAAAAATGTCGGAAACATTTAAAAAAAATGTATTAGATAATAGAGTTATTCGATGCAGATATAGAAAAGTTGAGCAATTTTTTTTTTGTTGCATTGAAGTAAAAACTTTTTTTTTATGGAAAAGGAAATTTGCTAGATTAAATGAAATATAATGGTTTCATTACTGTATCACCGTAATTACTATATTAACAAATTGCTTAGTTTTTAAATAAAAGTTAAAGATTCTAATTTGGATTATAAAGATGTGCAACTAAAACAGTTCTATGAAACTTTTAAGACTGCTTAGACACCTTAACGGCAGAATATAACAGCTGGGAATGCTATCACAATTTCACTATTGTGAATAACTAATATTTATCAGAACTTATAAATAATAAAGTCAAGCTGTAAACAAACTATTGAACAATGAGTAACATTTATATTCAGGAACCCCCGACTTCAGGAAAGGTAAGTTATTTTCTCTATTAAAATGGCCATTAAATTAATTCTCTTTTATAGGTTCTCCTCAAGACTACCGTTGGTGACATAGATATAGAATTATGGTCTCGAGAATGTCCCAAAGCATGTCGCAACTTTATACAACTTTGTATGGAAGGATACTACACTGGCACAATTTTTCATCGCGTAGTCAAAGGTTTCATTGTACAAGGTGGTGATCCCAATGACGATGGAACTGGTGGAGAATCCATTTACGGTCACACATTTAAGGATGAATTTCATTCTCGTCTACGTTATGCGCGGCGTGGACTTGTTGGAATGGCAAATGCCGATAAAGATGATAATGGCTCACAGTTTTTCTTCACTTTGGCCGCCACACCGGAACTTCAAAACAAAAACACGCTTTTCGGCAAGGTGACAGGTGATACTTTGTACAATATGCTTAAACTGGAGGAGGGTTTAGTGGATCATAATGAACGTCCCATGTATCCTCAAAGAATATTGGGCGCTGAAATATTAAGCAATCCTTTTGACGATATAGTGCCACGAAAAGTAGCAAAAGAAATTAAAAAAGAAAAGACTAAAAAACGTGAAAAGGGAGTCAAGTAATTAAATTAAGTTCTTATGTGGCGTGAAACTGTTTTCTAAACCGTTTTCTTTACAGAAATTTTGGGTTGCTTTCATTTGGTGAAGAAGCAGAGGAAGATGAAGAAGAAACTAATCAATTTGTACAAAAAAATGCCGGAAAGGCAAAATCTATGCACGATGTGGTAGATGACCCCAAACTTAGCAAGGATGCCTTACGTATCGAAGATACCAACGTGAGGTCAGATGATGAAGACATGTTGGAAGAGGAACGAAGGCTAGCATGCGTCAAAAAAGAACCAGTGGATGATGATGATATAGAGGAGCGTCGGCAGCGAATCAAAGATAAATTGCAATTAAAGACAAATGAGGCTAAAAAAGTAATTAAAACGGAAGCAATTGAAATAAAAGAGGAAATTTCTGACTCTGATGAAGACGTTTTGTTGACACAAGAGCAGGAGCAAAAAATAAAGAGCGAATTAAAGAGGTACCTACAAATTATATTTCATCAACATTTTTACACATATTTTAAAATAAACCGTTAATACTTTTTAGAAATGAAATTCGACAAGAAATTCAAAACCTGAAGAAACAATACCAAACTGAAAAACGTCAAAGAGAAAATTTGGGTGATAAAAAAAAGGAGAAAAGTAAAACTGACGAACTAAGTGTTAACTCTGCTGAAGATAATGAATTTATAAAAAATTTTGTCGATGAAAAAGTGAAATACAGTAGCTTAAAATCAAAAATACCAAAAAAGGGTGCCAGCCGAGAAGATTTTACTTTAAGCTTACTAACGAAATTCCGAAATAAATTGGATGCACTTAAACAGAAGCAATCTGAATCGAATGAAACCAATGAGTCTTTAGATGATGGAACCATAGAGAAAGAAATTCAAGGCGACGATTGGTTGGCGCACACATTAAAATTCGAAGAAGCGACACCCATATTGGCGAAAGATGCGTCCACTAAGGGTGACGATTGGTACGATGCATATGATCCTAGAAATCCGCTTAACAAACGTAAAAGAGGAGAAGGTTCTAAAAGTGGGGGAAGTAGTAGTAAAAGTTCTAGACGGCATTAGGGAAAATTTGAAATATATTTATTTTGGTATCAAAATATAAAATTTGGAAGCAAAGAATTTACAATATTATGGAGTTTTGTTAATCTTCTCAAAATATTTCGTTTTCTCTTTGGGATTTGGAACAATCTGAAAATAAAATATGTTAGTTTATAACTATGGATATGTGCAATTTATTTTATTACTGTTTCTGCACCAGGCTTCCAACCAGCCGGACAAACTTCTCCATGTGTATCGGTATATTGGAATGCTTGTACCAGACGAAGTGTCTCATCTACTGAACGTCCCACTGGCAAGTCATTCATAGTAATTTGTCGCAAGATTCCACGATGATCAATGATAAATAGACCACGTAGTGTGTGACCTAAATCTTCTAAATAAACTCCATAATCCCTGCTAATCTTATGCGTTAAGTCCGAAAGCAGTGGAATTTTTACATATCCAAGACCACCTTCTTTTCGGGGTGTGTTTATCCAAGCCAAATGTGTAAAATGTGAATCTACACTAATCGCCACGACTTCAGCATTTATCTTCCGGAATTCCTCGATGCGATCAGAAAACGCTATAATTTCAGTGGGACACACAAAGGTGCTGAAAATAAAAATGTATTCGTTTATGCAATTTGATGAATGGTGAATATAAATTTTCACTCACAAGTCAAGTGGATAAAACAGAAGTACTAAATATTTTCCATGATATTGGGAAAGTGATAATTTGACGAATTCTCCTTTCACAACAGCCGTTCCTTCAAAAGTTGGAGCTGTCTTAGATACTACAAAAAGAGTAAACACACTATAAATATATCACAAACAAATATATTCATAACACGTACTGACGGCTTTAGTGGTTTGCAACTTGTGGTCACCACGAGGTCCTTCGGAAGGATAAACAGAGCCTCCAGCAAACGAATGGCAAGAACCACTTTCGGCATATTTATTACCGGCTGTTAATACTGCACACAGTATAAGAATACAAAGTTTCAACAACATTGTGCGTGGTAGCATCCGAAATCTGTAAATATTAATTTGTAACAGTTTTAACACGTATAAAGCCACGCAAACACTTTTTAGACACTGAATGGTGATATCTAAACGAACTTAAGCGTGGTCACCATATACATATGTGCTTATATAGTACTCATGCGTGTATTGTTGATAAAATTCTTGATTGATGCCGGCTTATTTAACAAAATAACAACTTATCAGTTAAAATTGTTTTTACACATTAAAGGAAAAAAGAGAGGGAACTAACACTTTGATGACGGAAGCAAATAAGAGAACAATAACAAAGGGAAACTGCAGTATAAATAAGTTAGCAATGTTAATTTTTAAGAAATTATAAATCTGGAATACACACTTTGTTCAAAGGTTATTGTCTAGTTTACAGATTTTTAAATGTTTTGTTTGAAACTATAAATATTTTAGCGTCACTCACTTTGTAAAATGTAATAATAAAATAAAAAACAACGAGATAAAGATTGGCACAGTGTAACCGGCAAAAAACACAGGGTTGTATTATTTGTCATAATGTACACCAACTCACTAAGCCACTTTTTATATTTATTTCACAAAATAATAAAACTAATGTATATATAATTAAAAAGAGTTATAAACTTAAGGTCGTAATCAATTTGTAATTTGTACAGAAACATCTTATTATTGTTAAAACTTTTTTAACAAAACTAAAAATATGTTCCCTTTTCAGTACACCCTTTCGCATTTAACTTATGTTTTTATCAAGAGTTTCTATCATTCTTCCTGCCTATTGGATTGTTGTTGCGGTTTAATTTTCCCTTTTTTGTTTAAGGAGTGTCTGTTACGCATTTTTATTTAGTTATTTTAATTTTGAACGAATTGTTTAAAATTTATTAAAACAATAACAAAGACCATTAATCAAGTGTAATTTAAATCGGCATAAAACTAAACTTATAACTTCGATAAGAAGAATTTTGAAAAAACCTAGAACCTTGTGAATGCTGAACAGCCAAGAAAATTAATATTTAAAGCGCTTACGATTACTTCATCCACAAAAAAATATAATCAACGTTCAGAATGCAAAAAAATCGGGACTATGAAGGGGTGCCTCAAGATGCTCCACCAATCGTGAGACAACCACGAGCCACTATGTCACCAGCAGGTAATTTTTTTTCATAACTAAGTACAGAATTTTATGGAAGTAGGTCTACTAACAGTTTATTGATTCCTCACCAATAGAGGCTTGGATGAGCATTCCTATAGGCATACCTAACTGTCCAACTGGTCTAGAGTATCTAACAGCCGTGGACCAGTTGCTTATAAAGCAACAAGTGGATTTGGTTGAAGTATTCTTTGGCTGTGAAATGAAAAACAAATCAAAAATAAAGAATTCTGCTGGGGAAAATGTCTATCTGGCTGTGGAAGATACACATTGTTTGACTAGAAACTTGTGCGGTTCCTGTCGGCCTTTCGATATTCAAATTCTTGACAACTTTCAAAATGAAGTGCTGCATATATATAGACCACTACGTTGCGAATCCTGTTGCTTTCCATGTTGTCTGCAAACATTAGAAGTATCTTCGCCGCCCGGAACGGTTATTGGCAGTGTGGAACAAGAATGGTCACTATTACGTCCATTATATTTAATTAAAAATGCTTATGGTGAAAATGTATTACGTGTGCGTGGGCCGCGCTGCACTTTCAAATGCTGTGCGAATGTGGAGTTTGATGTAAGTAATTTAAACTTTCTAAGCAATCTAAAAATTAATACATGTGTATGAAATATATATTAAAAAAAAAATAGTTTTATCTGGGTCGTCTCATAATGTTTATTTTTTACTCTGAACATGATATATAGAGTTTACCTTTTCTTTCCTTTTCTCCACAAATACCTGCTCATTTGTCAAAACCCCCGATTACAAACCTCTGTATTATAAGCTTCCATGCAAACTGAATCAACAAAAGCATATTCTTGATTGGAAACCTTTTTTTATTTGATGAGATATTCTAATGAAATTTGGCTTGAATTCTTTAAAACAATTGTACAATATCCGAAGCAATTCAAATCGGACCCCCAAAATTAAGTTCTTTATGACTTCTTAACTTGACTAAAGAGTATTATAGTATCAGATCCAAGTTAACAGTTTTTGTCTTGTTTTTTAGATTTTTGCTATGAATGGAGATAAGATTGGAAAAATTTCAAAGAAGTGGACAGGTATTAACAAGGAAATGTTTACTGATGCTGATTATTTTGGAGTGAAATTTCCAATCGAGTTAGATGTGCGAATGAAGGCAGTTATTTTGGCCGCAACTTTTCTCATTGTACTTCAAATCTGTCATAATTCTTATTGCTTATTGTTTTTAATGTAATTCTTTTATTTTACAGGACATGGTGCATTTTGAATATTAAGAAACTGCTAAAAATGATAATTTGAGCTTAGCCAGTACAGCATTATTGCTTCAACATAAAGGACTTATACAAAATACGTATACTCAACGCGCACATTAACATTATTTCTTCCATAAAGCGTTCACTTTTATGCTTTTCTTCATCTTAATGCTAACGAAGTACTTACAAACTCACCTGCTCACAAATAAGACACCGAGAAAAGCCTTTTTTACACTATTTGACAATATATTTTTTTAATATTTACAATTACAATCTAAATAATAAGGTTAATGCTATATTTATATTGCAAATATTTGAAATATTGATAATGATGCTACTTATGCAATCACTCGACAAACGATAATAAAAGTTGCAATAAATCAGAAATTGTGTTGTTTGTGTTTTTACTTTACACTGGAGAAGAGAATTTTTAATTTAATACTAAAAGCAGTTAAACATTTCCATTTCGTCATATAGATTTTTCATGAAATACGTTATGTTACCTGAGTTGTGAATACCCATTGACGGTATAAATTGATTCGGCTGGCAACACTATTCAAAGTAAAACACTTCTCCATATAGCAAGTGTTTTTTCTTAGCATTGGAAATAAATTTTATCCTAATTTTAGAAGAATTAATTATTTATTGTGCAGTGATATATTTACTTAAGCTGGAACCTAGTATCGTTAGTAGTTTGAAACATTTTTTGTATACATATCAAAACGATGACGAAATAACCAATACCATTTTAGGTACAAAAATTGTTTGTGTCTCATTAAAAAGTGGGAGAGTTTGCCAGAGAAAGCCCAATTGACAAAAATTTTCTTCTTAGTCAGTTGTTTCAACGCACAATGTCAATGCCAATGAGTAATATAAATAAGGGCGGATATGTACCACCGGGATTTGGAGCTGGATATCCACCAGAAGGTAACGCTCCTAACATGCCTCAAGCGGAAGGGTATCAACCGTCAGCACCGGGAGCATATGTAAGTAACGTACTGGCATAATTTCACACAAAAGGGGGCGTTCCCATGGCTTATCAGTTATATTTTAATTTTTGATACATATTTATAAAAAAATTATCAAATACTAGTTTGCATTGGCCTTGCTAGTTATTTTGGTACTAAACTTGAGTCAGTTTCAAGATGAATAATGCAATTCTGTGAAAAGAAAGTGTATGCAGTCGTGTTGAAAAAAATAACAGAAGGCTAGTCATGACATAAAACCGCATATTAGGAAAATAAAAATTAGTATTGCTATTATGAAGTATTTTTTGTAGAGTTATATCATTTCACTTTCAATCCGATTCCTTACTCTTACTTCCAAAAAAAATATATATTCACAGTGTAGCTTGGACACAAATACAAATTTTGCAAGTAATGAAGTGAGATTCAGAAGTCTAGTAAAATAACACAAAAACTTGGTTTGCAAGGCTGTTATGAAATAGCGTAATTTTGTGAAGCGACGCGAATCAGAAAATATTATTGTTCTTTAAAAGACGAGCGGTGCTAACTTCTTAATTGTGCATTCAATCAAAAGCCTGTGGAAAGTAAGTCTAATTACCTGAAAACGTTATGATGTAAAATAGATTATATGCGAAGTCGCGAACAGTCAGTCGACCAAAATTCAGCTATTGTATAAAAAACTTTTTTATGAGACAAGATACTTTCACGAACATATTATTCAGGACGGCTATAATAGACCGCCGCCATTCAAACTGACCTATAACAAACAAGATAAAGATATTTTTTTGTACCCTTATATATTATTAGAAATATATTATGACTCCGGTGCAGCTAAAGTTAAAGTTTATTCATGTTTATATTTTATTAATCCTAAAGTAAATTCCACTATATGAAAACTTTTTGTTTTTGAAAAGTATGCCATAAAATAGTATAAAGCATAAACTGTGCCTTATATTACCAAAATGAATATGTCTATTAATTTAAATAGACATTTTTTGTATTATCCAGATAAAATATAAGTTATTTCTAAATAATAAATATATACAGTGTATGTATGTAAGTCAAAAAAATGCATTTGGTACAAATAGTCAACGCTCACAAATTAGAATTTTCACTAATTAGAATTTCAAGATACAAGCAGCATATGTACATATGTATTTGAACATGATTATGTGATATGTATTGTACTGTATTTTTGACTTTTGTGTTCTGACTTTTATTAATAGTACACAATTTAATAATTAAATAAAACAAGAAAAAACGTTAACTTCGGCTACACCGAAGCTAATATACCCTTCACAGGTGCCTTTCTTTTAGTAACTATGTGTTAAGTTTGTATGGAAGCTATATGCTATAGTAATCCGATCTGAACAATTTTTTTGGAGATTACATTGTTGCCTTAGAAAATAATCTATACCAAATTTCGAGAAAATACCGCGTCAAATGCGAAAGTTTTCCATACAAGCCCTTGATTCCGATCGTTCGGTGTGTATGGCAGCTATAGTTATAGTAAGTCGATCTGAATAATTTCTTCGGATATTACATTGTTGCCTTAAAAAATAATCTATACCAAATCTCGTGAAGATGTATTGTCAAATTTGAAAGTTTTCCATACAAGAACTTGATTCCGATCGTTTAATTTGTATTGCAGATATATGTTATAGTGGCCCGATATCGGCAGTTCCGACAAATGAGCAGCTTCTTGAAGAGAAAATGACGTTGTCAAAAAAGTCTTGCGGTATTTTCGCTAGTTGGCGCTGAAAGCGCGTAGTTCTAGTTTTATTCGTTGCATCGGGTCATGCTATACCTTTTTGGAAAGCTCATTTCACGCGTTAACACGTGTTTGATTGATTGTCGTTTCTTTAAAGTCGTTCGTGAGTTATAGCGTCGCAAACATGGAGCAAAATACGGCATATTTTACAGTACTACTACGATAAAGGCAAAAATGCATCTCAAGCCACCAATAAAATTTGTGCAGTTTATGAGCCCGATACAGTTTCCATTTCCACCGCACAACGATGATTTCAACGTTTTCTTTCAGTGTAGAGGTGGTCGAAGATGCGCCACGCTCCGGAAGGCCTGTCGTCGAAAATTGCGTTAAAATCGCTGAATTGGTTGAAAGAGACCGGCATAGTAGCAGCCGTAGCATCGGTCAAGAGCTGGGCATGAGTCATCAAACCGTTATAAACCATTTCAATAAATTCAATAAATCATTCAATGAAAATACCGCAAGACTTTTTTGACAACCTAATACATACATACGATCCCAAAATAATATAAAATTTGTAAAGAAACTTCACCTTAATGTGCAGCCATGCGATTACGTGGACATATGTATATTATATAACAGATAAGAACTAGTTTTAATAAAATTACAAAGTTTTTATCTTGAATGTTGCTAGTATTTGTTGTAAGATTTACGATTATAAATATTTTGATGAACGCCCCCGATTGTGAAATCATTATTTGTTTTCTTCTTTTACACAGAATCTCAACATTTATACATATAAGATTGATTAAGATTATTATATTAATTATTAATGTTGCTTTTTTTGTTTGATAAGGGTTTTGTGCCAGGACAGCCGCAAAGTGGTTATACGCCCGTTCCACAAATGCCTCCCTACGGTGAGGCTCCACCGAATTATGGTGGTCTACAATCCCCATACGGTGGACAACAACCTCCTTATGGCGGACAACAGCCACCTTATGGTGGTCAACAACCGTCTTATGGGGGTCAGCAACCACCTTATGGCGGCATGCCCCAACCACAGCCGCAGTTCAATGGCGGTGGAGGCTTTCAACCAGGACCAGGTTATGGGCCACAAGGTCCAATAGTAACGCAACCAGGAATGCCACCACCAGCGCAACCGATGGGGCCACCGGGACAACCAATGGGACCAGCTGGTGAGTGCTTACATACATACATATATTTTATTAATAACAATTTGGTTGAAGTAATGCTCGCTTTTTCGAAAGTGGTTTTGGTACACATTTACATAGTTTTTATTTCAACTGAAAGTCTGTTTCATATAAAACCACAAAATATTGCACAAACATTTATATTTTTAAGTCTGCTCACTTAACAGTTCTTATTATTATTATATTAAATAAATCTCAATCTCATAAGCTTTTAGACACTGCAAAAATCTGCTGACGTCACGTATTTTATTTTTGTCTCATAGAACTACTCAAAGCCTTTGCTGTGGGTGAAATATTGAAAGAACTGAATGTTAATTTCAGAACAAAGAAACTTATCTATTAAAGGCACTGAGCCCACTTGAAAGGACACATAACAGAATATATAGAAAATAATGATTTTATATGTACTTATGCGTATATTTACATAGATTCATATTCATTCGATATATTAGAAATTGTATATCACAATTTTGATATTATACCAAGAACAGAGTATATTTTGTTTCCCACGAAGTTCGTAACATTCAGAAGGAAACGTCAGAGACCCTATGACATATATACACATATGTAAATAATCAGCATCAGCACGACGAGCTGACTCGAAATGGTCATGTTCATCTATAAATATTTATGTATATACGCAAACTTGTCTCTCAGTTTTTCAGATATCGATCTGAAATTTTGCACACCTTCTTTTCGACCCAAGAAGTTGTTAATTTTTTGGAAACGCCGATATTGGACCGCTAAAGCATATAG
The DNA here is from genome assembly GCA_037783105.1 of Bactrocera zonata. Taxonomy (NCBI): domain Eukaryota; kingdom Metazoa; phylum Arthropoda; class Insecta; order Diptera; family Tephritidae; genus Bactrocera; species Bactrocera zonata. The sequence continues at coordinate 124,441 of JBAWJQ010003766.1, read as the reverse complement.
TTGCCATACAAAGTGATGGACCGTAAACAAGTTCTTTTATATAAATTATTATAAAAAATTTTCTTATTTCACAAATTGTCTTCCCGAAACTTTACATTGATTATTGTTCAACGATAACGCTATAATATCCGAACAAATTGTTCAGATGAGGTCACTATAGCATATACCATAGCTGCCATACAAACTGTATGGCTTGTATGGAAAACATTTTTGTTTTCGGAATTACTTAATAAGACCATAAATAACATCTTGGTTTTCACTAGCCTAGTTTTGAAAATATTCCATATACATACATATATATGATCCAGGAAGGAAACACTAATTATCCTCATTTCCATTTCACGCAAATTCGAATAAAACAATCCAAATAAATATAGCATCTCATTTCGAGTATAGCCTTATGAATGCATACATATACATATGTAATTATGTTTTTGAAAAACATTTTACCATGTATTTTGGAACAACTGTAGAGATAGCTAGGGTACAATAGTCTATTGACAGTTACTATCTATGAATGTAGACATTTAAAAGTACTATTCCAAGTTTCTTAATGTAATCAAATACTTTTATATGCATAACATATATTTAATCATTGTTGACCATTAAAGTCATTATTGAAAGGCTCTCACTTGTTTCTTCTCGCGATAAGACTGGCTAAGAAATATGTGATAGTCTCGGCATGCACATAGTCAATGACCTGGTATTGTGTACATTAAATGAAGAGCCACAGTAAGACAAATCAATAAAGAAGCTGCATTTTTCATGCATATTTTCAGTTCGAATTGAGTGTGTGTGTAAATTTTACATAAAAACACCAACCCGTGTGCTAGTCAAGCAGAGCATCGACCTACTTTGCTAAGAAAAAACAAAGTGTGCCTAAAATGCAATGGCGGTAAAAGTCCTTCCCTCCCTCACATTCCACACGTAGAACAATTACAAATTTTTAAAATTGTTGAAATTAGTAATCAACCATCAGTTTTAGTAATTACAATTTAAATCGCCGCTCAACTTTCACCGCAACCTCCAGCCTTTCCGCACAAATAGCATACTCTATAAAATAATAAAGTCATATGTGTTATGTTTACATTGCGCGTTGTAAATTCTGCCGTATGAATACCTTCACATCTTATCACTAAGTTCTTTAATTGAGCAAATTAAGTGATAAATGCGCGCATAGCCGTCAGTCATAAGCGCTTGTGATGGTCGTTATGCCTTCGTCGGCTGAAAATTCGTCCACAGACATTTAGTGTGACGGCGGCGGTCCAGCTGGACAATACCATGCGTTAACATAATCACAAAAAAAATTTAAATGTAAATTTTGACCTTTATACTAATTAAAGAGTGTCAAAGCAAGTGTAGTGAACACAACGAACGCTAGTCAAACATAATGTGCGAATCTCGAACGGTTAAAAATTTGTATGCTTCCACGGTTGAGTTGCATGGTCCAGCTGCAGCTTCTCAAAAAGTGCCTAACACTGGCAAATCGAATAGTAACGGTATCGTTGACGTAGGTGCCAATGTGCTGCGTATCATTTGGCATAGTTTGTATGAGAAATACGATTATCTGCGCAGACGCAGTGGACATTTAAAGGCTATTGTTGAGCGTGAGACAAACAAACCTTTGGCAAAGAAATTTCGGCGCTCGTTGCGCTTGAATAAATCAGCAAAACAGAAAGGATATGAATTTTTCCTAAGCGATGAGGATAAGAGGTGAGAGCAAGTGCATGAAAGAAAACAAGAGGTAAAAGTTTCTGAATCTAAATAAAGACCTGTGCACATAACAAATGCACACACATAACAATAAACCCTGAACCTCTATCTAAGGATACTTATCTTCATTAATCATCAGTTGCAAGTGTGCTACTTAAAACAATTATCTAAGGACTGCTTATCACTAGAACGCTTTTATGACGAAATAAATGAAGAACAAAGACTTTTATCTTTCAAACGGTTGTCGTAGTACTTCTGTATGTCTGTATGTTGATGACTTTTAAAGGCATTAAATTGATGTTTTCGTGTTACCCACAAATATTGTTTGAATAATATTAATTTTAACCCGTTGCTTGCTATTCGTTAAAATTTTAAATTTCAAATGCTAAAATAGAAACGATAAGAAAACCGTGTTGGGAGTGATCAATATAGTATTTTCGTATTCAGTTATCACTCAAAAAATGCACTTTCATTCGTTGAATTTTTTGAAAAATTAATTTTTGAATCGTAAACGAAAATTTACATGAGAAAAGAGCTGATTTTGACAAATTCCAATTTTTTCACAAATTGTTGTTTTTGTGCTACCGACACAACTTTAAATGATTGAATCTCGCAATAAAGATATAAGAAACATTATCTGAAATGTTTTAATTGAAAAGGCAAAGTTTGTCAAGCTTTCCTGGTGGCAAATGAAATTTATGCGCCAGTTATCTTTCTTTAACTATATAATTACTCTTTTTTCCCATCAATATTTAAACAATTAACTGTTGTGAGTCCCTTAGTATTTGATTTTTTTCTGTTTTTACGTAGAACGGTTGCTTATCAATTTACAATCTCAATTGTAGTGTTTTAAGTAGAACACCTGTCTTATCAAAACAATGATTTTGCATTAATTATATCTGTAAAATTTCATACAAAGCTAGATTGTTCTTTCCGAATGCGCTAGTCGATAAGATACAATCAGTGGATATGAAATGGTTTTTGACAATTTATTTTTGTTAACCGAAGAATATGTTACGGTAGGCATGATTTGTTTTTTAGATTACAGCCAGGCGCTTATTAATTTCAAAGTCAAGGGAGAACTTGTTGAGGCCAATGAAAATGGTAAAAATTGAAAAAAAAAATCATCATCATGAAAGGAAAAATATTTTACGGGTAATCTAAAATCAGGAAGAGAAAGAGAGAGCGTGGATGAAATTTTAAGACAGAATTACGAGTCCTGTAGATAAAATGAAAAGATCTACAATTTTGTATTAACACACGTTTCACATTACCTCAAAATTTATGGGTGAAATTCAAAAACACATATTATTTTTAGATTTTTTTTACGAAGTTTTGTGTTAACTTTTATTTTGAAATTTGTAAATTGATCAGCGTAAGGAGTTGACTTTATTTAGCCATTTCGGTCTGACCGCCTTTCGCTTATAGCTAGTCCTTCAGTTTTTGAGATATCGTTCAAAAATTGTGCACACATTCTTCTCTCACCAAGAAGCTGCCTATTTGCCTGAACCGTTGTACTTTTAACAGGATGTTGCATTCTAAAGTAAAAATCACACTTACTATCGGAAGAAATGTAAATATACTTCTATTTTTTGCAGTGCCTATCACAAATGAAGTAAGGAAGCTCATAGGAATAATTGGGATTCAAATAAAAACAACAAAAAATATTTATTACATAAAACTACCTATAGAGACTATTACTTAAAAATTAATGATGATCAAAATGGTGTTCAGTGGGTTAACAGATGAAATCAGACAAATATCTAAGAATGATAACTATTACACACATATGACGAAAACCGAATACGAAACTAATTCAATTACTGTTGACTTTGAAATCTAACCAAGTTCTAGTACAATTGATCGTATGTGCCTGTACCTTACATACATACATACATAATATATTATATACATACATACATATGTACATATAATACAGACACTCAAGTGATCAAGTGATGTTCTATTGTTGTCGCTTAATTGGCATACTTTTATTTTATTCAAATGGTAATGCTTTCATTTTTGTTTACATTGCATACATACATACATATGTACTTATGTACGTAAGAATAACAATGCACTCGTACTACTAAACTTATCGCACTGGCTAGATTAGCATTGTTATATTATTATGCTCCTAGATTAAGTTAATCGTTTGATTTAATTTGATAAGAAATTCGTAAATTGTAGTCTGTGTTTTAAAGAAAAAATTTCCTTGCATTAAGAAACCTGAGGAAGAACTGAAGAATTCGTCGGCAAAAGCCTTGGAGCTAACATCAAGAGCACATGTTGTTTATCTATATTCTAAACTCTTATCCAGTAGCATAAAGTTTTCCTCATTGGCTTGACTCGTTGCGAAGTTGGATCTGTCCTTCCCCATACTAACTGCATTCGATGTCGCCTATTGAACCTATATAACCATTGACTCCAAGAGCTCACTTTCTTTGCCTTCGAAGATTGAGAGCCATCTGTTCTGTGGTCCATAGCAAAATTCAATAGAAGACTTTCTTGAAACCATGAATCATAAATCTAAAGCTTTAGTAGGAATAATATTAAGTTGTCAAAAAAGTCTTGCGGTATTTTCGCTAGTTGGCGCTGAAAGCTCGTAGTTCTAGTTTTATTCGTCGCATCGGGTCATGCTATACCTTTTTGGAAAGCTCATTTCACGCGCTAACACGTGTTTGATTAATTGTCGTTTCTTTTAAGTTCGTGAGTTATAGCGTCGCAAACATGGAGCAAAATAAAGAGAAAATACGGCATATTTTACAGTACTACTACGATAAAGGCAAAAATGCATCTCAAGCCGCCAATAAAATTTGTGCAGTTTATGGACCCGATACAGTTTCCATTTCCACCACACAACGATGGTTTCAACGTTTTCGTTCTGGTGTAGAGGTGGTCGAAGATGCGCCACGCTCCGGAAGGCCTGTCGTCATAAATTGCGATAAAATCGCTGAATTGGTCGAAAGAGACCGGCATAGTAGCAGCCGTAGCATCGGTCAAGAGCTGGGCATGAGTCATCAAACCGTTATAAATCATTTCAATAAATTCAATAAATCATTCAATAAAAATACCGTAAGACTTTTTTGACAGCCTAATATATCTTTTATTCTTAAATCAGTGGTCCACTCCAGTTCAAATTCCAGCAGATGGTATTCTTTTGAAACCGAGCGAAATTGTAACCATGAATATATTTTCCAACTGAAAAGGAATGTCGAATTACTTATCAGCACTCCGTTATGCACAACATCAGAAAGTTTGTTTCCCTTCCAGGTCCCTTCGTTTTTCCTCGTGGTTCCCCCACCTATAAACTACTAGTTTGCGAAGTCTTCTGTGTGAACGAAGTTATATACGCTCTCACCCATTCAGTCTCAGTTCCTCCCATTTTGCCCACTGTTCTAATTCTAGTCTCTTTTCTGATGAGTTATAGTAATGTTTTGGGTAGTCGATAAAGTCTTTTCGTATTTCTAACCAAACTTCAACTAATTTTTTTTAAATCGAAATTTCCAGAACGGAAGCGAGCGACCCATTGTTGTGCTCCACGAACTGATACAGCATCGTTTCCGTAAACTTCACAAATTTCATTGGTGGCTTGTGTGGCATTCTTGCCTTTTTTAACAAAAATTTCAAAATGTAGCGAATTTCTTCATTATTTTCACTCTTTTTCCAACTTCCCCTAATCACCTTTCCAACACTTTATGGTATGACACAATGTGATTGGTAGCACTGGAGATACTGCCAAGACATACTATATATTTACAAAATACGAAAAGACTTTTTCGACTGCCCAATATAAGCGAGAAGATGGGTAATACTGGTGGTTCGTGATAATTTTGCGATATTTTGTTGCGGATAATGCTTGATCGGCCATCTTCTTCTTCTTCCTTACTGGCGTAGACTCCTCTTACGCAATCATAGCGAGTTAACAACAACGCGTAAGTCGTTTCTTCTTTTCGCAATTTGGCGCCAATTGAAGATTCCAAGCGAAGCCAGGTCCTTCTCCATCTGGTCTTTCCAACGGAGTGGATGTCTTCCTCTTCCTCTGCTTCCCCTGGCCGATACTATAACGAATACTTTCAGAGCTGGAGTGTTTTCGCCCATTCGAACGGCATGACCTAGCCGGCGTAACCGTTGTCTCTTAAATCGCTGAACTATATCAATATGGTCTTATAACTCCATCGTTCCATCGACTGCGGTACTCGCCATTGCCAATGCACAAAGGACCACACATCTTCCCCGTATCCTTTCTCTAGAAAACTCGTAACGTCGACTCATCAAATGTTGTGATCGTCCTTGCCTCTGCACCATATATCAGGACGAGCATAATGAGTGACTTATAGAGTTTTGTCTCTGTTCGTCGAGAGAGGATTTTATTGCTTTATTGCCTACTCAGTCCGAAGTAGCACCTGTTGGCAAGAGTTATTCTGCGCTGGATTTCGAGGCTGACATTGCTGTTGGTGTAAATATAATCAGATTTATTTGCTTCGACTCGACTATCCTTAAATGGATAGAGATCCTTTCTTGTCCGAATGGACGATACCGTTCTTATTTGACTGTCCTTTGGTGAATATTCAGATCTTGAAAATAAATTCAACATTGCTTCTATTTTCAGGCGACTGGATGAGTATACCCGCCGGAATACCGAATTGTCCACGCGGCTTGGAGTACCTTACGATGGTCGACCAGCTTTTGGTTAAACAAAAAGTCGAATTACTTGAAGCTTTCACCGGCTTCGAAACCAATAATAAATTCTCCATAAAAAATGCGCTCGGCCAAAAAGTCTATTACGCTGTAGAGGACAACGACTGCTGCACGCGTAATATGTGTGGCCCCGCACGTCCTTTTGATATGAAAGTTTTTGATAATTTCCGTAATGAAGTCATCCATATGTATCGCCCATTAGCCTGTTCGGCATGTTGTTTTCCCTGTTGCCTACAAACAATGGAAGTGTCCGCACCGCCGGGCAATGTAATTGGCACCATCGAGCAAGAATGGTCCATTTGTTCACCATCATTTCGTATTAAAAATCATATTGGCGATACCGTATTACGCATTGAAGGACCTATTTGCACGTTTTCAATGTGCGGCGATGTAGAATTTAAGGTAAAAATTAAAATTTTCGATTCGCAACTAACATTTATTACACAATATAAAATTTTTCATTAACATTATAGGTGGTTTCTTTAACCGGCGAGGTTGTGGGGAAGATTTCAAAACAATGGTCTGGTTTGGCGCGCGAAATATTCACCGATGCAGATTTCTTTGGTATTACCTTTCCGATGGACTTGGATGTGCGCATGAAGGCTGTGCTTTTGGGTGCCACTTTCCTTATTGTAAGTATTCGTTTGCTTTTCGGTTGGACCCGATTACTAGAGCATACCAATTTCATATTTGTGTATGTACATATATATATTATACGGAATAGCGATATAGCGTTAAGTTTTATCGTTTGAAACTGTTAAATCGTGTGCGTCGAAGAATTTGAGGACTGAGGTAAAATTAAAAACCAAATCATTATTAGAAAGTGTATAAACAGTAGTTGGCTAATAAATGTACGTGTGTATTATGAATATGAATATGAATAAATGTTACAAATATTAGTTGCTTGCAGACAGAGTATTCAGCTAGCATCCAATATACATATTCCAAATATATATTTTTATTATACATACATAAAAATAAACATTTTCGTCGAAATTTGTATTACTGCTTATTCATAATTAAAATAAAACATTTTTTTTACTTATTTCAGGATGCCATGTTCTTTGAAAAGCAAGCAAATCGTGAAGGCGACCGTCCAGGCATGTTCTAAACAATACAGCTTTAATAAAAGATTAAAACAAGTGTATAACAATCAAACCATACACGCCATTTGGTGTTTTTTGATATTAAATTTGAAATTTATCTCAATAATATTTTATTCGAATGCAAAAAATACAAATTTTTGGATATAATATGACGTACTAGTCACCTTTAAACCAAAGTAGAAACAAAAAGTGAATTACAAAATAATATATTTTTGAACTACAGCGAACATATGAATTTAAGAAGAACGTTTTTGTTGTCAATGGAATTGCTTTCATCGCTTCTAAAGTGTGATATAGCTATTTATATATGCATTTGGTATAAGTTGTTGTACTAAGTCAATAGAATTCGTTAGTAAAAAGTTTAATGTATGTATATACTCACTAAAAATTCATGTACAATAACTGTAAAGAGTGTAGATAGGCAAAGTACTTGAATTGTACAATTTTTTTACTGTTATTTTTATAAATATTCTGTTTCTTTTTTATAAATAAATGATTATAATCAAATACGTGTTGCCTTATCGCCATATATGTGTGTACAAATGTACATATACTATGTATGTAGTAATATAAATATATCTATATATATGTATGAATCTTGTATTTATGAAATTGCTGTAAAATTGTACCAAAAAACTGAAAGAACAGCTTAAATAAATGTTCACTTCAATAATTAACTATAATTTTTGTTTGGTGCTGCGGTTTATTGTCTGAGAATAATAACAACGGTACTATTGTAACTTATATCTATGTCAATAAAATAGTTTCATAGCTGTTGTAGGGAAAGAATCTATAAGTAACCAAGGTACAAATGAAACCATTAGAATTTGCACCAAAATAATACGTCATATTTTTAGCATGACTAATTATTATAATCATATGTATATAGCAATATTTAAGAAATTTTCCAAGCCTAGAGTATAAACAGCTTAATTATTTTTGTATTGATAATACTCTATGACTTTTCAAGATATGAAGTTTTGCAAATTTTTTGAAAATTTAAAGTATTCTAATTGGATCTTACACGGTTTCTGTGGATTACATGTAGAGTACACATGTTTTTTATAATGATTCAGAAAAATAGTAATATTCAAGTTAACTGGACGTTTAAGGACCTAGTGCCGATACTATCCTATTGATTAATATGTGAATTTTTTCTATAAATATTAAAATAAAGCATACATTTAGGCGCACATTTTTTCCGTTTGTAAAAGCTCTGTTGTTTAGCCGCTATCAGACCCCGTTAGTTTGTAGAATCAAAGATTTTATTCTCATCTCACGAAAAGTCTATAGCGGATTGTGAGTTTAGGTGATTAGTGCACATAGTGTGGTTTGTTAGCGTAAGTTTCCAAGTATTTTTTTTATAGAACACCATAGTCGCTGTATATTGTGTAAAAAGTACTATATTTCTTATACCTGAGACAGACATGTAGTAACAATACCGTAGTAAAGGTATCATGGTATTCTGCTTACTACGTTGCTGACACACACGGCAATGTAGTAAACTCAAATACTACCTTTGTTTCATAGGCATTAAATAATTCAAAAAAATTTAAACAATAAATATGGAGAAAATAAGTTCAATTGTTTAAAATACTCTAAAGTTTATCTATTTTCATCGCAAAAAAAAGCTATTTGGTTAAAGTTTCTCTAAAATCTTCACATAAAATGAGGCATATCCTGCTTTTCCGGAAGAAAAATTGTGAAAATTGTTTTGTTTTCCACTTCATTAATTAATTTTTTAAGTCATTTTGACAAAATATTTGGAAGAGCTTTTGTGTAAAAGCTTTCAGCAAAGTTTGTTACCTGTTTTTTAGCTGTGTTTATACAAATACCACATTGAAACATCATAGTATTGTACCAGCAAAATACTACATTGCTCATATGGTATTTTGCTGGTATTTGGTGACACACATATGGTATTTGTACCATACATGGTATTGTTACTACATGTCTGTCTCGGGTATTAAGGGGTTAAGGGTAGTCAGAATTTTCAAAAATTAATTTTTTTTTGCATTTTCGTTAAGTGTAATATCTTAAAAAAATTCTCTGAAAATTTAACGATGATCCGATAATTAGTTTTTGAGTTATTCGATAATTAACAAAGAGAGCTCGGGCACTTCAAAGCGCTAGTGTGAATTCGATAATTAACAAAGAGAGCTCGGGCACTTCAAAGCGCTAGTGTGAAACTTTCAACGCGTTTTTCTTAAAACTACGTTTTTTAAAATGATGACAACTGTAACTCGGAAATCGCTCAGTAGATTTTAATGAAATTTATACAGGTTTTTTTTAGAAAAAAAATTTCCTGAGGCCGCCATTTTGTTAATTAAAAAAAAAAAAAATCTCGATCAGGCCCAGGATTATCTATTTGTAAAACTAGTTTTTTTTTGTTTGATTGATTTTAAATGGATCTCCAAGGACTTATGGTTGTCACCGCAAGTACCTTTTTTTGGAACTGGGTCAGCACAAACAACTATAACTGACTACCCCTAACCCGTTAAGACAATAAACCTTTTGAAGATTATATTCTTATATTGATTGGTAATGTGAGGTGTTGTTTTTATTGTTGTAACGGATACCTAATCCCCGTTAGGATTGTAAGGATTAAATAAGTTGTTATGGAAGTCATCGAAGTAAGTGATTCCCACGACAGCCGGTTCCAAACTACCGAAATTGACGCTGTTTTTAAACGGCCAAGGACCATACTTTCGAGATCTTACCTCGTTTGTATCAGTAAGTTTTAGAATAAGCTGTTCTAGTTCAAGTTAGTAGGAAAATATTATTCCCTTTTCTCTTGCTGAAGCGCTGTCGGCTAGCGTTTAGAGAATAAGGCTAAGGAAGTCTATTTTACAATCTCAAAAAATTCAGTCTGTTAGCTCTGAGTATTTTTGGGTTATAGATAGCAAGAATTTTTAGGATCAATTGGTCACTGCTTCTAGGGAAACAACAAGGGTGATTGATACTTCACTGTTTGCAGAAATTAAGATATAGGAAGACGTCAAGCGTATTTATTACTACGAGATATCTTGTATTTAGGTTTAAATGAAACTGCTCATTGCCAATACAAAACAAGAAAAACGTTAACTTCGGCTGCACCGAAGCTAATATACCCTTCACAGGTGCGTTTCTTTTAGTAACTTTGTGTTCAGTTTATATGGAAGCTATATGCTATAGTAATCCGATCTGAACAATTTTTTTGGAGATTATATTATTACCTTAAGCAGTAATCCATGTCAAATTTCGTGAATATACCACGTCAAATGCGAAAGTTTTCCATACAAGCCCTTGATTCCGATTGTTCGGTTTGTATGGCAGCTTTATGCTATAGTAAGCCGATCTGAACAATTTCTTCGGAGGTTACGTTGTTGTCTTAGAAAATAACTTGTGCAAACTTTTGTGAAGATGCATTGTCAAATGTGAAAGTTTCCATACGAGAACTTGATTCCGATCGTTAAGTTTGTATGGCAGCTATATGTTATAGTGCATAATTAGCAGCTTTTTGAAGAGAAAATTACGTTTGCAAAATTTCAAAACGATATCTTAGAAACTGATGGACTAGTTCGTATATAAACAGATGGACGGACATGGCTAAATCGACTCCGCTCAACATACTGATCTTTTATATATGTATATACTTTATAGGGTCTCCGACGATTCCTTCTGGGTGTTACAAACTTCCTGACAAACTTAATATACCCTGTTCAGGGTATAAAAAAAACAAGAAAACTCATTAATTTCGACCGAAGATATCTTGTCATATATAGAAGTTTTCCACACGAGGACTGCATTTTGTTCGATCAGCTAGTATGGCGCTATATCCTGTAGTCATCATTTATATGTACATATAGTATATATTATTTTTAAAGGCTCCAACGCTTTCTTTTGGGTGTTTCAAACCTCGTGCAAACTCATTATCCCCCGATCGGTGTGGAAAAGTCAAAAGTAGTTGTAAAATACTTTTCTTAAATGCCTTATTTTTTTGACCTTTCTAAATAAAATCGCTCCTTTCTGTGACTTTGATTTGACTTTTTTGCAAATTCATCTCACAATTACTCACAAGCGGTGATTGAACCATGCTAGGTGTGCGGCTATTAACTTGAAATCATTTGTAAACAAAAGCTTCTCAATATAGTATTGCTACCATTGTAATCGAAAACCCTTCAAATTACCAGCAACCATGACGTCAGCGGAGCAGTTGGCCAATTCGCTGAGAACTAGAAGCGGAATTGTAGTTTATAACGGACTTGCACACAAGAAATTCTTTAAAAATCTACCGCTTATCATCTATAGAATTTATGTAGGTTCATAATAAATAATGTTTTACACCTTTATTAGGTACCACCGAAATTTCTTTTCTTTCTTGTTGATTATACATTTTTTTAATGTTTTTTTTTTTGGTTTTAATCGCTCTCTATAGACGCTAAATATAATATGAAGCACAACGAATAATACTTACATCTATAATATAAAGAAATAAAAAACAAAAGGAAAAAGTTGAAAAAGCGCAAATTTTTAGTTGTGAATTTACTCTCTTGCACTCACTGGAGCTAACGTCATCGCAGACGCCAAGCGCACTCAACCAATCAAAGACGCTAATAAAAATTACCAACAATGCAATGCATTAGTTGTAATAAGAAGCGGTGTATAGTATAGTGTTTCAGCCGGAGAAAGCAGTTCGCTCTTGCATGTCTCTGGCGTGGTTAGTGTGCGCGCGGTTACTTGACGTCTTACTTCAGTTTGCCACTGCCGCCTTATTACGGAAATGACATTGATGACAGTTCTGCACAAACATTGCCAAATATCGGAAGCATTGCAACGCATCACGTCGCGTAATAACCGCCTGTGATTACTTACAACATTTTTAATTGATTTTTCCAAGCATTTTCTCAATTTCGCTAATTATGAATCGGATGAATACAATATGTGAAGTAATAGTGTGACTTAACATACAACCGAATTGATTAGTGAGTGATAAGTGTCACGTGGAAAGTGCTGCCGACGCCTAAAAGCATTGAGAATTGTTTTTGTAATAATATGCACATGTTTTAAGTGCAAGTGTAGCAAAATATATTAAGCTAATTGAGTGCAAGTGCATAGGGGCAACGGAAATTAAATCAATTGGCCTAAGCACGCGGCTTCGAATGTGGCTGCAATATGTTCCTGATCTCGACGATTGTCCATTACGTGGTGGCGCTTTACAAAATCTTCAAAAAATTCATGTGAGTTGTGAAAAAATTACAAAACAATAAAAATACTCGTATTAAATTTAATATAATATATAGATGTGTGTGTGTGTAGGTTTCTTCGATAAGTTTGCAGCTTTCATCGTTTGATTTTGACATAGCGGCACTCAGCATTCACCACTCTGTCAGTCATTATTCGTCCTCATTTGCATATTACCTAATTTCATTAAGACGTTGGTGTTTGCAGTAGAAAGTTTTGTCTGTTCAATATGCAAACACACAAACACACTGTGCGCCAACGTTGTAAAGATATATCGACAAAACAACGCGTATATTATTATGGAATGCACATAAGGGTGGACCTTTTCTGTGTGACATGTGTACGTATCTTACTTAAAACTGCCTTCGATTCGTTAGTTGTAAAAAAGTAATTATGTATAAATGCAACAACAACAAAAAAATGAATTTATGAGAGAGCAAAAGTAAGAGAGTATATCTCATTTAAGATAATAAGATAAAGATTAAGTTGTGTATGTGTGTGGGTGGGTATGCTTTATTTACTACCTCATGAAAATACAGTGCATCGTAAATAAAGCTTTTCTTCTATGGTCTTCGATGGTAATTTGTCAGCTGATAAGATATTTTGAAAAATTGGAACTTAAATTCACCACACGCAATATAGTAAAAATGCTTCGGAAAAAGAAAAGGGAACACCCTATCGTATGGAATAAAAGTGTATTATTACTTACATACTTGCTATACTTTCGATCATTTGTTTACTTTTCCAACATAATACGAAGAAAAAAATTATAGAGAGTAAAACAAAATAATAACCTAAAAGATAACCAATGATAGCACGTACAACATGCACATTTCTCTGCTAATATTTGCTTCTGGTGGACTTTTGATTAAAGGTCGAAATATAGATCTACATATGTATAGTATATCATACTTATGAAACAAATTATACTTTCAATAAAAGTGATGACTTGCAAATGGTGTTAAGTAAGTTAATTTGTTAGTTAAGCAAAAAATGTGGAAAAAATTACTATTTCCCATTGCTGATACAAAATATAAACAAATGATACCATTTTGCTCCACTAATTTACAGCTTTGCTCCATTCCCTCTTTATGAGTAGCAGTAATTCTCATTTAAAATGCTGCAAAGTCAATTGAGAGCCCTTTTATTCTCTCAGCTTTTATTGGTGTTTGCTATTGCAGCAAAGCTCTCCAGTGAATTGAGTTCTCCGTACGCATGTGCAATTTTGCTCTGACAACAAGGTGATGCATAGGCTATCAGCATGCTTAACCCTTGAATGCTGTAGTAAAATAAAATTGTACAATTAATGAAAAATTTACTTCTGCAATAATAATATGTTAAGATTATTTATTGAATATATTTTCACTCGTTTTATTTTGATAGACTCTCTTTAAGCTTTTATATGCATACATAGTTATTTTTAACAGAGTTAAGTCTAGGACAGTCGTTTTTTACTGAGGCAAAAATTTATTAAATATTATATCACAGTGAGTCTTTGTTTAAAAAATTTTTTGTCTACAAAGTTGCAAAGAACCCCCTTTATTTCCGTTCCTTTTATTAAACTAAACCAATTTTGATACTCTTGCAACATGTTACTACAGAGTGTGATAGTTTTGTTCGCCTAATAGTTGTTTGTATCACCTAAAATTAATAGAGTACGATATTGAATTATATATACATAAATAAAAAAAAAAAAAACGAATTAAAATCCGAATGAATGTCTGTATGCTTTTCTGTCCTTATGTCTGTCCGTCTAGGCAAACGATTACTTTTCAGTATACAAATCAGGAACCAATCAATGCATCCGGATAAAAATTTGCACGAATAGTGCTTTCGAGTTGTGCTACCTTATGATCAGAAATTGTTCATATCGGAACAAAACTTTTCAAGCCTCCAGTTACTCAATATGTGAAACCCAGTTTCTTTTGCCTATCGGTGAGATATATTATAGAAATTCGGAGAGAATCCTTTTCTGACAATAGTAAGCCTTTATGTCAAAAATGAGTTGAAACGGATCAATAAAGTTTTTAGTGTCTTATATCTGATAGAAAGCTAAATATATGAGTGATCTTAGTAATATTGAGAGAGCGTGTAAATTTGTACCTAAAATGAGTAACAAAGGATAAAAACTTGTTCTAGAAGGGATTAGATATAACTACTACCAGGTTTTCAAATATCTAGTTTATTTCACTTTTGTCAGTTATGTCTTCTTTGATGATGATTTCCTCCGATGGGAAGTAAAATATAGGTATAAAACGAGTTTAGTATATATGTATAATATAAGTTAATAAGATACAAATTTGATTGGAACCCATTTACGATTTCATCGAAAAATGATTGTTGAATTATTTCGCAACATTTTTAATATACAGTTTTTCCAACAACTAAGTCTTTTCACTAGCTTTGATCTTGGCAAGTTGCAAGAGTATTAAATATTCAGTTACACACGATCTAAGCTTCTTCATTTCTTGTTAAATGATAGGAATTAAGCCGAAGTTCAGAAAAGTATAAGATTTCTCTTGTTTGATTGCTGGTAATATTCTTCAAGTTCTAGCGCGAAAAGGTTTTGGCTCATTCCCTGCTAATAGAAATTGCCATAAAACCATATTAACCCTGAACTACGTAATTAAGATATCATCTGAAGGGATCTGATCTAAAGATATTTAATTTGAATTACATAAGTAAGGTATCATCCGAAGGAATCTGATCTAAAGATATTTAATTGGTAGTCTTTGAAGTGAAAGAAGACCTGTTGTGTGTTGGAAACACCATCTTTATTGATTCTCTAAAAGGGACCACTTTTGAAATCAACTTCTGAATGAACGGTGTATTCTGCAATGTTTAGTGCAATGTTCTGTGCAAAGTGGTTGAATTATGGAGTTATTATCTTAAAGTTTAAACCTATTTTCTATATGAAATAGTATAGAGCGAACCACGTTTCAGTGCCACATCCAATAAGGCTCAAATAGTACTCTATCAATATCATCAATTATCTTTTCTTTGAATTCGCTATCTTCAAAACCTAAAGAGTTTTCCAACTTTATGGTTTTGTAATATTCATGAAATTTTCATCACATTAGTTATTTTAGAAGATAGTCTACAGTAGGCGGTTACCGCCAGAAACCTGTTCACACCGATAAATACCGCAAAAAAAAAATTAAATTAATACGAAATTCAATAAAAGCTGATCCTATCGCACCCCAGTAGAGCGTACTTAATTTGTAGAGGAGCGTTATCAGAAATGGAAGCAGACTCAGAAGTGATTATAAGACACTGTGAAAAAGTGAGTGATGACAAATTTGGAATAATAAATACATTGCGTAACATTTTGTACCTAAATAAACATGGAAGTTCATATGTACTATATGTAAATATGTTTCCAATTATATATTTATTCGGTATATACACGTACATACATACATACGTACCTTAAGCACAAGTAAGTTGTAAGTAAATGGGTAAATTCTTAATAATGATCACGTGATAATTCGTAATTTGGATTATCTTTAGAAAACCAATACATGTGGGATTTGTAAGAACTTAACTTGATGTTACGCAATTACAGACATCATTATTTGTAAGTTATTATGATTATGTTAAATTTATGATTTGTATAAATTTATTATTGGTTGTGGTAAACTCGGCGATAACCGCGTAAGCAGTGTCTACGCCAATAAAGAAGAAGAATATTGGTTATGGTAATACTGTTGTTGTGGTTCAAATTGATGAACACCGGCCAATACATTTCGATAAAATTTGACCCGAACTAGTCCATTTAAGCAAATTCGAAAACAATTATTTTCCTAAATACTTTTACAACTTCATTTATGTTCATATGAAGTTGAATCTCTAATTAGTGCGCGTTTGGCAGGAGTTTGTTTACAACGCGAAAAGTTTGTCTGGCGATTTTTGTCATGAAAAAAAATTAACAATGAGATTCATTAAATTTTGTCAAAATATTGGGAAGTCTACTTTATCACGAACACAAGTATTTTTAATAGCAAAACGCACGGTCACGAAGTCATCGGAAACTTTTTCCATAAGCAGAATTCAATTGCTAAGTCCAAGAGGAGTGGTGATCATTTAGGATGCCTTCACGCGAATTTTAACAGGCTCTGTGGCCTCACTATCGAAACCTCCTCGAATGTATTATACAGTGGGTACCCTAGATTCTTACAGCGTAGTCTTGCCCTGGTGCCCTGCTCTAGACATTTCCTGCAGTCCTCTCAATATATTAGCCCCCTCCTGTAGGCGTGTTTCGCCATCCGAGAGTGACCTGTTACTATTTCCATCATATTCTTACAGTCTGTTCTATCGAGTGCCAATAGAAATTTTGTGTACTTCCGATCTACCGTTTTGCACATAATTTTTGCATTTTTGCACCCTAACCTAACCTAAGCCTCCTTTGGTTCTTCTTTTTTACATCTGCGCAAATTTTATATGCGAACATTCTTCTCCAGTAAATACCAGAGCATCGAGAGCCAAAAACAAAATTCATACTGTAGAAAACGCGCGCGTGTCAATAACATTGAAAAAGTGCTGTAAAAGTATTCATAAGTCCATATATACTAACATATATTAATATATTTACATATATACCAGCGGCGAACTCACTTGACCGTCTGGTTAATTGCGTGTAAACATTATATATTACCCCCAAATATAGAAACATAAAGGTAATGAAATCGCGCAGGGGACATACACAATAATCTAAGTCTGTGAACTATGTTGCCACTGATAACACCAATTCATATACCATATATACATATGTGTAAGATAATATATGTATGTAGTATGTAGCCGTAGACTGCAAACGCAGCCCTGAAATTTATCTGCGTAACAACAAAGAATATAATTTTAACACATATAGAATTTCTATACCCAACGAAAATGATTCACTGGCAGTTTCAATCGTTTCAATTGTGCTAAACGAAGGGTTTTCTATAAATGACAAGTCAATAAAATTGTTAACTGGAAGGGATAGAAGGGAGTTAGATAACGCGTTTGCTGATCATTTCTATTTAAAAGCTCTTTCAAGTTTCATTTATGCATTGTGAATTCAATATTCAAATCAATATTTAGTTAAAATTATTAACCGTCTATTCGATTTTTACTACTTAAGATAACCAATTAATTTAGTGAAATGTAATTGAATGATAGGTGCTTTCATTTTCAAGTTTTCAAAACGTTTTCTTTTCCGTAACCTTTCTAAGGTAAGTAAGGTAAATTTCGCATGAAAGAGACATTCTACCTCAAGAAGCTTCTTTTAGTTATCATTTTCATGCATGTGAAGAATGTGATTAACGAGCAACCTTCAAAACAAGCATCATTAAAAACAATAAATGACCTATTTAATTTCCCAAGTCAAAGCCATAATAAACATTACCATGCCATGGTAAGATTCCGTTACGTATCCACAAATTTTATAAATTAAACAATGCTGAGAGCTCCTAAATATTGCACAGTCGATTTTTTAGTTATCAAATTGAAGAATACAGACTAAGAATTTCATCGTCTGTCTGCCTTCTAAAATGATGAAATTCAGAAACTTTAAAACTTGCAAAACAATATTTTCAAAGCATAACATAACTATGCGTCGTACAAAGTTCAGAAGGTGTCTGGGGGAATTTTTTTGATCTTAATTAAAGTATTTTATATGTATTATTTTAGTTCCATAATACTTGTTGAATTCAATTAAGTAATTTAATTGTTTCTATTTACACTATGAAAAGTTAATATTTCGACTATGGTATATACACATATACATATATACTTATCTACTTATCTTTATACATATTTTTGGAAACACTAATCTTTTTTTGACACAGTACATCCATAAATCTCCCTACCTTACTTACTTATAAATTTTCTTCGAAATCAATGATTTAGTGAATCACTTAATCGATCAGTCTATCGTTCTGCTGTTTAAATATAACATGACGTACATACAATCGTAG
The DNA here is from genome assembly GCA_037783105.1 of Bactrocera zonata. Classification (NCBI taxonomy): domain Eukaryota; kingdom Metazoa; phylum Arthropoda; class Insecta; order Diptera; family Tephritidae; genus Bactrocera; species Bactrocera zonata. The sequence continues at coordinate 105,741 of JBAWJQ010003766.1, read as the reverse complement.
AACCCCAACTGGCGCGTCTGGCAAATTAATAAAGAAATTTACATATATATACGAGGGCGGTTCGATAAATTAGTAACTATTTTATTTTTAATATATTTTCATACTCTCAAATCGAAATATTTGGTAAGAAATATACAGACAGATAGAGAGACATGTCCAAATCGACACAGCCAGTCACACTGATCTTTATAGGGTCTCCGACGATTTCTTCCTTCCTATTAAAAATAAAAAAGTTAACAATAGCACAAAATCTGGTAGGTACAATACTATTGGCAGTTTTTATTGAATCAATTTGTGTGGCACCCATACATCGAGCTTCTTAGTGACTCCAAGCTTCTTCAAATGGTTTATAACGGTTTGATTACTACTATGCCGGTCTCTTTCGACCAATTCAGCGATTTTATAGCAATTTTCGACGACAGGCCTTCCGGAGCGTGGCGCATCTTCGACCACCTCTACACCAGAACGAAAACGTTGAAACCATCGTTGTGTGGTGGAAATGGAAACTGTATCGGGTCCACAAACTGCACAAATTTTATTGGCGGATTGAGATGCATTTTTGCCTTTATCCTAGTAGTACTGTAAAATATGCCGTATTTTCTCTTAATAAATAAAACTAGAACTACGCGCTTTCAGCGCCAACTAGCGAAAATACCGCAAGACTTTTTTGACAACCTAATATTTGGTAAGAAATATACAGACAGATAGAGAGGCATGTCTAAATCGACACTGCTAGTCACACTGATTGTTTACTATATATGCTTTATAGGGTCTCCGACGATTCCTTTCTTCCTATAAAAATAAAAAAAGTTAACAATAGCACCAAAATCTGGTAGGTACAATACTATTGGCAGAATGCATATGCCTTCTAAAATGATGAATATGTATTTGTTTTCATGAAACTATTCATTTTCCTTCATGACCTGTATAGTTATTAAGTTCAATAAATTGGATAATTGCTGTAATTTTTTATATTTTACTTTATAGTACCATTCTCAATTTTTTTATTATTTGGATAATTTTCTGGGTCGATTTTTTTTATGTGGAGCGGAAACAAATTCAAAAAATCGTAGGCCATCCAAGTCGGCAGAGTCTTTCTAAAGTAATAAACGGTGTAACTATGTTTTATTCACAGAGATTCTTCTTCCTTCGTGAAAAAATTACTTTGAAATCTTATCATTCACAACTTGATATATAAATAGTATATAATTTCTTCTATTTCAAGACCACTATAACAAATGATAATAAAGTTAACCTTGAAATTTTTGCCTGAAATTGCCTTTACGGTAAAGTCTCATCATATTTTTTCTATCGTATGAACCAAAATTTGGCGACAACAATATTTGTTCCGACGGTCGAATCAGCGTAACGGAAACTACCCGAATTTTTACCCCGCCAACGATATCCAACTCGGCATCATTACTTAAAACCTTTTAGGGTAGGCTTTATGTGACTACAACAACAATAGCAATATCTGATGTTTGCAGCTCTTGGTGTATTCGCTAAAATTTATGAACCTTTGTTTGAAAGCTAAAAAATGCCTACCATATAATGATTGTTGTTCTACTCTAAATAGATGTTAGGCCTCCTTCTTCTTCTCTTTTATTGGCGTAGACCGCTCTTATGCAGTTATAGGCCCCCTTTACCATACTTAAATAAAGTGCATGACTAGAGTTCATATGCGGGCCAATCACACCCACCTCGTATGTGCATGTGCCTGAGAATGCTCGCGGCGATTGCCAACAAAGGGCAAATTGGTGTGAGTAAACCAGCGCACATCACTTTGTAGTAAGTACAGATGTACATCTGTAGAAAAAAAAAACAGCGGGAGCTTTGCCAGAAGCGCCTCAATCATTTTACGCTCTGTTTACTTATATAATAAAATCTCGGTACCATCAGTATTGCTGTTGTCAGCAGAATGCTTCTCATTTGCGCTTTTTGCTTTCGTTCCTTTAAAGCGAGTATTTATACTTGATTATCCTTATCAGAAAACGCCGACAAGCGTGTCGCGCTATATGTATGTTCTACATGATGTATGTGTGTACTAGTATATATGTAGCTTGTATTATGTATAAAAGTGATTGCAATGTTTTCATTAGAGCTTAGTTGATTTCGAATTGAGTGCGCAGAGTGATCTCACAAGGTTTACCACAACGCTGTTGTACATTTTAGTTTCGCCATTAGTCCGGTGCTATACGGTTGTTGGATCCATTTAATTACTTTTCATATAGTATTTGCAAACTGTTTGTCATGTGTGCCTTTAGTGAAAAAAGTATTTCCTCCAAAGAGTGTATTACAAGCAAAAGTGTAACTGTGCAGTGCTCCTTATAAGAGAAAAGGACATTTTTTCACAGGATTTCACAATTTGTGCATCCATTTGCTTACTAAAGTGCTAATCATTAGAATCTGTGAAAACATCTCCTGTATCAGCTAAACAATTAAAGTGAAATCTCCAGAAAAAGTGCTTCTAAGCGCATAAAAGCGATTCTATCCGGTTTCAAGAAATTCGCGCTGGTTTTGTTTACTTGTTTCGAAACAAGTGCACTTTGAAATCAATCCATGGAAATGGTAAGCATAACATCATAATGAACCCATTTACGACTGATAGTGGGCGAGCGTGTTGAATTTACATATAATTTGCATATGAATTCACATATGTATGCTAGTAATGTATGTATATGCAACGCGGCAACATGGTATGTAGAACAAAGCTACATAATTGCTTTATATATACATAAACTACTCGCTACTTATGTGTTTTCTATTCACAAGATAATAGCTTCCCTTCATTGTGGTTGGCAATTCTGCAATCTGTATGACTGCATATTCCTAAAGTAAGCTGGAGTTATTTTGAATTAAAAAAAGTTTAAATAATTATCATGATATATTTATTTAGGTCCGGCTCGGTAATTTTGAGCAATCCGGGGGTTAAATGTAAAAAGATGTTGATTCGTTAGCAGCTACAGAGTAATCTAGTTAATTTTAAATGAAGAGATATACAATATTTATTTCTATTTGTTTGTACGCCAGTTGTGTATTCGATTCACCATCTTTAAATTCGTAGATCATTACATGAAGAGAATTGTTAACTATAACATTTAAGTACTTCCATACAAATGCCTTTAAAGGTTTATTTAATTAAAGGGTGTGCGAGGTTCCCTATTTTTTTTAAGAAACAAACACAGAAACTTCAAGTTTAGTGGAAAATATTTATTACATTCGAAAGAGCATTCTTTGGTATTTATTTTTTGAAGAGTATCTTTAAAATGTTGACCGCGACTACGTCTCACATGGTCCATCCATTGAGTCCAATTTTCGAGCATTTCGACTGGTAACTGGCGAATGACATTTACGCAAGGGCTGAATAGAAGCGAGACGGTCCGCATAGACTTTAGACTTTACACATCTCCACAGGAAAAAGGCTCCCGGTGTGATAGTATCACACAATCTTGTTGGCCAATCGACCGGCTCAAAACGTGAAATTATCTGCTCACGGAAGTGTTCTTTCAATAAATCCATTTATCATTAATGTGTCAATGTGTCGCCGAGACTAAGACCTTCAATTTAGGGTATCAAATAGTTGGTTATCATGGCGCGATTGACAGTTACGTTCTCACCCGTTGTTCTTTCTGGATGAAATGTCAGCTCTTGAAAACCTTCAGGTTGCTTTTCGTCTCATATTTGGCATTTTTGCCGTCGATTTAAGTTTTGACGAAAAATATGCCAAAGCGTTCCATACGTTAGTCCGAGTTGCAATAAACGGCGTCGGATCGATTCTCCACAGTCTTCGTGTACACTCTTAGCTACGGCTGCTATATTTTCTTCACTGCCTGCTGAACTTGGTCTATTCGGTTGAATATTATCCAATAATGAATGCTGGGTCTCATGATGTCTGATGGTGTTGTGAATTGTAAGCTCAGTAGGCCGATTATGTTGATCATAAGTTGAGCGAAGCGCGCGAAACAAATTGTCTAAAGAGTTTGAATTTTCCTAATAAAGTTGAACAATTTGTCCATTTCCATGATTAAATACTAAACAATGCTGAAAAAATATGATGACAGCTTGACACAACAAATGCGTGATCAGTCGAAAAAACGGCAATTGAAAAAAGTACCTCTGCTTGATCATCCGTTATATTGTATTAAAAATTAATAAAACGTTTGTTAAAAACGACGAGATGATGTTTAAGAATTCTCTATGGATTGAATTAGAAAATATCTTCATAATTCTCTGTACCGTTAGATAATAAAACAACACTCACAAAAAGTGACCAAGTCAATCTAATAATAATAATTGAAAAACAAGTTGTAATAGTTTAGTCTGGGTATAAAATTAAGCAGTCAGGACCTATCTTTACTACCCAAATTATTCTCTCTATAAATCACTATACATTCTTTATGAATGTTATAACTACCGACGGGTATTATCTGAAGTGCATGAAAATTGGGTTTGCGGAAGATTTATGACGCTTCTGGAGTTGGGGATTGCCATATTTTTAAATAAACCCAGATGGAAAACTTTCAAAAGAATGTAAAAATAAATTGAACAATAAGTAAGAAGGGAATAAATGCGGATGTAACCGAACATTTTATACCCTCGCAATTTGCTGGCTTCAAAACTTTGGAAATATTTTCAGGTTTTGGCAACCCACGGTCTGTAGTATGTGGTAGCTGGGGTAATTTGTTGATTGATTTCATACATTTTCTATAATAAACTGTAATTTAGCAAATATTCACTTCACTTAATTTTCCTAATATATCTTTCACATTGACCAATATATACGCTATAAAGCCCAATTTGAAGTTTGAAATCCCTTTATTGGTTATATGAGAGCTAACGATAGAACATTTTAATATAAAATACTAAGATCTTAAAAAGAAAGCCTTAAGCCTTAGGATACCTTAAGGAGTTATACGCAGTTAGAATTTTCAAAAAATGGTTTTTCTTTTTTTTTCATTTTTGGAATGTACATATATTTGAGTATATTCTCTGATAAAATTGAAGACAATCCGATAAATACTTTCGGAGATATAAAGGGTGATTTTTTAAGAGCTTGATAACTTTTTTTAAAAAAAAAACGCATAAAATTTGCAAAATCTCATCGGTTCTTTATTTGAAACGTTAGATTGGTTCATGACATTTACTTTTTGAAGATAATTTCATTTAAATGTTGACCGCGGCTGCGTCTTAGGTGGTCCATTCGGAAAGTCCAATTTTGGGCAACTTTTTCGAGCATTTCGGCCGGAATAGCCCGAATTTCTTCGGAAATGTTGTCTTCCAAAGCTGGAATAGTTGCTGGCTTATTTCTGTAGACTTTAGACTTGACGTAGCCCCACAAAAAATAGTCTAAAGGCGTTAAATCGCATGATCTTGGTGGCCAACTTACGGGTCCATTTCTTGAGATGAATTGTTGTCCGAAGTTTTCCCTCAAAATGGCAATAGAATCGCGAGCTGTGTGGCATGTAGCGCCATCTTGTTGAAACCACATGTCAACCAAGTTCAGTTCTTCCATTTTTGGCAACAAAAAGTTTGTTAGCATCGAACGATAGCGATCGTCATTCACCGTAACGTTGCGTCCAACAGCATCTTTGAAAAAATACGGTCCAATGATTCCACCAGCGTACAAACCACACCAAACAGTGCATTTTTCGGGATGCATGGGCAGTTCTTGAACGGCTTCTGGTTGCTCTTCACCCCAAATGCGGCAATTTTGCTTATTTACGTAGCCATTCAACCAGAAATGAGCCTCATCGCTGAACAAAATTTGTCGATAAAAAAGCGGATTTTCTGCCAACTTTTCTAGGGCCCATTCACTGAAAATTCGACGTTGTGGCAGATCGTTCGGCTTCAGTTCTTGCACGAGCTGTATTTTATACGGTTTTACACCAAGATCTTTGCGTAAAATCTTCCATGTGGTCGAATAACACAAACCCAATTGCTGCGAACGGCGACGAATCGACATTTCACGGTCTTCAGCCACACTCTCAGAAACAGACGCAATATTCTCTTCTGTACGCACTGTACGCATTCGTGTGGTTGGTTTAATGTCCAATAAAGTAAACTGAGTGCGAAACTTGGTCACAATCGCATTAATTGTTTGCTCACTTGGTCGATTATGTAGACCATAAATCGGACGTAAAGCGCGAAACACATTTCGAACCGAACACTGATTTTGGTAATAAAATTCAATGATTTGCAAGCGTTGCTCGTTAGTAAGTCTATTCATGATGAAATGTCAAAGCATACTGAGCATCTTTCTCTTTGACACCATGTCTGAAATCCCACGTGATCTGTCAAATACTAATGCATGAAAATCCTAACCTCAAAAAAATCACGCGTTACCTGAATTTGTAAGGCCACGTCACAAAATTTGCCTATGTGTAAACTACTTCTGAAACTTTAAACGCGTTTATCTCAAAACTTTCAATTCAGAGTCGGTAAGAAAGATATCTCAGAGATGGCTCAACTAATCGGGCTGAAATTTTAACACAATCTTTTTAGATAAAGGGTGATTTTTTAAGAGCTTGATAACTTTTTAAAAAAAAAAAAACGCATAAAATTTGCAAAATCTCATCGGTTCTTTATTTGAAACGTTAGATTGGTTCATGACATTTACTTTTTGAAGATAATTTCATTTAAATGTTGACCGCGGCTGCGTCTTAGGTGGTCCATTCGGAAAGTCCAATTTTGGGCAACTTTTTCGAGCATTTCGGCCGGAATAGCCCGAATTTCTTCGGAAATGTTGTCTTCCAAAGCTGGAATAGTTGCTGGCTTATTTCTGTAGACTTTAGACTTGACGTAGCCCCACAAAAAATAGTCTAAAGGCGTTAAATCGCATGATCTTGGTGGCCAACTTACGGGTCCATTTCTTGAGATGAATTGTTGTCCGAAGTTTTCCCTCAAAATGGCCATAGAATCGCGAGCTGTGTGGCATGTAGCGCCATCTTGTTGAAACCACATGTCAACCAAGTTCAGTTCTTCCATTTTTGGCAACAAAAAGTTTGTTAGCATCGAACGATAGCGATCGCCATTCACCGTAACGTTGCGTCCAACAGCATCTTTGAAAAAATACGGTCCAATGATTCCACCAGCGTACAAACCACACCAAACAGTGCATTTTTCGGGATGCATGGGCAGTTCTTGAACGGCTTCTGGTTGCTCTTCACCCCAAATGCGGCAATTTTGCTTATTTACGTAGCCATTCAACCAGAAATGAGCCTCATCGCTCATCGGACACGGACGCGAAACACATTTCGAACCGAACACTGATTTTGGTAATAAAATTCAATGATTTGCAAGCGTTGCTCGTTAGTAAGTCTATTCATGATGAAATGTCAAAGCATACTGAGCATCTTTCTCTTTGACACCATGTCTGACATCCCACGTGATCTGTCAAATACTACTGCATGAAAATCCTAACCTCAAAAAAATTACCCTTTACATTCTTCAGGTATTGAACGAAGGAATAAGATGTAAACAATGTTTTACTAATTTTCATCGAAAATGAATTTTTTTTTTTCAAATTGCCGCCATTTTGTCAAAAATGAAAATTTTGTTTATTCTTCGTTCAATACCTGTATTTATCTATCCTTTAAAAGAATTCACCTTTTTTTCGGATAATCCAAATCGAGGAAATCGTGCTCATCGCCGAGCGCCTTTGCGTATAACCCCTTAAAATTGCAAAATAATTCATTTCGGAAGCCATAAATAATAGAACATTATTCCGAGATACAACAGGTAGTTTCGCCATTTATATTAGGCAGTTGGTTAAATTATCCGTCGTACTTGCGCTTAACAGAGTATGCTATGAGCTACATGGCCATATAGTAATTACCTATTCTAATGAAGCATGGAGCAAATACTAAGCAATAAGAAATTTTATATTTCTTTATTGCACTACAGCCAAAAAAAAAATATACAAGAAAAGCACCAAATTTCGTAAATTCTCACCGATGTGGCTACATTGCCTATATTTATATCCATATCTTCTTCTTATTGTTTATAATTAGATCATGAAATCAAACGCAATGGCTGTGATTTCCCATAGTTTCTGCTTCCTCGCAGACACACCAAGCAGACAAGTTCAATGAAAAACGCGCCGCATTGTGTCGGTCTGTTGGCAACGAAAAAGTGCGTTTATGAAAAAATCGAAGAAATACGCAAAAGTTCGAAAATCATAAAATAACAGATACTGCATGTGAAATTATATACATACATACATATATATTTTGCAATTGTGCAGCAGTATGAAATAGTGTGAATATTTTTATATGTGCCAATATACATATTTGTGTAAGTGTACTTGTAATGCTTTTATTTTTGCTTACGCGCTGGGAGACATGCAACAGCGAATTAGCCAAGAGATCGATAAGCGTCTGGCACGGTGAGTGTTTCTGCTAACATATGTACATATAGTACATACATAAATGTTGTGAAAGAAGTGTATGTCACACGCGGTAACTGATAACGGCTACCATAATTAAGAAGGCCACATATGTGTTTTGTTTTTAAACCAAACAACTACTTTGTTTGACGTATTTCACTTAACAGAAATTGTTCTTGCATACTCTTATATATATATGTATATGAATGTATTCATATTGATGTTTTAGTTTGCACAATAGTGCCTATATATGTATAAATATAAATTTCTATAGTAAATAAATAAAATATACAAAACGATTGAACGGTATTCAGTCATTTTAAAATATATGTATACAGCTTATCAGCAGCTAAGTTTGTCAGATTGAAGTATTAGCGTTTTATTTGTATTTCAAAGTACCTATATATTTCTTAAAACACTTGTATTTTTTTCATTGCTCATATACACATACATATGTACATATAGTACAAACATCTTAATATATCGGTGAGCGTCTGTCTGTACTATACTGCACATATTTTGTACATGTATTTGTTGTAACTATGCAAAATGGTTTTTTTTATAAATTATTTGTTTTTCATATAATGTATTTACAATAGCATATATTTATATTGTATGTACATATATTGTTATTTGCATCAAAAAATATTGTATGGCATACTTCTAGGCAGAATCAGTTAAATTTTTACTCGTTCCTGCCATTAAGGTGTCACTTAAATGTATAAAAGTTTTTATAATTTATGTACAAAAAACAATTTCTTCAAATGTTTTTTTTATGTACAAAGAAACTTTAAAAATGAAATATTTATGATAACAAAGCCAGCCGAATTAAAATTCGTTTAATAGAGTAAACTTATGTATATGATTATACACACGTTTACATGCATACATATGTATGTCAAGCAGACATAAGTATGATTACATTTATGAATGGCTTCATGCAGGATAGCCCCTCAGTGAGTCATAGTTCGGTTGTCAGAAACTGGCAAACTTTTTTAAATATAAAGTATATATCTACATACATATATATATAATCAATCTGAATCAATCCAGTGTTTTATACACTGTTCTGATATAAATCATATCCGGATACCGCGTCGGCCGGAGAAAATGGTAGCAAAAAGGGTTAAAGCTAGGGCTTTAAGACGGGTGAGTCAAAACTTCCCAGCCGCTGTTTCCAAATAGTTTATAACCCTTCTGCAACATTAGGTCGAAGGTTGTTAATATAGACATTTTTTGTCTGTCCAGCCGCTTGCTAATGGTTTCACCCGGTTTTAACAATTTATAATAGTGACCGACCCGATTCCACAGATATTCGGCTTCGCCGTTGATTTGACTGGTATTTTGATAGTAAATGGATTTTAAATAAAATTAAAATATTAAATATTCCATAAAATATTTCTTGATTGGTCAGATCTGAACAATTCCATCGGAGATTATACAGTTGCTTTAGATAATATTCCATGCCAATTTTCGCCAGTTTGTAAGACAGCTATCGGTTGTCCGATGAACAGCTACTTGAGAGAAAAGGAAAATTTCAAATCGATATCTCATAAACTAAGGAGCTATTTCGCATATATACAGAAGGTCAGACAGACGGACGAAGCTAAATCACCTCAGCTTGGCATACTTTAAAATCGTAAAAAGTATATAAAATATATCACTTAATAAATCATTTAAGCATTACCTTGTAGCCGCAGATATTTGTCTTTGCAGTTGATTTGACTGGTTGACCAGGTTTCATATTTGTTTTTTGCTTTAAAAATTTGCCATAATGGATCCATTTTTCATATCCAGCCACATTCTGACTTCATTTTTAGTGTCCAAACAGCTTTCGGTATTTCAACGTCTTGGCTTGAGTTCACATACCTACCAATTTTCTTGGTTTCATTTATCAGTACTTATTTTGTCGCCTTCGAAGTAATCCCCACCAGATATAATACGCTTATTTTAAAGATTTTCCGGCCCTCGAAACACTTTTCATAAGCAATTTTTGGGATGGCCTTCCGCTCCGGCCGTTTTCGCCAGATGTTCTCACGCTTCAATATAGCAAAATAGAATTCTTTATTGACCGTCTGTCTATCCAGAACACCAAACTACGAATATTGAAAAAAACAATGTAAATTCCCTTGGTTTTTGAGCAGCTTTGACGTGATTTTTTACGTTTCGACTCATTCTTTTCCCTCCATTTCGATGACTGTTGACTTGTTATACTCGTAATGCTCTTCATGAATGTGCAGTCGGAATTCGCACTATCAACCATGTCCAAAGAGACTTGTTTACGGTACTCTTCTTGAAAAAAAATTCCCCTTTATCGGGACGAGTCGAGCAAGAACGTGTTTCATACCCGAAATATCCACCAAAATAATCCAAACGGACTCGCGAGAGATATGGAGCTCTCTTGCCATCTCTCTAACACTTGCCTGACATTTTTCAAACACCATATCTTTCACTTTTTTAATATTTTCATCAGATGAAGGGGGTCGTCCAGAACGAGGCATGTCTTCAACGATCTCTCGACCGTCTTTGAAGGCTTTGTACCACTCGTAGGCTTATGTTTTAACATAAAAATAAGTGTTCCAATATTCGCATCGATTTCGCACAACAAAATATTTAGAACAATTTTTTGTTCGATGTTTTTTATCCAATACTGAAGTATACCTACTCAAACAACTGAAACAAACTGGTTGACAGTTCGAGCTCATATCTGGCATAATAATTAAGGATGGTCCTAGCAACTTACCAAAATACTTTTTTTTGAAATATCATTTACCCCGAGATTTTAAATTACAATTTCCGTGTGCTTTTTTGCCACAGTGTGTACTGAAAAAGAAGCACAAGGGTTGTAGCTTTCGGTAATACGTTCGGAATATTGAAACAATTGGAATAAAAATTATGATAACTCATATCTTGGCACACTGATCGAGAATAATTAACAGCATTATGCAGGGGAAAATCTTGGTTAACATTTTTCTTTTAAGTAACTTAAAGTACCCCGTACACATATAATATATACAGTTAGTGCTGAGCTACTTAGCTCTTGCCTCTTTACCTAATTAACAAGTTCATTGTGAATACCCTTATTATCTATTTTTGTAAATATTTATTTATATACTCGTATATGCATATAAGTTAATCAGATATTAGGTGTAGTCATATGCATTTCAATTGCATTTCGCTCGTGCTTTATTACATTTTGTTTTTTGTTTTTGTTTTGGGGGTAAATGTAATTGTTTGCCGGAAATAAATTAAATTTATATACGAATATGTGAAAGTGCACTTGAGTGTTTCGAGAATGCCAATCGCTGAAATGCCATTTACTACATATTAATAAATCACGACAGCTTAGAAAATATATATGTAGGCGTGTGGGTGTGTTATGCGTTTAGTATGTAGGTATGTAAGATATTTATTAGCAGTTTTAGTGTAAGAGGAACGAGAGAATATAAAAATAGTCAAGGCTTATTAGCTTGCAGCGCCTGCTGTAAATTAATGTCTGATTTTTCATATAAATATGTACATATCTATGACTTTAAGCAGTTTATCTGTAACAACACAATATTTCTTGATAAATTTTATAAATATTTGCTATCAATCTAAAGCAGCTTGATTTAGCGAGTACATTGAGTTTAGACTGCTAATTAATATATCTTTAACTGTAATTCAATAGATAGATTATTAAAATAATTAAAATTTATAATGTCGTGCTATTTTATACGGATCGTTTATTTGCCTTAAGACTTTATGCCATTTAACCGTGAGTTAGCAACAGAAAAAAGAACAAAACGGTCATATACCTTTTGCGGAGCAGTTGAACAATTTATAAACTTTTTTGATTCGTTCAGCGAAATTTCGTTACTTGCTTCGGTTTTTGATTTTCCAGACCGAAAACAAAACATGAAATGACAACAGAACTCACCTTTTAAAGGTAGTTGATTCTGATGATCTGTGAGAGAGCTTACTCCCATATATACTATATATCCGTCAAGGGATTGTCAACTCAGTTTTAGACAGCAAAATTACTTGGGTTGTAACCTTTGTCCCTAAAATAACAACAAAATGAGTTGGAGTCTGCTATCATTTGAATGCCAATACGAGGAACTCAACCATAAGTCTTTCGAGTCTAAGTATGGCTTTTAAATTAAAAAAAGGAATAAATGTTAACATCGAATACCCATCACAAATACTAAATATTCCATAAAAGATATCTTGATCGGTCAACGTCCGGTGTGTTTAACGTGGGCGTCAGCTTTATCCCACACTCAAAGGCAAATCAATGCGTTGATCAATGTCAGCCATTTTCAGTATTAATTGGCATGTGGAATGGACACACTAATTACATTGGTAGAGTTCGAGGCCGAACTTTGGGTCTGGCAGCCGGTTACAATGCAACTTCTCATTCAATTGACAAAGTGTCAGTTCTTCACGTATTCAGGTGTTAACCACAACCACCACGAGGGGTCACTCCCCATGAGCAGGTTGCAACGAACTCTTAGGGTTCCTGTTCCCATGTTACCAGAATTAAGTATCCGGTCAGATTTCGTAGCCAAAATTACTATCAGTTGAGCCTCCATATTGCTCTGCACTGGTGACCAGGGGTTTGACCCCATGGAACTGTTGTTCCAACTGTCTTGCCACCTACATCTGACCCTATCATCTAGAAGCCTCCTGCCCCCTCCACATCATAATCGTAAATCCTATCACTTCGCAGTAAAAACACACTAAGGTCTTTTGACTTGCGTCACATACCTGATGCTGGCTCCGTTTACCCGGACAGAATGTGGACGAACCGGCGACAACCTATCCTTAAGCAGCGTTATCACCATTTTTTCAATCGTTATGTCCGCCCACACTTAAATTCCAAGTATTTACAATTTGTAAAAATTATCCTCCCGCCCGCTCTAACGCAGGCCGCTTGAAGATCTTCAACTAGAAGAAGAAGATCATCCGAATATGCACAACACTTATAGAGTACAACCCTGCGGGCTGCCGCGAACACCTCCGATCTCCGCACTCCAATTCATGCTGACTAGAGAGGCCTTTCGCAAACAGACAAACGGACGAGGCTTAATCAACTCAACTCATCATACTTTAAAAATATCAAAATATATTAAATATATCGCTCAATAAATCATTTAAGCTCTCGACCAAATGTTGGCTTATGAGAATTGCCGCATACTTGTTTGTGTGTGAAAATATGGTACACAGATGTTTTTAATTCTCGCTTTGGAAGGGTGTGCCGCATCATATCGTAAGCCAATCCATAACTTGAAATGTCTATTAGTACTATATTTAGACTGCTTTCAATTATTTAATAGTTGCTCTCACATTCAAAACATTTACCGCAATATATGTGTGTAGGTATAATTAAGAATCATTAATTAAGAAATGAGTTAAAAAAATAACAATGGCACGTGCTGCACGAAATTTGCCTTGAACTGCGAATACTCAAGTAAAAAGAAGTATTAGTAAATATGAATATAAATAAAATATCGATCGTACGTAAACAACATATTTTTTTTGTACATATTTACAATACAATTGTTGATGTGCAGCTTCCACAGACTGAATAACTCTTTCAATTGATAAACAACAAATCAAATAACTAGATTTTGCATAGGACTTTTGATCATTTAATTGCGGGCTGAGTTGTGAATTTGTAAACAAAATGGTTCAGAGAATGAAAAAAATTCTAACTATTATATACGAGTTTTGCTCCAAACATTTTGAGATTTCAGCGAAAAAAAAACTATTTTGAGAAGCCTGTCATCTATGACAAATAAATCATACTAATATTCCGAAGCACCCTACTTTTTTAAAGAAAAAACAATAAAGTTCGAAAGAACATTATTTGGCATTTATTTTTGAAGTTTATCTTTCTCAAATCTTGGCCGCAGCTGTCTCAGATGGTCCATTCGTTGAGTCGAATTTTCGATGACTCGTTCGAGCTTTTTGACTGGCAACTGTCGAATGACACACGTGATGGTTTGCTCCAAGATCTGAATCGAAGCGGGATTGTCCACATAGACTTTAGACTTTACATACCCTCACAGAAGAAAGATATTACATACACGATATTGGTGGTCAATCGACCGGCACAGAAAGTGATATTATCTGCTCACCGGAGTGTTTTCACAATAAATCCATTGATTGATGCGATGTGTGAGAAGTGGCGCCGTCTTGTTGATACCAAATTTCACAGAGATCACGAGCTTAAATTTCAGGCATTGACGGATCTCACCAGCACTCTTCGTCTGAAATGTGCAATTTTGCTTGTTTACATACTCATTGAGCCAGAAATGGGCCTCGTCGCTTAACAAAATGTTGCTCACAAACGTCGGATCTTCTTGGTAGTTTTCAAGAGCCCAAAGAGCGAAGTGATGTCACTTGAGAAGATCGAGCGTCATCAGTTCTTGTACAAACTTTATTTTTTACGCTTTCATATTCAGATCTTGACGTAAAATGCGCTAAGTCGTTCCATACGTCAGTCCGAGTTGCTGGGAACAGCCCCCGAGTCCACTCTCCATGGCCTTCGTGTACATTCTCAGCTATATCTGTTATACATCTGTTATACACTGTGTGCTGGACATGGTCTATTCGGTCGAATATTATCAAATAATGAATGCTGGGTGTCAAGGTATGAATATCACGCTCAGTAGGCCGATTATGTTGACAATAATTAGAGCGAAGCACGCCAAACACTTTCTTTACAGAATGTGAATTTTCGCACTAAAGTTGAACGATTTGTAAAGGCGTAAGTCTTTCCATGATGAAGTGCCAAACAATACTGAAAAAAAACAAACATGACAGTTTGACACGACTCACGCGTGATCTGTCAATAAAAGGATTTTGAAAGAAGTACATCTACTTGGGCCACCCGTTATTATAGTGCAATGTGTAATATAATATTATTTATCCTTAAGGCATTATGATCTCATTCGGATTAATTTTCGATTGAGTTCCGTCTTCACATTGTTATCCTATTCTAAGTTAGGTTCATTCAAATCCGAAATACATTACTTGAAAGATTGCTGTTAAGAAAGTCGAGATTCGCTGAGGTCTGCGAATAAAAGTGCTTTGTATATGGTAATGTTAATCATTTTGTCAAAATAGTTTGAGTTCGTACTCATTTTTTTTTAATATTTAAAGTTGCTTGGCTTTTGAGAGAGGTTATCAACGGAAACCGATTTGAATTATTTTATTCAAGGTTAAGGCTACACATGAATATACATTCATGTTCATAAAAACACAAAAATAATAATATTTAGTTGTTTTCCGTTCGAACTTAGCCCTTTCTAGTTCATTTTATTATAACTCTAGTTAATAGAAATTTGTTCCGTCTCAACACTTTATGTAGAAATTTTCACAAAACATATTTAACAAAAGTATGTATGTATACTTTGTAATCTTTACACAGTCGTTATATCAACCAACAGAAATGGGTGTGTACGGAACCGGATATTTTGTCAGTTAAAGCCAGCATGAATGCACATTTTGAAAAAGAAGGGTTTAATATGTGATTTGTTTCTCAATAATTATGAACGTAATCAAACTTTTTATATAAATATGTGCAAACGTTCTTATCAAACTTCTACAAATGCTTTGTTTATAGTGTCTAAATGACAATTTTTCATAGATATGTACTTTATAATGTCCAAACAAGTTTAAAAATATACTAAAAACAATTTTATTACAAACATAAGAATGTTTGGTAAGAATGCAATTACATTTGTTGTACGGCACTTACGTAGATGTTAGGTATCCTTAATGACCAACTCATAATAACACGCCGAGAAAGCGCCAAAATTGTTTGTTCATCCTTAGTTGCAGTGTTTTGTTTACTATTTTGACTGATATTACGCCAAAGTCACAACAAAGTAATGAACAAAACCACAAACAACTCAATTTCAAAGCGAAGTAATGATAAATTGCAAAAAACTACAGTGTTGACCAACAAAAACAATGACAATAAGAAATTCAATAGCACTTTTGGCAAACTAATCAACTGACAACAAAAACACTACCAACAGCTGGCTTTTTTGACAGTCTGACATAAAGCGACGATATATTTACCTGTAGGTGACTGTATATTGTGCTGACAGTGTATGTGTGCGTTCGGACAACACATAATAACAACAAAAACAACAGCAGCAATAATTGCAACAATGACGAAGTTTATAAGGCAACGACGCCTTGCACTGTGGTTCAGCATACACTTTGAGCACGAATAAAATAAAATATTACAGTTTTGCTAAAGGCGAAAAATTAAAATGCACTAAATGATTAAAACTAACTAAAGATTAAATTTTATTTTCGATGAAGAAATCAGATAATTTTGAATGACTTTCCAATATTAAAGAGCTTAAAAAGGATTACTGTAGCAAACCTTCGTATAAAATTGTCATTATTAGGAATTAGAAATTGGAGATTAAAATTGCTGGACCAAAATTAATGTCGAGGTTTGGGGTCAGTTAGAAACTAACTTACAAGAATTTTAAATCCAAACCGAAGACTAATCCAGTTAAAATATGAAAACCAATGGGAAATATGATAAAATAATAATAAATTAAATATTTAATGGAATCAAATTGCCACATTACCTGGATTTTATTCCTCTTCTAATAAAGTGGATACAAAAAATTCCTAAAAGTGTATTTTACAAAGAAGTTTTTCTCATTACGATTAATCCTTCCAATGATTAGGAGTACCAATTTCTGAGCATGTATTTTCCTCTTAAGGTGAGATAACGGTCTTATGTCCCTTAATTATGGTACTTAATGACAGCATCTAACCATCTGATTGGAACTTATCAGTGTGGCTTTAGGCTTGGAGAAACTGACCAGATATTCACCATGCATCAAATCTTTGAAAAACCCGTGGGAAGATAATCGACACACATCATCTCTTCGTCGATTTCAAAGCAGCTTTTGTCAGCACGAAAAGGAGCAAAACTAATACATCACTGTTGACAGTCATAACTTCCAAGTCGTAGATAATTTCGTCTATCTTGGAACCAGCCTTAACACCCACAACAATGCCAGCCTCAAAATCCATCTTAGAATAACTCTTGTCAACAGGTGCTACTTCGGACTGGGTAGGCAATCTCCAATTGGAACAGCGAAAAGGAAGAACGACTGGCGCGCTATTGTAAACTCGGCTATAACCGCATAAGCGGTGTCTACACCAATAAAGAAGAAGAAGTATGACAGCATCTACAGTGGTCATTGCATTGGAGTTGGCTCTGAAATACTGAAAATCTTTAGTCGTGCAAATTTTTTTCCATACAACAGGCAACTTTGCATCACTGTGCAATGACTAGCAGCCCACCAAGCCAAACAGCTAGCTAGTTAGCCAGCCTGCTAGCCGACGTTGTGAATGCTGTTAGCCTCGATCTAGCGAATATAAATAAGAAATGCCGCTTGCTGCTCGGATTACTAGTTCAATGTTCTAAACGTAAAGTGCACACGCGAGTTGAATTGTGCGGAACCAAATTGAGCTGAACTTAGCTGACATACAGTTGACAAATGACTAGAAACGGTTAAAGGAAATGTGAAGATCAACGAGATTTTTATTTAATTAAAACATAAATTTATAAACGGTATTGAGTGAATTTGTGGATTTAAAATATAAAAATAAATAAAAGCGATTAGAGAGAAACTCATAAATAATGTGAAGAGCTAGTGAATAATAAATAAAATAAATAAATACAATTATTAAAAATATAAATTATTTAAGACGATTAAATCAAGTCTACTCATAACACAGAGTTTTTGTATCGATTGTATGGAGAACTTCTAACAAGTTTCTTTTGTTACTTTATATACTAACACACACTCTTAACTTGTGGGTAACTCTCAATTGGAACATATCATGCAATCACAACAGGAAGATACCCTGGGTGCTGAGGGGACCAAACGTTATGGTCACCGCCGTACACCCACACTGGGTAAAGCTATGCCCGTCACATCGTTACTCCTACATTTTGCGCCACCTACCATTTCTTCTATGCGTAACAGTTACATGCGTGATGGACGTACACCGGATGAGGAGCGACCGCCGCTATTTTTTCAACTAGAACCCAATTCTAACTCAAGCAATACGTATGATAACCATGACGCTGACAAGGACAACAGAAATGACGAGGCGCACTCTTCGAGTGATGAACTTAACCTTGAAAAGGAATACGACTTACTCGTCTCAGAGTGTAGCAGCAATGGTGATGATGGCTCAGACAATGAGCACGCCGTATCCATAGTGGGCAATTCAGTTTTCTATACACCCTGTATGACGTGTACTGATAGTGCGCCAGGCGATATGGGCGCACGCGCCACGGCCATCAATGAGATGTGTCGTCGGCTATGCACAGAAGAGTGTCGATTGCGTTTGAGTTTGGCCGGTTTAGAGCCGCCATCCGCGGTGGCCTTGAAATCTCAGGAGACTTTGGCAGAGTATGTGAAAGAGACATGTCTACAGCAAAGACCACAACTGCAACACACTCACTCAGTGGATACAGTATGTGCCAATTCAATGCATGAACGGAAGGCGGACCATGTAGATGAAGTCGATAGAGTAGCGGCAGTTGTAGAGAGATCAATAACTCTCCCCAATCAGCTAGTCACGTCCGCCACTATAGCAGAGACGCCTACGAATAGTATGCGCCCGCCCTCATGTATTGCCATTCAGCGTAAAAAATTTCTCACGGATATTTTAACAGCGAACACGAACGATACGGACAGTGATTCCAGTTTTGTTGACGAAATAAAGGAAAAGGCTGGAAACGATACGAACAAATTCATTCAGTTTGTCAATAATTTAAGCAAGCCAGCACGTGATCTGGCTGATGGAACCGCCACGATCAAACCAGACGACGAACGCTACGATGGTGGTCACACTCACTGTCACAACGACAAAGCTACGGCTACGACTGGCCCAGTCGTTGATCAACATGAGATGGCCATGCTGAAGGACTTCCGTGAGAAATTCGCAATTGCGGAAGCATTGGCAAAGACCTCAGCAATGACCTCTACGGTGCAAATGAAACAACGTCTGGCGGCGCGACAACTGGAAATTACGAACGCCAATGCGAATGCTGCCAAAGCGGCCGCAGCAGCAGCGTTGGCGGGCAATGTAACGGCGCATGCATTCGGTGCCGAAGCAGTGGCAAACAAAGACGGCTGTGTGTCGCCAACGAAAAAGCAAAAAGCGAAACAAGAAAAGCACCGACATCGACGACGTGGAGAGCAACATAAAAAGCGACAACAACAATGCCAACAAAAAGGTGTGCCGCCAGCCAATTTTGCGCCAGCACATAACGCATTCACGCACTCCAACAACAATAACAACAACGCGTTTCATTCGATCGATGTGAACAGCCGCATTGATAACAACAACGATAAAGACAACAACTATCACGTTGTATGCGCCGAGCGTCGTAGCGACGATACCGCAAATGTGTATAGCGAAGACGATGAACGCGACCACGACGATGACGACGACGAAAATGGCAGTGACAGTGACTGCAGCTGTGACTGTGACAGTGACAATGACGACGATTTTGGTATCGTCGATGCAGACAATGTGGCTACCGGAAAACAACAGCAACAACAGCAACAACAGGAGAATATTGTAAACGATTACGAGCCACCGCGGGATTTGCTTTTATATCTTGTGAGGTAATTGCCATGTAATTTAAGTAACTTATCACATAACCATTTAAAAGACTAGGCGTCGCTACGATAAGTGGCAATTCATATACAAAATGAATACCAGCTTTTCGTGTCTCCGGTTGAGATATATCTACAAATATGGCTTCAGTTTTTGATAGCTACCCGGTTTTCATTTGGGTATGGCGTACGTATGCATATGTTATGGAGTTCGGCGATAATTTTTGGCCTGAAATAACGAAAGATTTTATGTGGTCGAGTTTTCAGTTGAGGCGTATCTGATTAATCAATGAGAAGATAGTGTTTTACGTTAATTTTATGACTATTTGAGTAATCATAAATAGTGGAGTAATTTTTGGCTGGTAGATATTTTCGAGATGCAGACTCTAAATACATATCTATAATGATTAAAAATAGTTAAATTTTCTCTACTACTAACATTTACTACTGAATTACTTAACATTTATATAATGAGAACAAACGTATATTCATGGAAATATTTATGACATATACATATGTTTGCCTTGTAAAAAATTAAAGTTGAAATCTTTGAAGAAATTACATTTAGAGTCTCAGTCAAAATTCATTCCGAGGTACTTCTAATGAAGAAATAATTATTTTACGTTTTTTCTTCGTTAGCTATGTATTGAAAATCAGTTCCCGATTTATTGTTTCTTAGATATGATTTTATGTATACATCCATCTATATTTATTTTGTCGCCTTCAAAGTAATCCCCAGCAGATGTAATATATGTAGTTATGTCAGTTTTTGAAAAAAAAAAATAAGTTTTATCTGGCCGAAAGCCCGTTCGCGTTTCATACCTAAAATTATCATCAAAACCATTCGAACAGTCTTGCGACAGGTGTCGAGCTCTCCTACTACCTCTCTAATACTTGCCTGTCGATTTTCATGCGCCATAACTTTTTTAATATTTTCACCAGTTCAAAAGGTTGAACTTAGTCAGGGCTAGTCATGTCCTGACCATTCTTTGAAGTTTTGTAGCACTCGCAGGCTTATGTTTTTGATAAAACTTAAGCAATGTAAGCATTTTCTAACATTCGCAAGGAGTCTGTAGACGAAATTTAGTTAGAGAAAAAAAAATTACTTAAGAACATTTTTCCGATTGACAAGTTTGTATGTCAGCTACATATATCCTTATGGATGGGTCGGAAATCGGCTGCTCCGGAAATGAGGAACTGCTTAGGGAGAAAAGAACATGTTGGAAACTTTATTTCTAATATATTTCTAGTATGACATTGATAATTTTTTCTTTACTATTCTACTATTTTCGTCTATATCATTACCTTTGTAAGTCTAGTCTTATTTTTGTAAGCCTTTAGTGAGAAGCAGATTTCTGTTTTCTTACTTGCTTGCCTTTGTTACAACAACTTTATGTACGTATTATTTTTTTCCGCTCAAAGATAAGTTAATGAAACTATTGTTCTTAGAAAGGCCATATCATTCATATCTAACTAAATACAATTCTTATTCGATAAGTCTAAATTGCGCATATACAAAAATGTGTTGTTTTAGGTCAAAGACCTTTCTCAGCTTAGTTCTGGTTTTTGCTATTCACAGATAATTCAATAGACCAAGTCTACTGACCTTAATTTAATGAAGGTACAATATGCACAGCAAAAAATTATTGTCTGATAGTTATATTGTATGTGTAGGTATTTAATTTGCAATTATAGCGAATGCGTACTTATATTTATGCATAAATTAATTTTTGATGATCACAAGCAATATTTGTTATAAAGGTCACTTGTATGCAGTGATATTTCAATAACAAGAAATCTATTCCGTATATACACAACAACAATATTCATTAATATCTCGAATAATTGGCTTATTAAGTAAACAAAAGTGCTTATGCTGCAGCAATGAGAGCAACAATCGTTTGAAATTATTGTAAAAATATCCGTAAGATAAACTTTAACGCTCAATATGTACTTATATGTGTGTGCAAATATGAATCAATTATACAAAAAATAAGCCTCAAGTTCAAGGTCGCTTAATATTATATAAAATACAAACTTCTACAACATTTCGCAAATCACTCCTAGTGTCCATATGTACGTATATATGTTTCACGCTGTTCTGTTTATACAACAAATATTTAAGTAGAAACATAAGTACGCAATCGTATATTTTACTGTGCAAATATTTTAGATTGATTAGATATCATTGTGATTGCGCACATATCACAATATTTTGAGCAGAAATAATGGGTTAATTACGACAAGGTTGTCTTTTGACAAGTATCTGCATAAAGTTGTAGATTTGTTATATTGTTATGTACTTCATTTAGAGATTTATCAAGCATACTTTACTATGGCTGCGCAGATAATATAATAGATATAATGCTACTGACAGTGGTATAAGTAGATGAATTCTTTTTCTGACTTTCTTTGTGGAAAGTATGTTTTTCATTTTTAGACAAAACAATGTAGTTTACTATGAATGTGCACACCCAGTGTTACAGTGTATAAAAATCGATTTTTGGAAATTAAAAAAATAATTTTGCGCTAAAGAAAGGTATTTGACTGCTGTGGTGGTTCCCGCATTATCTGCGTATAAAACATTTATATAATATAACACAGTAAAAAAGTATAATAACGTTGTAATTAGGTATAATCATCCTTATAATAATTCTTCATAGTTGTCGCATATGATTTCTATCTGAGTTTTAGGAAGGCCTTGAAAACTTGAGAGATCGCTCTACAGTTTTGTATTCGTTTTGAATAGTTACTATAAGGTGATCTTGGCATTTTGCAAGGCAAACTTGTGTAAATTGAACTACTATACTACACTGTGCCCAAAAAATAAAGTGACATTGTATTTATTTTGAAAATTCTTTATTTATTGTTCCAAATCAGTTTCATCCCCTTCAAAGTAATCCCCTCCCGATACAATGCAACTGATTTTCCAATCTTCGAAACACTGGTTGTAGTCACTTTCCGGGATGGCCTTCAGTTCCGTCTTCGCTGCGGCTTGAATTTCCTCTATCGTATAAAAACGGTGTCCCAGAAGTCGCACGGCGCCAGATCAGGTGAATACGGTGGTTGCGGAACGATATGGGTTGAGTTTTTGGCGAAATGATCACGAATTACGAGGGCAGTATGGGATGGTGCATTATCGTGGTGTAAAAACCTAGAATTGTCTTTCCACAATTCCGGCCTTTTTAACGTTCAAATAATATTCCTTGTTGACTGTTTGACCGGTTGGAAGGAATTCATAATGCACAACAGCACGATAATCGAAGAAAACAGTCAACAAGACCTTGACTTTTGAGCGATTTTGGCGCGATTTTTTTGGTCTCGGCTCTCTTTTGGCACGATATTCGCTCGATTGATCGGTTGTTTTGGGGTCGTAAGTATAGATCCAAAACTCATCGCAGGTTGCAATGCATTTCGTGACACCCTGTTAGTCGGAAAGCATCGTTTCACACACTTCAACGCGACGCCTTTTTTCCAAAAAATTCAATGTTTTCGGTACCAGTCGAGATTTGACGCACTTGAGGCCCAAAACATCCTTCAAAATGGTATTGGCTGAGCCTTTCGATATGCCAACTTCATCAGCCCTGGACGCTCTTCGTCTTCGACATGTTCACGGTCGGCTTGGAACTCACTATACCACTTGTAAACACTTTTTTTAGACATAGCTTCATCACCAAAGGCTTTCTGCACCATCCTCAACGTATACGCAGGAGAAAATTGATTCTGTAAACAAAATTTAATGCAAATTCTTTGCTCAACAAATTTCGACGTCGCAAAAAACGAAAAACTCACTTTTAGCAGCTCACAAAACGATACGTATCTCAAACACTAATGAATATTTTGACATGAAATTTGACATAAATGTGACTGACCGTACTACCAACTAAAAAAAATAATGCTCCAAATCCTTCGACGCCCGCAGTTTAAATTCAAAATCACTTTATTTTTTGGACACAATTAACCATACTATGTAATTAAAACTACTTAAGGCACGATAAATCCATAAATAAGTACGCCGGATACATTAAATTTTACACCCAAGTAGTGCGAGAGCGCTTTATGGAAGCCGAGGTCAAAACAAAACGATGCACGTGGCACGGCCCAGACGAAAATGAAATTGGACTATAACCACGACCACTCGCCATACACCACAGTTTTGAATTCCACCTGATTTATTCACTTTACGGTATACAATTCAAACGTCACGGAATAAAATTGCGTCCAAATACTGCGCATAACGTAAGCCAGCTTATGATCAAAAATTTTCAAAATCGAAATACAACAGTTCAAGCCGCGAGATATCGAATATCTTGATCCCAGTTCTTATATTGAACATTTTATCGAAAATATGGATCAATCTGTTAGATATATTATTGAAATTCGGAGCAAATCCCTTCCTGATAACAATGTGTCTGTATGGTATGAAATTGGTGAATGCTTTTGTTAACTGCCATATACCTAATAAAAAGGTTTTTGAACTTCCGCCTTACTTTATTCCGCATATATCGTCTAATGTGCGACGTATCTTAGACGAGAGAGCGTGTTTTATTTCTAACAATGTATTCCTCCCGCCGTAGAACCAAAATCACGATTTTCGAACATTCGACTGACCTAAATTAATGAAACTTAGAAAGCATATTATTAGTATGTCGGGAACTAATAGTTTGTAATATTGCTGAAAATAGATAACAGCATTCCTCAGACGCCATATGCCTAATATACAATTTTTAAACTTCCAGTTGGTCTTACAACATATATACGAACTACTCCTGCTCCTATGTACAACATAGTAGTATATAAAGTTTCATTTTTCTTGCAAACCTTATGTCGTTCGGTGTGTGAGTTATATATGTATTTATTAGATCGGCTTTGGTCCTTACAAGCTGCAAGAGCATTAAAAGATCGCTTACATCCAAACTCTGTCCTTTGTTTACTTTTTCCTTATTAAGTAACATCAATTCGACTTGAAAGTTGTTTATATTAAACAATGTGGCTAGAAAGAACTAACGTTTGGCGTTGGCTGAAAACCCAACGGTTAGCCGGTTACGCTTTCAGACCTGTGAAATGATTTATAGCTCCGTGACAGCCTAAAATAAAATGTTTATTGTTTTATGAATGCTTTTGTTGAACACAAATTTATTTCTAATGTTCAGTTTCAGAGATATAAATTGTCATGAAAGAATTTAAAAGAACTTTTAGAATGAAAGATGTTGCTCATACGACATGGTGGCATTTCTTTCAATGAAGCATTCACTTGTTTTTACACTTTTGCAAGTGAATTTTATTGTTTAGAAATACATTTAAGATAACTAAGGTGTTAAACCATATATGAATCAAGAAACCAAAATGATTATATTAATTCTTTCAATATTTTTCGCTCATTCAATATTATTAAAATGTGGAGGTGTGTTACTCATACGGCCTGTAGTTCCTACAAATGCTAAACTACAAATCTTTAAAGAAAGTATAAATATTTCGAGGAATGAAAATGTAATGTAACTTGGAGTTCGAATAAGAATTATTTTAAAATTTATTTAGGCTTAGAATCACAAATCCGTATTTTAATTGCTTTGAAAATCTGCATATGCTTTGTCGCTCATTACCTGTTCATACTTACATTCGTCTTTTAAGTATTGACAGTTAATTTTTAAGTACTATACTTTCATATATGACCCTTGAAAGTATTTTGAGTGGTCCTTAATACATTCCAAATCGTTTTAGTCTATTCGTACTACTTTGTAATCCTTTAATATACAAATATTCTGAGCTAATTATGTATTAGTTATTGCTGCATTAGTATTAAATAATAATACTGAGTAAGCAATTGTTAATCTTACATGAAAAGTGATTGGCACGAATATGAGGAACACGCTTACAATAAATCACAGTAAACATACACATTTATACATACGAGTACATGCATTCCTGAGCAAATGTGCAAAAGGTTAATTAGTCCAACAATATGGCATATAATATTTCACTTAATTGCGCATGCACTTATGAGCAGATGTAAATATGTATGTAGCAATTGCACGCGCCTAAAAGTCATTCGCTCAAGCCTACAAACATAGAAAGCGGCACATATGGTGTGCTTATCTGTACCATGCAACTATTTAACTAAAATGTTGTCAGTGCAAGTTCAAAGGGTCAACACGCTGGCAAACCACTACAGTCGTAAAGTCGTAATATATTTTCATGAATGTTTGTAATGATAATATATAATTATTTCTATATTTCCAATTTTTCTCTTCTAGGATCATTTGCTAAAACTGAAACTATTTGACATTATGATACTCTCAATGTCTATAGCACGTCACACAAGTACTTTTTAATTATCAAATAATCACTAGTATACATATAAAGCAGTTATTGTGTCAGCCTGTGTTATTAATTGATTGAATATATTTCGTGGCACATATTTACTGATAACCACTGTTGCCAAATTAATACAGATTTCAATAAAATGTTGTTGATTTATGTTTTTGGATAAAGAAATATACATTAAGTCCAAAAATTTAAGCAAGCGGTAATTAGTATTTTTAATTGATGCAATCAATTTGTGCCTAAAAGCTGTCACGCACACACAAACATACAAGCATTATTGTAACAAATAAACTGCAATATGGAGTTTTTGCTTAAGTCATCGCGTCTCATTGTGACGTTGCGCACATTCACGCGTCGCCGAGTTGCAGTGCCCATACCAAGGTAAGGCTAACTGGATCAATTATTTCTGAGTCATCCTTTGTGTTATTCATGCTCATACAGTATAAATAAGTATAGAAAAATATATGAAATTCTGAATGGATGTCAACAAAAACAAAAATTGTTGATAAAAGTGAAATTTCTCGTGGAATTTAAATACTAGAGAATATGCAATATATTTTTTTTTCTGTCTCATATGCCACTATACTTGGCAGCGGGTATTTTTTAAGAAAAAAGTCCCATTTGTATTAGTTTTAAATGATGATACATTCTGTGTATGACTACAAATTGTGACAATAAAAATAAATAGGATTTGTGAATTCTTTTATTCATTCAATATTTTATAGATACATACACAGCTATAAAATTACATTCCGTTTTGAGCATTGAATTGCTATTTTTGGTACAAAAACAATGTTATAAAATATATTTCTTAATTCAGTGATATGCATAATTGGCATTCACACCTCTTCTATGTATCCCTTATGCCTCCCTCCTTTTTATGTATGTTTATGTGATGCTGTACTGCTATCCGAAAAATGGAATGTCATTTAAGTATCATTGGAGGTAATTTAAATATTTAAAATTTTTGTCCGTGATTTGCTCTGGCTGGACTTTGGTATCGCACGTTCAATACGTTGTGTTCTTCTCCAAACAACTAAGAATCCCATATAGCTTTCATCCATCCCAACACTGCAATGTTTTTTTGATGAAATGATGCCTAATGCCAAAATCAGCTTTCTAATATAGTGTAAGAGGCTTCATCGGGCCTTTTTTTTCAATTTTTTTCTCATATTAAAAATTAAATATTTCATTAGAATTTTTATTGTTACAAACATACTATTAATAAAGAAATTCTGAAATTTTTGGAAAAAATATTTTAAACTCGGCCCTCAGAAAAAAGATGCGCCCACATTGGCAGGAGAACTCCTTACAGGAACATATAAAGTAAAAACAAGAAAAAACGTTAACTTCGTCTGCACCGAAGCTAATATACCCTTCACAGGTGCATTTTTTTGCGCTATAGTAATCCGATCTGAACAATTTTTTCGAAGATTAAGCAGTAATCCATGTCAAATTTCGTGAAGATACCACGTCAAATGCAAAAGTTTTCCATACAAAAAGCTATATGCTATAGTGAGCCGATCTGAACAATTTCTTCGGAGATTACATTGTTGCCTTAGAAAATAATCTCTATCAAATTTCGCGAAGATACATTGTCAAATGTGAAAGTTTTCCATACAAAAACTTGATTCCGATCGTTCAGTTTATATGACAGATATATGTTATAGTGGTCCGATATCGGCAGTTTTGACAAATGAGCAGCTTCTTGAAGAGAAAATGACGTTTGCAAAATTTCAATACGATATCTTCAAAACTGAAGGACTAGGACAAGTATATACAGACGGACAGACGGACATGGCTAAATCAACGCATCTTAACATACTGATCATTTATATATACACTTTATAAGGTCTCCGACGCTTCCTTCTGGGTGTTACAAACTTCCTGATAAACTTAATACACCCTGTTCAGGGTATAAAAACCGTAAATTGGATTTTTGGAAACATTTAATAAAAATAAAAATTTCGTGACTTTTTTTCAAATTGTTGTAATAAAAAAATCCTTCGTCCAAGTCTTTAAGAACTGTATCACAAAAACCTATGTAAAATTTCATGAAGATCGGTTGATTAGTTCTCAAGAAATCTTGCCAACTGACTCCAAAAACACAGTTTCGAGAAAAACCTATTTAAAGACGGCGCAATAAGCCTTGCCAGCCTCGAACGCACAAGTTCTCAAGGCCGTTTATCCGAAACTATTACTCGGACCGACATGAAAATTTACGACAATATTTCAGAGGTGTTGTAGAATTTAATAAGATAATAAAAATATAGATATTTTGGAACCCGTAAACTCTTGTAATCCCTTAACGAACAGTGCGTGCGGTGTAGTAACAATTTCGTCTTACTCTTCTTCAGCTTTTCCATTCTCCAAAATTTTTTGGGGTATACTATTCAAATAATCTAACAAGAAATACCAATCAAGGTCGCACCTTTTTGACAAACGGCTCAAAAATTTACATGCAGAATGGCGTTTCAAGGATCTCATGTCAATTTTTTGTTCCTTAAATAAGTAAATGTTTCTTATTAGAGGCAACAGATAATATAAGATGAGTCTTATCGCTCATCAAAAAAGTCTACCCTTTTGAACGAGAATAATATAAAGCGTCGTTATTTTGAACAACTCGCCGTTATTTAGCCAGTAATGTAAATAAAAGTGCTGAATTTGGTTTTCCCAAATACGCAATTCCTAAATGGCAAAGTTATTCACTACTCTCATATAGTGGGGTTAAAAGACAATGGTATTTGTTACCAAATAGTGTTGCTAAAAATTGAAATGAATTTAAAAAAAAAAATTTGCCGTGATCAGCGAAATCTGTTACAAATGTAGAAACATCCGCACATACAAATACATATACATTCAAATAATAATTTAAATGCAACATTGTTTATGAAAATGTTCTACCTTCGACCTCCACTACGTACGATCACCCAAGACCACAACAAATATTGAATAGAAGTTGAAAATGTTTTAATGCTGATAATATTCGGTTGATAAGAATGGATTAGCATTTTTTGAACAACAACTCTTTTGCGCTAAAATAATGTATTCACATATGTTACATACATATGTACATTTGTACACACAAACATTCATTTGTATGCATACAGACATACACCAAGACCGACGCCAAAGCTCAATCAACTAAAAATCGAATTTATCCCGAGCATTTCATTAGACTGCGCCAAGCTCCATACATATATGCACATCCGACATACATATGTATATATGTAAATGGCATGCAGATTACTATGACTTGAGTGGCTTTGTTTGAATTCGCGAGTAAAATTTTGGCGCGCCGCATCTTATAAATATAAATATGTACATATGTATGTATATATGTGTAATAAATTGTTGTTGTTGCTGTCATTACCTATAGACAAAATGAAAATAAACAATAGTGTAAATATTTATAGCGAAAGAGCCAATGCGGCGACGACGTACACCATCAGAACAAAAACAAAAACATATTGGGAAACAACAACAATCAATTGACTGCAATAACTCTGAGTGGGTGCAAATTCGAAGAATAAAATTAAACAAATATATTTACATATTATATATACCAGATGTACATATTTACGAGTATATATTTGCATATATATGTATTTAGGTTTATAACCGTATCGGACGTTGTGAAAAGTGAGCCACGCGCTCAGCGAGCGCATGCCGGCGGACGGAGCGCAGACAATGGTGGGTGACTTATACGTGTAGTCGGACTGGATCATAGGGGTCGTCTGCGAGGTGTGGTGAAGTCATATATGCATGTAGTTGAGTTCAAAGTTATCGCCCACATGGATCACATTATGTACATATGTGTGTCAATATGTACAAAATATATGTACAGTGGTGAGAAAAATAATAGAACAATATTATTTTCCGTAAACAATAGTTATCGGAGTAGATTATTAATTGTTTTTAACTCTAAAGTCCATAATTTACTGCCTATAACTTTGAAGCTTAAACATTCCCTAATTTTTTAATGGCATTTTGTTCATGGTTACGATTAAATATTTGTTCACAGAATTTTTAATTAATTTTCTTTATTTAGAACTAACCATATAAGGTTTCCAAAATTTTACTGTTATTAATTGAAAATATGAATATTCTGACCTTCATCGAATAAATAAGGGAAATTGGATTCAATTTTTATTTAAACACCTTTTAAATAAATGGAACACTAATAGAAATTTTTACAAAATTTCCTTCACATAAAAAATGGTTGCAAAATATTTAAATTAAAAATAAAATAGAAAAAAATTATAGAAAAATACAAAAGTAGGTAAGTGTTCCTTAAAATAATAAATACTAATGTGCCCAAAAAATAAGGTGACATTGTATTTATTTTGAAAATTCTTTATTTATTCTTCCAAATCAGTTTCATCCCCTTCAAAGTAATCCCCTCCCGATGCAATGCACTTATGCCAACGGATTTTCCAATCTTCGAAACACTGGTTGTAGTCTTATAAAAACGGTGTCCCCGGAGCGGTCTTTTGAGCTTGGTGAACAGTCAGAAGTCGCACGGCGCCAGATCAGGTGAATACAGTGGTTGCGGAACGACATAGGTTGAGTTTTTGGCGAAATGATCACGAATTACGAGGGCAGTATGGGATGGTGCATTATCGTGGTGTAAAAACCAAGAATTGTCTTTCCACAATTCCGGCCTTTTTAGGTGGATAGCGTTACGCAAACGGCGCATAACGTTCAAATAATATTCCTTGTTGACTATTTGACCGGTTGGAAGGAATTCATAATGCACACCACCACGACAATCGAAGAAAGCAGCCAACATGACCTTAATTTTTGAGCGACTTTGGCGCGATTTTTTTGGTCTCGGCTCTCTTTTGGCACGATATTCGCTCGATTGATCGGTTGTTTCGGAGTCGTAAGCATAGATCCAAGTCTCATCGCCAGTTGTAATGCATTTCATGACACCCTGGTTGTCGAAAAGCATCGTTTCATACACTTCAACGCGACGCCTTTTTTCCAAAAAATTCAATGTTTTCGGTACCAGGTAAGATTTGACGCGCTTGAGGCCCAAAACATCCTTCAAATGGTATTGGCTGAGCCTTTCGATATGCCAACTTCATCAACAAGGTCTCTAATTGTTAATCGACGGTTTTTCAACACCAAATCTTTGTTTTGTTGAACGTGAGCTTCGTCGGTTGAGGTTGATGGTCGCCCTGGACGCTTTTCGCCTTCGACACGTTCACGACCGGCTTGGAACTCACTATACCACTTGTAAACATTTTTTTTAGACAAAGCCTCATCACCAAAGGCTTCCTGCACCATCTTCAACGTATCCGCAGCAGAAAATTGATTCCGTAAACAAAATTGAATGCAAATTCTTTGCTCAACAAATTTCGACATTGCAAAAAACGAAAAACTCACTTTTAGCCGCTCACAAAACGACACGTATCTCAAACACTAATAAATATTTGACATGAAATTTGACATATAGTAAATGTGACTGACAGTACTACCAACCTAAAAGAAAATAATTCTCCAAATCTTTCGACGCACGCGTTTAAATTCAAATGTCACCTTATTTTTTGGACATAGTAGTATATACATATAACCGAGAAAATGTAAGCTTTGTAGAGAAGTATTTATCAAAATGTGAGGGAAAAATTTAATTCAGTTGCGCATTAGGAGGTCGAAAAGATAAATTATTGGTCTTTTGGAAAGCTAATGTTTATAAAATGTAATATGTTAATTTTTTTGAACATAATATCATTTCGAAATATTTTTATATTAATACCAGCGACTTTTTATAGAAAAGCTGACTGTCGTATGCAGTTCTTATTGGTTAGTTAAGGGGTTATATATAGTTAAAAGGTCGTAAAAAAGCGAATTTCCCAGATTTTTTCTCAGAAAATTTTTAAATTTATTGATCAAATAAAATGATCAATAAATCCATTTTTGTGAAAATGGCAGTTAAAAAATTTCGAATTTTGACCAAAATTTCGGCCTTAAATTGTGTATAAAATATTTATAGGTGAGAAAAAATCTTCGTTTAATTACTAAAAGTTCGTGATAAATTTGAAACTAATTGGTTTAGCCCTTTTTCGGGTAATGTTGCTGACCGACTTTGAAGACACCAAAACACGTTTAAAGTTTGGAATGCACTTCCAAGCAATCTGAAAGGCCTTTTCAAATTTGCGTGTAACTCCGAAAATATTAATATAAATCCATAATCTTAAAAATTAAGAACATAAAATAAAAAGTAGATTTTTTGAAAATTCTAACTCTATATAACACCTTAATGATTTTACGATGTATGTAAATATTAGCATAAAAATTTTATATAAAAGAATTAGAGTGTGGTTTCAAACAGCATGCTATCTTTTTGCCCAACACTGTACTTATGTGTATGCACACATATGCATATGTAAACGAGTTAGATGTGGTCCAGTACTCAGCGTCGCTGTCCGGCGGCTGACCCAGCGTTTGTCCGGAGAATATGAAATACATATGTGCGTTTAAAAAAAATACTAACGTACATACATACATATGTTTGTGAGTAGTATCACATATGTATATATGTATGTATATGTAAATCCATTTATCTGTACAACCGCTCACCCTAAGTTATGAAAACAATGCAAAGAATATGGAAATACAGCTACAAAAAAGGAGTACAAAAAGAACATGGAATGAAAACAAACAAAATTACAAAAAAAAAGAACAACGAAAAAAACAAAGCATTAAAAGAACATCAAAATGAAAATGAAAGAAAAAAGAAAACGAAACAGCAGCGCTCCATTCGCTCTGTCCAGCTTGACGCCGAAGTAAACTCGAAACAAGATGTCAACCGTGTTCTCATTGTTGTTTGGCACACGTGAGAATCAAAATCGAAGCGATTTCGAACCCAACAAAATAGCAGTTAAATACTTATTGAAATACCAGTTTCTAATAAGTCACATTTTGATTCGAGTCAGTTTCATCCAAGCGGCTTTCAAGAACGGTTTGATTAAATGTCTAAGAACATTCAAATAACACAAACAACTACCATACTACGAGTAAAGCACTGAATTTCGTTTAAAAACTCTACACAATTTAGCTGCAAAGCGCATGCGCAAAATATTGTTTTTAATAAATCGTGAACTTTTGAAGTATAACGTAATAATTGTGCGGCTTATTGAAAGTAAAAGTGAATTTCGAACAATTAAGGAACGTGTTTTCAGTCTATTTGTGAAAATGGAGGAAGCTATGCATATAAAACGCGCCAATAAAATGCCCTGCAAAAATGATCGCAAGTCATATTTGCAGAAAGTAATGTTGACTAGGTAATTTTGAGTTGGAAAATTAGGGAATTCTTAAGTAAATAATTAAAATAATTTATATTATTTATTACACGCTATTTGCACTCGAACACAATGCAGTAAACATTGGCAAAGCATAAGTGCCGTTTTATTTGATCATATTTTTATTTTGATTTTGCTTTTATTGTTTGTAAACCCGCATTCAATTGTGGTTGGGATTTTCCCAACTCATTGACGCCACAACTTAGTTGAGCTGCCAAGTAGTTTGTTTGTATTCGAAATCAGGTTTGCAGACATTGTTCATTCATGCATTACTCATACGCCTAGCCTCTCTGCTTTTTTGGCATTAGACAAGTTGTAGCCTAAGCAGAAGAGAAAACAAATCGAAGCCGGCAATTTATTAGTGCTTGTGGAATTACTGAAAAATTCTGCAGCTATCAAAACCTATATATTAGAAGCTTCAATAACATTTCGTTTGAAAAGAGGTGTATTAAGTGATGTTTAAAGAAAAGTATACAAAAAATTTTGATTTATAAAAAAATCAAAGTGAAGTATGAAATTTATTATGAATGGTAATAACTATTTAATAATAAACGTACTTATTTACTTAAATGCAACGGGCAATTGTTTTTTTTTTATATTATTTGCTGAACAGGTTATATGAAGTCTGTAACGATGTTTGTAAATATGTAACAAAAGGAAAGGAAGGGATACTGTATAAAGTATTTACAAATGATCGGCCTGCGTGACAAGCTGAGGCTATTAAGCCATATCCGTCCGTTTGTCTGTCTGTGCATGCGCGAACTAGTCTAAAATATTCCAAATGTCATTTTTTCTACTAAGCTGCTCATTTTTCGGAACCACCGATATTGTACAACTACCATATATGTAGCTGTCATAAAAACTGAGAAATCAAATTTAAGTCCTTGTATTCAAAACTCTTTTATTTGTTAAGATATCTTCACAAAATTTCGCACATATTATTATCCAAATCATCGCTACAATTACTATACATTTTTACTCTCATCTAAACTGACGATTAAAATCAGAAAAACGTAGTGAAATTTGTGAAGCCATAGAAAAGAATAACTCCTGTGTTTGAACTTATAAATTAACAAAAACGCTTAGTAGCTAATGCAAATTTGCACAGGCTAGTTCTCGCCAGTTCGGCGGGATGTCTGAAGGTATGCGTTCCCAAGTATTTAAGTTTTGATCTCCCAAACGCGGGACAGTCAAAAAGAAAGTGTTGAGTTATACCATACAGCTTCTGCAGATAGCATATGGTAGGGTTCCCAGTCTTGCTGGCTGGACGCCATAATTGTAATGGCCTGTTAAAAGCCTCACAACTACGAAGAGAGAGCCTCACTGAAGGCAAAGAGTTATTAAAAAGATTACTTAGTTTAGTCATAAAAGAATTGAAAAATATAGTAGCTTAAAACAGGGACTGTAAGTAATAGCTATTCTTGCGACTTTTAAATGAGAAAGGGCAATCGCTTAAAATCGACATAGAAAAACGGGATAACATCATGTTATTCCTTTTCGACAATGACATGCATTTCCATGATGATTTTTTAATTTCGGATTTCATGATTCATTTTATAAAATATCATATTATAATTACTACTTTGGGAAATAGAAATACAAATTTTGTTAAAATCATATCCTTTAGATCATAAATTTTGTATACAGTTTTGTTCCATGTCCTTTCAAAATGAATTCAAAAGATCAAATTTATATTTTAGCCTTAAAAAAAAATCTAGAATATTATAGTTGAACTTTTACGACGCCTTACGAATAATAATTACTTTTCATTTCAACTAAAGTTATAACTCACTATTCAACCAAAGTGTATAATAAGGCTCACCATTAGTCCACTGGTATCTTTCTTTTAAAGTTATCGATTTAATTAATATTTTAAGAATAATTTTCAACACTAAAATGCTCTTCATTGTCAGGGTTTTCATTACATGTGGATCATATTAGGTGATTAGGCCAAAGATATATTAATTTTATTATATAGGATGGGCCATATAAAATTTTAAATTCGAAGATAGGGCGTAAAAGATTGAGTGTAGCGTTTGCTGTATGGCACTTAGCGCCGTCCTGCTGGAACCAAATGTTGTCCAACTCTTCCTCTTCAATTTGCTTGAAGAAAAATTCGGTTAACATTGCGCGATATCGCTCATTGATGGTTACGGCGCTTTATTCTTCATTTTCGAAGAAAAATGGCCCGATGATTCCACCAGACCAAAATCCGCACCATACAGTGATTCGTGCTGGGTGCATTGGCTTCTCGACGATTACGTGCGGGTTTTCTGTGCCCCAAATGCGACAATTCTGCTTGTTAACGTAACCATTGAGGTGGAAATGAGCCTTGTCCGAAAAGATGATTTTTCGGTAAAATTGACCATTCTCGGTCAAACGAACTTTGGAAAAAAGTTTTCAATATTTCCCAGTTTTCTTCTAGTGAATAGCGACCCATTTCGTAAATTTTAGACTTTTTACTGAATATCTGTCACTTTTCGAATGCTATTTGACGTTTCCAATGTCGAAATATAGATAATTCAAATTTAAAACGATAGATGATATATTTAATAATTTTAATTTTATTTTATATTTTTAAATTTTTTATACTATACGTAAAGATGTTGTTGCAGAAATATAACTTTGCTGCAATCAAAACATGGAAATATCATATCCTTACTTATATTTGTAGCAATTTGTTTTACTAGTGAAGACTTGTATCCAAATAAATAAGTTATACCAAATAGCTCCCGTCTTAGTTTGTAAGTTTGTAGAGCTGAGCTTGTAGAGATATCCACAACGAAAAAGCTGGATAAATTTTGATAAACTACAATTTAATTTGTTCAATGTCTAATGTACATAAATGTGGATTGATCAAAAAATAACTTTTTAATAATTGAACTTTGAATTTTTTTTGCTGTTCATGGGAGCAGAGTCTCATATTTTTGAACATTGATTCTTATGTAAAATTGGACGAGGAATCGAATGGAAAAGTCAAAAATTTGGGGAAAAGCACAAAAAACGGTATTTTTGGAAAAAAAAATTATTTTTTTGGATTTTGAAAATTTTTTTGGATCTTGAAAATATTTTTATCAGAAAGCTGAGATTTTTTTACATAAAATTGGATAACTTAAAAACTTTTTTCACTCAATTTTGAGGTCGTTAAAAAATAAAAGAATTAGTCATTTTTTTGTTTGATCTGAATTTGAATTGCGCGCCAAAAAACAATGGAGCAACTTTGACCACTAAAAAGTTAACATATATTCTTATTTTGGTCTATATTATGATATTCTAAAGTTTGGTCAAAATCGGAGAACCACGGGTACAAAACCTTGTCGCCAATTGATGGAATGACCCGTATAAAAAATCGTTTACGATATTCCGTAAATAAATAAGTATTTATATTGAAAACTTTCACTTATACAATATGCACTTAATTTGTGTTATAACTGTAAATCCGTCATTTATATTTAGCATTAACCAGAAAACTCTCACTTTCATTTAAATTGGTACTTCATTCTTAAAAGCAAAACTTGATTTGTAATACTTATACTTTCTTTAGAAGAAAGGCGTTGCTTATCATGTGCGTAAGGCATAACCATAGTTTATTTATGGCAACTTTATATTTACGCAAAGCATTGTGAGTACAAATATATGCAAACGTATGCACTTATTTATATATGTTTTTTGAATGAATTCAGTTTATGCATGTCTGATTGCGTTCACTACAAAGTCATAACCACAAGAACCGTAATATTTACGAGTAATCGTTGCGAACAGTTTCTACAGATTCGCGTATTTACTCAGAAATCGTGTGAGCATAAAAATTTGAAAACAAAATGATAAATTGCTTTATAAAATTAAAAATAATATTCTAATTATAAATTATTAATTTAGTTATTTATTTGAAAAAAAAATTAATGATATCACTAGATTCATATTTCAAGAACATTTTTGCTTTTTAAAGCCACATTTTTAGTCGTTTAACAACTCACCTCATTTCATTTTATATACAATATATATCGTCACTTAAACCACGTATCTTCGAAAAAAATGAAATTGAGTTTTTTATTTTAACGATTGACTAAATTATATTACATATATGTATGTATGTATATAACATAAAATTTTCAGCTTCCGCTGTTAGATATAACTAATATATGTATAACCATAACTCAATTTTTTTTCAATATGAGAGGTTTCCATGATATCGTTTTTCCTTCGCCTGTAAGCTTATAAAAAGTGATGTTACGTTATTTTGCATTTTAGGGTACGATATACATATACCTTAAAAATTAAAAAAAACACTTAATTTGTATGATTCAAACATTCACTATGAAAATATTAGTTGCCTATAAAATGAAGAAGAGCTGTAATTAATTAATTTATTTATTATTTTAAAATTATTACACGGGTCTTATATTATGTCTAAGTTTAAGTAACTAATTAAGTAAAGTATTTTTAACATAATATATATTTATATTAATATCGTAATGGAAAATTGAGCTTGACGGATTAATTATTTTAGTTTTGCACACATAATTGCATAAATTTTCCAAAATGTAAATGTTCCTTTTTATTGAATCGTATGAATAATGCTTCTTATACCGTTTTTGTGATGTTTTCACATCGAAAAATAATAATTCTCTTTTCTATAATGTGTCGGTCATTCAATATAATCGAAAGGTTATGCAATTTCCATCGTTTGAAGAGTGTAAACCATGCTTTTAGGTATAGAATAGAGCCTGTTGAAATACCTTTTGTTCATTGAAATTGTAAACATCTTTACGTATTTGTAGTATTTACAAAGCCTTTTGAGCATCTTGTTGCTTGTGAGAAATAAAATAAGAAATATTTTCATAATCATTTTATAATTATAAAGACAGAGGTTTACGCATTTATCGAGATAATTGGTATTGGGCTAGCAGTTAAATCTAAAGACAAGTCTTGAGTACAATTTCCAAGGAAAAAGACACAGATTTGACGAAAATAGCGAAAGCTTTTCCAAAATGTTGTACGGAGTGCTATAAACAAAACACACACACACCTGTGAACTTACCCTCACATTTAATATGTCCTTTCTCCGAACTAAATAATAACCGATTTGTAATCACAACATACTATTTGTAAACACAGTCAATTTATGTTTTTTTTCTTACTTTTCTAGGATGGGCTCATTCAACTCAGCACCGAAAATCAACAATGTCGACTCGCAGGATGACAGCTTAGAGATACCGAAAGGTCTGAATACCACGGAACTGTTGAAACACGTCAAACATTTGAGGGGTATACATCAGCCACAATTGTTATCCCGTTACTTTATCAAGCCATCTTTAACTAGTGACGTAACTGATGGACTGCGCTCATTAAAGTTGAATACAGTAGCCAAAGGTGAGTTGATGTTGAAGTTCCGCATTTAAGCAGAGAATTGAGTAAAATGAAAATGCACAATGGTAAAGTTACATGAATAAAAAAATATAAAATTATAAAATTGTAAGTTTGAAAAATTAGTAGTGACAAAATTAAAAAATAAATAAAATAAAAATTAAACTGACATTAGTAGTAAAAAAATTAAAAAAAAAATTAAAATCATAAGTTTGAAAAATTAGTAGTCGTCATTCAGCATTAGATTTATGACTCTAAAATTGTTACTTGAAAGCGATATATATTAAAGTTATTAACCAACATGGAAAATACCTAACGTCCAGAGTTGGATCATGTATGTATATCTCTTAGAAAGACATTCATAAACTTGTCAGTGAAATCAGTGTATATCAATTTTATGTATCAGTCACTTAATTTAGATTTAAAAGTAACTTTTTTCAGAGCTTGGATACTTAGAGATCTACTTATTTATATATTGTGCATATGGCATTGTAACTATAAAAAAAAAAAAAAACAATTAGAAATCCTGCTTAAAATATGCCACATTTCATTTTATAAACATTCTCGATTACGAGCCTGCCCACTAGCCGTTTTATGAATTCAGCGATGATAATGATCATTTGTTTTTCTACGCTTTCAGATTATAGCGTGGCCTCGACGTTACCCAATCATATACGCGTTTTGCAGTGGAATATTTTATCACAAAGTAAGTTCTAAACAGGATATTCAAATTGTCTTTGTCTGCCAGCCGCGTGTAAGATCATACAGAATTCATGAGGCACAGATATTCACTCGCATGCATTTTTTAACATTTTTGAATTTTAAAATATTTATATTCTTACTTTGCATTTTTTTTTGCTGGTTTGTAGCGCTGGGACAGAACAATGACGGTTTCGTGCGCTGCCCAGAGGAGGCGCTGACTTGGGAGAATCGCAAATTTCTGATCGTACAAGAGATACTACAATACAATCCAGATATTATTTGTTTACAGGTAAGGCTTTACTTTTTAATTTTTTTGTTTTTGATTTTTAATTATTTTCTGAACACTTTCATAAACAAACAACTTTTTTTGTTATGCCACCTTACAGGAAGTGGATCATTTCAAATTTCTACAAACAATTTTGGGCACACAAAACTATGAAGGCATATTTTTCCCGAAACCCGATTCGCCATGTTTATATATTGAGGAGAATAACGGACCTGATGGTTGCGCCATATTCTTTAGACGCGACAAATTTGAATTGAAGAACTTCGACACGCGCATTTTGGAGGTGTGGCGCGTGCAAAGCAATCAAGTGGCGATTGTCGTCAATCTCGTTGTGAAAAGTACTGGTAAAGAGTTCTGCGTATGTACAACTCACCTTAAGGCACGCCAAGGTTCTTTGCTGTCAAAACTGCGCAATGAGCAAGGACGCGATCTATTGCATTTCGTGAAACAGTTCTGTGGTGAAAAGCCCGTTTTGATTTGCGGCGACTTCAATGCTGAACCCACAGAGCCTGTATATGCAACAGTCTTGAGCGGCAAGCAGTTACAATTGGCTAGCGCTTATGCAGACATTAAAGCCGAACGCGATGAATGTAATAATGACAGCGCTGAGGAGCACAAGGCCAATACAGATTCGAGTGATGATGCTCAGACGCAGTCGGCGGAGGAGGAAGAAGCTGACGCAGAGCATGTACAATTGTGCGATGATAAAGTGATCAAATCAATACAATGTGAACCGCCATACACCACATGGAAAATACGTGAAGACGGCGAAGAATGTCACACAATCGATTATGTTTTCTACACGCCCGAGCAGTTTAAGGTGTGTAACTACTTCGTCTCAACTATCAAAAAATACAGCATAATTATTTTAATTTTTTTCTTTTGTAGGTTCGCAATTGCTTGGAGTTTCCTCGGGACGATGAAGTTGGCAAAAATCGCACACCGAGCTTCCAGTATCCATCGGATCACTTCTCATTGGTGTGCGACTTCGAATTATTAGATAAGCAATAAATATGTTTGAATGTGGCTTTACAACAAACATATGGAAAGCATAGCATTAAGAGGATTCTTCAGTTTTGCTGGAGCCGCACAACTTTCACTTCATTGGCATTCACGAAATCAATTAAATAATTGTGATATTAGTTGTTAGATATATATAGTACTTTAGACACACGTAGTTTCATTGACATACCAACTAACCGAGTAGAATGCAAACTGATACATTTTTTGTAATATGGACAGCAATAAACCTTAATAAATAGATGTATAATATATGTAAAAGGATATGTATGTGGAACAAATAAGTGCTGTGTTTTCTTAAAAGAAAGACTTGATGTTTTGCAGAACAAAGAAATTTAGGTAGTATATAAGTATGTATGTATATGCGAATATGCACGTGAACGTTAGTATGTACATACTTATGTGTGGTCAGATTCGCACATTATGATAATGGCGTCTGGTAAACCTAATTTGAAAGAAAATGCAAATTATCGGTACCTTATTCTAACTTCTCCTTTTCAATATTAGTCAATATTTGTTTATTGAATACATTTTTATTCCATTGCCCAAAGCAGAATATCACGGGAGCGTGAACTGAAAAAATATAAGTCTCCAAAGACGCAGTTGTATACAAATGAATTAGAAGAGATTATTGAGTTTTGTTGTTTGAAAGCGAATATCATTTTATCATCCCATTTTAATACTATAATAAACAAATTTTAATGCAAAGAGTTTTTTTCACAACATGTTGATATACAATATTCAACATATACCCCAAAATAAGAACATGAACTAATGCTACTAAGGATAATACTACTAAGAACATGAAATACTAAGACTTTGTTCACAATTTTGAAATTCTCAATTTATTTTTTAAAATCTATGCTGTTCCCTCAAAGTAATTCTCCTTGGTTTAACCTTCAATGCGCTTAGCGATTCACGCTTAATATCTTCAATTCACTCAAAACGGGTTTATCGGAGCGGCGAAATCAGGCGAATACGGTGATTGCGACACGATATTAGATGAAAATTTGGCCAAAAACTCACGAAGAATTGCCAACCTATAATTCTGGCGATGCATAAAACTCAAATTCATTGTTGACAGTTTGGTTGGTCGAAAGAAATTTGGAGTGTACGATACCTCCATAATCGAAAAAAACTGTCAACTTAACTTTGATACTCGTATAAGACCTGCTTTGACGTGGTTTTTGCAGCTTCGGCCCACGATAGTCGGACGGTTGATCGTCTGTTTCCGGGTAGTAAGCATAAGGCTCATTGCTAGTAATAATACGTTTCATGACATCCTGGTAACCTGAAAGTTCCACAAACGTTAACGCGGCAGTGATTTTCGAAAAAAATTGAGTGATTTTGGAACTAATCGTTCTTTCACTTTTCTTAGGCCCAAATAATCTTTCGATATTCCTACGATGGCAGTACGGTATTTGACTGTTAACATCGATTCTAAAGCACCAATTTCTTTATTTTATTGACGTGTTGATCATCAGTTGATGCTGATGATTATTTTGATGTAACATGTGGCACAGACGCTGATTTAATAAGAAAAACTATTCAATTGAATACACTGATCGAAATAGCTGAGTTAAATACTCTTTGCCGCACTTATTTATATGTGTACGTTATCGGTAGATGGCGCTTTCCTTAAAGCGTACTCAGTTCGGGAAGATAACAGATAACAAAATTTTGGTTATAAATTAATTAGGCGTCGTTTTTTATACCCTGAACAGGGTATATTAAGTTTGTCACGAAGTTTGTAACACCCAGAAGGAATCGTCGGAGACCCTATAAAGTATATATATAAATGATCAGTATGTCGAGCTGAGTCGATTTAGCCATGTCCGTCTGTCTGTCCGTCTGTCCGTCTGTCCGTCTGTCTGTATATATACGAACTAGTCCCGCAGTTTTTAAGATATCGTTTTGAAATTTTGCAAACGTCATTTTCTCTTCAAGAAGCTGCACATTTGTCGGAACGGCCGATATCGGACCACTATAGCATATAGCTGCCATACAAACTGAA
The DNA here is from genome assembly GCA_037783105.1 of Bactrocera zonata. Taxonomy (NCBI): domain Eukaryota; kingdom Metazoa; phylum Arthropoda; class Insecta; order Diptera; family Tephritidae; genus Bactrocera; species Bactrocera zonata. The sequence continues at coordinate 62,675 of JBAWJQ010003766.1, read as the reverse complement.
CGATCGGAATCAAGTTCTTGTATGGACAACTTTCACATTTGACAAGATATATTCACGAAATTTGATATATATTATTTTCTAAGGCAACAATGTAATGTCCGAAGAAATTGTTCAGATCGGTCGACTATAGCATATAGCTGCCGTACAAACTGAACGATCGGAATCAAGTTCTTGTATGGACAACTTTCACATTTGACAAGATATATTCACGAAATTTGGTATATATTATTTTCTAAGGCAACAATGTAATCTCCGAAGAAATTGTTCAGATCGGTCGACTATAGCATATAGCTGCCATACAAACTGAACGATCGGAATCAAGTTCTTGTATGGACAACTTTCACATTTGACAAGATATATTCACGAAATTTGGTATATATTATTTTCTAAGGCAACAATGTAATCTCCGAAGAAATTGTTCAGATCGGTCGACTATAGCATATAGCTTCCATACAAACTGAACAAATAGTTACTAACAAAAATGCACCTGTGAAGGGTATTTAGCTTCGGTGCAACCGAAGTTAACGTTTTTTCTTGTTTTTATTTGTGAAATCTTCTCGATACTCTTTTTACAAAAGTTTAGACCTGCTCGTATGATTCTGCTGGAGTGACAATTCATAACCTCAAGAACTAAATTTTCTACGTAAAGTTTCTAACAGAGTTCCAAAAACGTCTTGCTACGACAAACTTTCAATGGCTTCAATACCCTTCACTGACTGTCTCCCAAAATTTATTTTTCGATTAACTATTAGTAATTAAATTGTAAGCAACCGCGTAATCTATCTCTAAACTTATAAAAATAGTAAGGCAAGCTGTAAGGAGCATTTTTGTAGACATGGGGTTTCAAGAAGAAATAAAACGCATTAAATATTATTGTATGGTCAAGATTGCAGCTTTATAAATATTCTCTTCCAAAGCGTCGATCGTTTTGGGCTTATCTTCTTAGACAAGGAACTTCACATAACTACACAAAAAGTAGCCCAGCGATCTTAAATCGTGCGCTTGTGGAGGCCACTTCGCGAGATAATGCGCTCACCAAAATTTTCCTTCAATAAATTGACTGTTTCGTTGGCTATATGGTATGTTGGAACCAAAAGGTCGTCTACATAAATATATACTGATTCAGGTACGGAAAAGCCATTAATTATGGCTTTAGAGCGTTGAAAGGGCTACATTGTTTAACACATTCTTCTTTTAAAAATCGGGAACGGTGGCCGTCTCGTTGTCGGCCCATTCATTAAAATTTGTGGCACACATTTTAACGAAAATGTTTAGATACATAGTTGATTCTAACGTTGCAAGATAGGCAGTCTGCTTTCTCTCCACAGCGACACCGCACGCCTTATCATACCAGCTGTTCTTTTGCCTTGTCCGAAATCCAATGGTTTCGTTTGCAGCTGTACGTAAGGAGCTGTCCCACAGTTCCTTAATACCTATTCTCTCTATTTTCTACTGCTACCGCTTACTTGTCTAATTTAACAGTAGGAAAAATAAACTATATTTAATTTCAGTATTAACCAGAATTTTTCTTTGACGATTGGGTTCGAAGTTTAAAGGTTAAATTCAGAAAGCTTGAATTAGAGAAATTGATAGAGAAACGTTATTCTAACTTTTAAAGAGCATACTCGCATTCGAATTATCTTGGTGTACTAATTATAATAATAGAGTTTTAAATTTTCACTTTTGAAATATTTGTGCACACGATGACGGTAGGAAAATTTAGCGCCAGTGTCTGCAATTACAATATTTACATATTGGCTTATTTTCAATATTTTATGGAAATTATTATTAAACCATTGTTTAGAGACAAAATTTGGTACCATTGTCATGACTGATACTTCAAAGGATATTAAATATTATATCAATTCTGTTGTGCTTTTACGAATGTATGTTGTAAAGAATATTTATTAATACATTTCAGCAATAGCTAAAGAGTACTTTAAGCACAAAATATTATATCTGCCAAATGGGGAAATATAGATTTCAACAAGTAAGGAAGGGCTAAGTTCGGATGTAACCAAACATCAAACAAACCGATCCAAGGAATTTTATATATATAAATACTATATACATATAAGTCATACAACGACCGACATATTCGGCATAAGGTTTTTTAGAAAAACGAAAATCCTTATATCTATTATATGGGAGTTGGGGTAGCATCAACCCGATTTTATATATTAAATATTATGATGGCACGTACTAAAAAAAATGTTCCCTTGGCTTCATTAAGAACATTTCACATACAATCAACAATCATATGGAGTAAAGTCAGCCAGATGTTCGAAAATCCTGATATTAGTTATATGGAATCTAGGTAAAGCTTTTCCCAATTTTATCTATTTTAGGCACAAAGATGCACTGTTATAAGTAAAATGCGACATTGGAAACACCATTCGGAAAGTGACAGATATTCAGTAAAAAGTCTAAAATTTACGAAATGGGTCGCTATTCACTAGAAAAAAACTGAGAAATATTGAAAAAAAAACCGAGGATGGTCAATTTTACCGAAAAATCATCTTTTCGGACGAGGCTCATTTTGCCTCGATGGTTACGCTAACAAGCAGAATTATCGCATTTGGGGCACAGGACATCGCTACGTGCCATACAGCAAACGCTACACTCAATCTTTTACGCCCTATCTTCGAAAATCGCATAATTAGCAAAAGAGGTGATGTGAATTGGCCTCCCAGAAGCTGCGATTTAACTCCGTTGGATTATTTTCTTTGGGGAGCTGTTAAAGATAAATGTTACGCCAACCATCCAGAAACAATTCAAGATCTAAAGTACGAGATTCAAGCTGCTGTAGCTGCCATAAGGCCTAAAACCATCGAGAAAGTACTCCAAAATTGGGTGGATGGGATAAGCTACTGTAAACTCAGCCATGGTGGTCATTTGTCCGAAATTGTTTTCCATAAATAAATTTCATAAACAACCTTTTAAATAAATGTTAGACCTTTGAAAAATATCAAGCCGTTTTTTTTATTGACTTTTTGAATTTAAAATTTTATATGGCTCACTCTTTATATGGGGTTTAAGGGTTGCAGTCCGACTACGCCCATTTTCGTACTGTCACTGTTGGATCCCGAGAAATGTGGTGACCAAAAAATGAGCGCTGTCATACCCATCGTCCAATTTTCACACCGGGTCGGATAAAGCTTCTTTATACCATCTCGGTGGTAAAATTTAATGTCTCTGGCGTCTTTAGTTATTGATTTATTGCGCTTTTAGTAGTTTTAAAACAGTACCGTTATATGGGGAATGAACGGAGAGAGGATTAGATGAGTTATCATCCAATTTCATCCAGTTTTACAACGTTGGTAGAAATTCTTTTAATATTTGCGCAAGGTAGATTTAGTTATTGTAGCCTTAGTGATTTGGGAGATACGTTGGGAGATATTTGGGAGATATGTGCATGGAAATTATTAGAGGGCAGGGCACACTCTTTTAATATATTATTTCATGGATCACATGAATAGCAACAATAACAATAAATAAACGATGCTCGAATTAAAAATATAAAAAACATATATTAAATCAATTTTCGAATTAATTTAAGAATATACTCTATACATGTGATATACAAATATATGTTTGATGTGCATAAAGTATTCGAGAAATTATCGTGTCTAATTAAAAAGTAACTATACTTATATATGCTACTTTACATTTTTATAAAACAATTATAGTAATTTGTGATTGCTTAAGCTAACTTATAATTGCATACATATTATATACATAAACATAATTATGTAATGCACTTTTTATATAAAATGAGATATTTATTGTTACAAAACAAACAATAATCTTGAATATCACATTATTTTATGCACCCTGGTGATTGGAGCGGTTTCCACTATTACTTGCCGTCAGGCGCATCCGCCACACCGAACGCAGAGATGAAGACATTGATCACAGTTATTATAAAAATGCCGCATATTGTGTAATTGCTAACTTTTTCAGCATGACATACTTCCTTCTTGTCTTCAATATTGTAACGACTGTTGAGTATCAAACCAACGCCTACAGCTATCTGAGAAGTTAGAAAAAAATGCAATTATCCATATTGTGTCTAAAAGTTTAGTATTAAAGTGTAACTTACTTGGAAACCAATACTGAGTATCAATAATACCAAACTGGGATAAAAATAAGGATGACTTTTATAGGTTTCCACCACATAGCGCAACTGATTGGCATTTGCTGTGAGTAATGCTAAATCCATCATACCCTGTGCCAGGGTTTTCTTATGAGCATAAGCATTTACATCCACAGTAGCTAACTCTTCCAGAGCATCGAGTTCCTCTATCAAAATTTATTTCATTATTAAAGATTTTTATATAGCAAACATGGTTTTGATTTTAAATGAATGCGTAATACGTTTTTGCAAAATATTTTTATTAATTCACCTACTAAATAGCTCATAAATGGTCTATGGGTTGCGAAACCAGAGATTTTATTGAAACATTTAAATTTTTAAGTGATGTTTTCATGACAATGAATCGGGGTATATAGGGCAATATTGATATAAATATGGATTATGTCATTTATTTCCTTTACTTTTTGGAGTGCGTTTGACCGAATCCACTGTTCGTGACGTCTTTAACGAGTTAAAGAAATGACTTTTGACAGTTCGGATCGTTTATGAAGTACTGTGTCACAATGTTATGCTTTATCATCCTTCATATTAGAGTTGAAGCTACAAGTACAACAAGCTATTTGCTAGTGTTCGGGTTCTGACAGATTGCCACCAGATATTAGATTTGCCTTAAAAACTAAAAAAATACATTATTTATATATTTTTGTAAACCTGGCTGTTATGTGAACCACCACAATCGAATCGGGAGATAATATCAAAATTTTAAGTGCTTAATTTTAAGTCACAACAATATTTCGGTATGCATTTACATGTTTTAATAATTTTTAATTTTAATAATTTGTTAATAAGCTCTGACATTTACGCCGCCGGTTTTTCGCCGCACTCAGCAATGCATAAGTGAATTGACGGAAATATAAATGCAATGCTTAATCAAGTTTGCTATGGATTTAAAATGCTAGCGTCGATACATCAGATTCACCTAAGGCAATTTTCTGGGTTCCAAAAAGCTGTCTTTATCCGTCAATGTATGATCTGCATCGCTTGTTATAAGCGAAATCTCCCTTCATTACCCAAAGGAAGCTACATATATTAGGTTGTCAAAAAAGTCTTGCGGTATTTTCGCTAGTTGGCGCTGAAAGCGCGTAGTTCTAGTTTTATTCGTCGCATCGGGTCATACTATACCTTTTTGGAAAGCTCATTTTACGCGCTAACACGTGTTTGATTGATTGTCCTTTCTTTTGAGTCGTTCGTGAGTTATAGCGTCGCAAACATGGAGCAAAATAAAGAGAAAATACGGCATATTTTACAGTAGTACTACGATAAAGGCAAAAATGCATCTCAAGCCGCCAATAAAATTTGTGCAGTTTATGGACCCGATACAGTTTCCATTTCCACCGCACAACGATGGTTTCAACGTTTTCGTTCTGGTGTAGAGGTGGTCGAAGATGCGCTACGCTCCGTAAGGCCTGTCGTCGAAAATTGCGATAAAATCGCTGAATTGGTCGAAAGAGACCGGCGTAGTAGCAGCCGTAGCATCGGTCAAGAGCTGGGCATGAGTCATCAAACCGTTATAAACCATTTCAATTAATTCAATAAATCATTCAATAAAAATACCGCAAGACTTTTTTGACAACCTATTATTTAAGGTTCAGAGAAGTTAGTTGACCGTTTAGTTGGAAGTGTAATCTCGCTGAATGGAATAACCCGTATCTTAAAGTTCGTTATGCATATAATATTACATTATTATTTTCATTAACTCGGACATTTATATTTCACACTAATTGGCGAGTACTAGGACTCACTCGTCGAGCCAACCAAGCATATCAATACTCAGTAACGTATTGTGTGTTAATACTCTCATTTAATTAATGTAGTAAATAATTACTGCTAATGCACCTGGTTGAAAATAAAAGCTGACAAAGCGTGTCAATATCTAGCGCAGTTGAATTTATTTCATTATTTAATTCTGACGGATATTGTCGGCTGAACAACTGTAAATTCAGTACTTGAAATGGTGAGATTTTTTGAATGGGAATTTTTGGTAGAAATTTGTAATTTCTGGGAGTAATCTACAAATCTTTAAATAATTACGCATTCAAATAGTAATTCTATACAAAAATTTGTGCAGAACTGTCACGTTTCGATATTTGGTTTTTAAAATTTTTCTAATCGCATTTTATGGCTTTACCTGGATGTCGCATTGCTCCATCTATTTCACTGCGTTCCATGTCCATGAAATCATTGTTAAGCGAGTGCTTCTCGGTGTGATCAACATCCATATCAATAAGTTCCTGCAATTATTTCGAATTTTAAATCAATGGAATAAAAATTTTGAATAAACATAGCGATTATAATAGAACTTTTTAGGAAAAGAGAAAATTGAAGTCAGTTCAAAAAAGGTATATAATTCTCCCAACTATGATTAAAGTTTTTCTGTCTGCATATGATTTACATATGTACGAGGTGTTAAAATTTCTAGGTTTGAAGAGACTAATTGTCAAAATTTTTTGTAATATGTTGATATACTATACTATGTTATACGCCCATGAAGTACCAAAAAATATTCAGCTGTTTTCGTTAATTACTTTGTCTATAGCAGCAGCTAATGTTAGACGTGTAAGTATGAGCTTTTCGTTTGTTAAAATAAAATGGATCAAAGAATTTGTTCGTAAATGCTTGACCAAATACAATAATATAGCGATACCTCATCCTTAATATATCTCAGACATGGCTCTATGTGACTTTTTCCTATATCAATAAATAAACCGTCGTAAAAAGGACGTCGTTTTACAAACATATGACATATGTCATCATTAAAAACTCATTACGGAAAGAGCTAAAGGCTATCGCAAAAATCGAGATTTAGAAGAACTTCGACGATTGAAAGAAGCACTGCCATAAGTGCATAACATCGAATGGTGACTATTTTGAAGGCGCCAACATTAAGGCATATAAAATGAATAAATATAACGAAATCCGTTATTTTTTGAACCTACATATACAAGGTTATTTTTAGAAATATTTGCTGAATTTCTTTGTTGTTCGCTTTAAAGGGTTACATGGGTTTCCTCGAGTAAAAAACAGCCTTTTTTCAATATTTTTTTTTTTTCATATAAAAAATTAAATATTTTATCACAATTTTTTTTTTGTTACAAGCATACACTAGAAATTCTGACTCGGCCATTGCGACGCCAATTCCGGTGACTCCCTCGGAAAAAAGATGCGCCGGCGTTGGCAGGATAACTTCTTATTGGATTTTGAAGTGAAAGTGAATACGTGCTTTAATTAAAACGTTAGCTTAGAACTTTAACATAGGAAAAAAACTGAAAATTCCATTTTTGGCAGACATTTTTACAGAAAGAATGAAAATTTCGGGACATTTTTTACACCTAGTTGTGATCGAAAAATAAATCCTTCGTCCAAGTCTTTAAGAATTATACCTCAAAGACCTGTGTAAAATTTCATGAAGATCGATGTAGTACTTGTAGTTTGCACAGTTTCGAGAAAAACGCATTTAAAGACGGCACACTGAACCTAGTTATCCTCGAGCGTTCTCAAGGCTGTATCTCCGAAATTATTACTCGGATCGACTTTAAAATTTAGAACCAAGAGAAGCTTACGTGCTTTGTTGGAACGAAGTTCCTTACGGCAGGCTTGCAGAAGAAGGGATTTTGCTGCGGGAGCTAACTGAAAAAAAAGTGATAGTAAAAACCGTAAGAATATCCGTAAGAAATAACCCGTAAGAAATAACCCGTATCATCGCTAGTTATAGCCTACTTTTAGGTCTTGCTCTATTATAGCTCTATTATGTCATTTGTAATAACAATTGATAATTTAAAACAAAAAAAATTTACCAATTTTTACTTATTTTTTGCATAAAAAAAATTTCACTTTGAACAAAATATTAAAATTTCATTGAAGTGAAAGGTATTAGTATGGCCACAACGATATTGTGTACATGCAAAATGGACAGCTGTGTTGTCTTGTGGACATGCCGGCCATGCTGTCGCAGTCATTGTGTTCACCACTTGAGAATTGTGCTTGCACTAAATACGTTTATGAGGAGTTGAATTGTTGCATATTTTTTGGCGCAGGCTTTGAGGAAATAACCCGTAAGAAAAAGACTGTAGATCGCTAGTTATAGCCTACCTTTAGGTTTTGCAAAATAATTAGGCATGAAAATCTGTAACATTATTGTGTACGCAAATTAGTTTTGAGTGAATTACGGAACACATAGAGCGCGACAGACTGCAAACTACATCTGCCAAATATTAAAATACAAACGTTCTTATGGACACTGTTATTTTGACAGCTGCACGACTACATGACTGCAGGCCGACAGTTGTCGTTCCCGCTAACTTGAATATTTCCTATATTTGCCAACGGCAGGAGGACGACAGTAGAGTTGACAGTAGAATGGAAGATAGAAAGAGGTGTTAGAGTGGTGATGTCACTAATATGTAAAATGTAAAATTATTCACAGGTCTAACAAACTTGACGTTATTTTACAAATAAAAGCATAAAATAGCTCTATTATATCAATTGTAATACCAATTGATAGTTTAAAACAAAAAAATATTTACCAAATTTACGTAATTCATTATTTCTTAAAATACTAAATTTTCTTAATACTTATCTGTACTTAAATAACAACTAATCAGGGAAATTTGAGAGAAAAATCAGGACAACCTACATAAAATAAAATTAAGCACAATTTTTTTTTGCAAATTGTATCGATTCTACATTATCCGAAGGAACTTCGTTCCTGCCTGGTGTCCCACGACAGCGCATTTCTTGTTATTTATGTTCTGTTAATATGAGTTCTTAATCAGTTTATGAATTATTCAAAAAACCGTAGGTTAGGATTTCCTTTTGTTAAGTAGGAGTAAGACTAGGAATTTCCGGTTGATAACACCTTTGTCAATATTAGTTCAATAGAAATTATGTGCCCTAATATCTGGTCGGATGTTCAACATATGGCCTCATTTTTCTCAAATAACAATATTAAATGAAACCTATAAAATAACGCAGATTCCGCTCATGCTCTATGTAATAGTAATAGTTGTTTGTGTTAACTCCAGATAAGCAATGCTGCTCTCTACAAGGAGTCTTGTCCTGGAGAACACGTCGCATGGAATTAAAATTTCATTTTAGAAGCTATAGCTTCTGCAAATCGGGCATAGGGGGTTAGATGAGATGTCTTTTATGTTAATCGAGAGAACTTCTTCTACCATCTACTCAATTTAAGATTTAGCTTCGATTTTCACACCAGAATCTTTTACTGCTTCAAAGGTTAGAAAAATAAATGATATCTTTGATTTTCTACTACGAATAAAGTGCATCTTAGATTGTGTGACCGGAAATTTTATACGTAGTATAACATAAAAGGGACAGAATTAGAAGATTCTATTACTATGATAAATAAATAATTTCGTCTTGATGGCTATTCGGAAAAATATATTGATATAAGTATGCTGTACTACATATGTTCCATATACCTTACACTTGCTAAGTGAACATCCATATAAAAGCAACTTCTCGCGATATTACTGAATTAATTACACTAAAAAATAAAAAATCAAGCTTCTCTCCAACTAATAATGATTCTGCTGCAAACACGCACGTAGAGCGGTGAACTGTGGAATTTAGAATTTCTCTTTCGATTATAAAAGCAAATGCTACAAATTATTTCGATAACAGTATATGTGGATTGGCACATTGTATATACATGCATATGCCATACAGCTGTGTTCATTGAAATAGCAGTGCAGCATAAGCAAAATATATTACGTTTTTTTTTGTATATTCCCTTTCATTAGTTGATATTAACATTAGAAAAAGAGAAAACCCTTTATATTTGCCTAGTTGTTATGCTTTTTTTTGATACTTTTACTTACATTCATGCATTTTTTGCTGTTCACTGAAATTGCAGTTTTTGATTTCAGAAGAAAAGTGAGGAAAAAATTTACAAATTTCTACAAAATGATTTAAATTAAGTATATTTTTATAATTTATATTACAATGTACTAGAGAAATGGAATATTTTTAATTTTAATGCTTAGAAGACCTCACAGCTCCTAGGAAGATAGTCAGTTTACTGTTGAGTTAAGAAAGGAGCGAAAAATATATTTAGAAATAAAGATTCGTTCAAAATGTTCTAGTCAGATAACATGTAATGCCATAAATTATGACCTGAAATGAAGTAAATCTGCAAATTCAGAGGACCGCCGTGCCAGTCAACAAATACATTCCTTTTGTATCCTCTAGAGTAATGAAATCTTAGCTGAAATTGGGGATCAGCGGTATAAATTTTCGATGACGGCTGTCGAATGAAAATTTCAATTTTTGAAGCCCACGAACCACGAAAGATGCATTTACCTAACCAAAGACATATCAAAGTCCAGTAGGAGTTTGTCAAAAGACAGCTTTTAGCTAAAAACAGGCTTAGCCAAGAAAATATTATTGGCTATTATCAGCTCAATTCATGAATCTCAAATCAACAAAAAACTTATGGGAGGATATAAAACTGTATGTTTCAAAGCAATCACCGTCTACTAAACCGCATCTTAGGCAGGTTGAGGATTGGGCGCAGATCTAAGCTCAACGGTTAAAAGTAAGCTTATGTTATAATAATCTACTCAATAAAACTCACTTTGTACAAATTTACAAAATTTTTCGGCACTTTTTGGCGGAAATCAAAATCTGCTTTTAAGTGAACAGGCAAAAATGCACCAAAATACCAAAAATCATTAATGAAAGCTAAGCAAATCTAAAGGTTTTTTCTTTTTTCTTATCTCATTATTCAACAAAAACTATGTGCAAGCGATCAACTTACGAAAGGGAATATGCAAACAAGGAGAAATTGTATATCGCATCTGCAGCACTGCTAGTTCAATGAACACAGCTGTATGTGCACTTATGTTCATTACACTTAAATATTACTATATAAGAAATTATAACAGCAATCAATGTTCATGTTCAGCATTATATAAAGAACAATCATTATACACGTTTGAATTTATCGTTCAATAATTTAATTATTTTTTGTTTTTACTGTTTATATACATACATGTTACGTACATATATATATTAGGGGTATTCGCTTGCTCTTGCAAGTTTGCAGATTGCAAAAATACTATACCGAAATATACAAGGGCACGAGAGCACCCATTGAGCACCCACACTGTGACAAATGACAAAAAAGCGTGACTAATGAGATTCTGTTTTTGGGCTAAAAAAAAGAGTTCTCTTTTTAAAACCTTTTTTTCGAAGAAGTAAGGAATCCAGAGAATATACGGTACGGAAATCCAATTTAAAGAACACATCATGCAATTTCGTCATACTTTTCATTGAATTGAATGAATGACAAGGTGTATTTTCTTCTCAAAACCGCACTTTCTACCCACAATTCTCAACATCCGATATATTTGCTTGACTTCGATCGGAGGTAAATGATGAATCTTCTAGTGTCACATATCTGCACTAATAGCGTTTTCTTTTTCCACAAATATGTTGCATTTATACGATCCTTAGCTGTCTAATTTACATTTTTTTCGTTAACATTTTTATACCATGAACAAGGTATATAAAGTTTGTAACACCCAGAAGAGTTGAGCCGATTTTATCATGTCCCTGTGTTTATATACGCAAAATAGTCTCTCAGTTTTTGAGATGCCGATCTTAAATTTTTCTTTAAGATGAGTAGCTCGTCGGAACCAGCATACAGGACCACTATAGCTGCCATACAAACTGAATACACAAGAAAAATTTTTGGCATGGATTATTGTCCAAGAAAAAGGTTATAGCTGCTATACAAACTTCATGAAATTACACTGGTCTACAGTGCTTTTGTTGCCCTAAATATAGGAAAAATTCTGGATATATATTAGAACGAACAGTTCATGAAACTATCAATGGGTTTTTAAGATTTTCTCATGTTTATTTTGAAATCTTTATTTCCATTTAATACTATTAAATCAGAAAACAGAAAACAAAACAACAGTAATATTTCTAGTGTTTTGTTTTAAAAAAGTAAGGATATATAATATTTTGCACAAATTTGGTGCTTTATGATTACCTAGGAAGTTTGCGACTACCAACGCTAAACTTTTCCACTATTCATTTTCCAGAACAATCATAGCTTTGATAAAATCTATATTTTTCAATCATTTTCATGAATGAGGTTGTAATCTGAATATTTGAAAGCATCACAATTTGCTAAGATATCCAGGGCAATAAGAAAAATAAGTGTGTTATTACCCAAAGCCATGGTACAATCTGCGAAGAAATTATCCAAAATCAAGTTCTTGTATGAAGTATTTTGTATTTGTGAATGGTGTTATAGCTTCGGCGCAGCGGAAGTTGACGTTTTTTGTTGTTTGTGGTTTGTTTGTTCTTTTCTCCAAATATTACCTTCTAACCAGGAAATAGAGCAACATTTTTATAGAGAAAGAAAAATGCTATAACGATCGATTGATTGGCCTGATCTTCAGTCTGAATAATACTCATCAAGCTACGTCATCATTTTTCTTAATCAGAGATTCATAATAAATTTCTTAAAAATATTTAAATATTCATCTCTCAAACTGTTAAAGAACCTATTGTCCAAAAGTTTTTAAACAAATACGCTTGTCCTTTGAAGGTTAGGTCTGACTACAAAACATGTGTGTTTAAACATCGTGGAACACGCTTTCATAGAAATAATTGAGTTTGTTTGTACTTGTAAATTTTTGTCCTATAAAAAAAATAAGGTGTGTGAAAAATTAAAATAGAAGAATTTAGTTCAATATCCAAGGGATGAAAACAGTGAACATTCTTTTGGCACAACGAAACGACTGTTATGGAATATGTTTTGCGAACGCAAACATATTAAGTACAGAATTAAGTCTGTACTGATTTTGATATATTTTTTCCATTATTCTTTTATACATAATAACTCTTAAAGTTGAGGCCACTGACTCCGAATTTCTGTAATAAATTTTTCGACTCGTTGCTGGATTGTATACTATATCTTTCCATGATGAAATGGCAAACCTTACTGAAGAGAAATGTCAAACGAGTGAGAAAAATATGGCGTCGTTTGCTGTACCTATCGGTCTACCTTTCTAGTGCCCTATTAAAAAACCCTATATGTATCTACATTATATAAACAAAAACAATCAAGAGCGATGAGAGATAAGATGATAAACTTCTATAATGAAATTATGCTCATTGAGAGATTTTGAACCAGAATTATTACTGATGTAAATTTATATATATTTTTTTAATTAATCATTTTATTCAAAATATTTATGTAAACAAGAAATGAGTATTACAAGTTGCATGCTAAGGAAAGCTTACGGAAAGACGGTTTGCGTCTTTCAAACTGTCTATATTCAATTAAGCTGATCATTTGAGTAAGATATTACACTACATTATTAACCTGTTCATATGTGTGAAGAATTTCTGAAACCTTTTCTGCACACATGTATGTATGTATATAAAAAAATATGTATGTATGTACATATATAAAAAATATTTTCAGCATGATCAGTCGGTACTGATTAAGAAATCATTTTTTTTTTGTTTTTTTTGTTTTAATAATCGCTACATCGTAATGTGGGAACTATTAATTGGTTCTTTATAAACCTGAGTTAGTGTCTTGACAAAGCTGAGGATGAGATCACAATTTTCCTTATAATTGAATAAGGTGAGCTTTTTCAGTATTTGATTTCTTGACCGCTTCCGGTGTGATAATGAGCGTTGGGTCGACATCATAACCACAGAAGGCCGATTTTGAAGCAATAGTACATATTTTTTTATAATTGTAGAGTAATTTCGCAAATGTCAAACAAATATAGGGTGATTTTTTAAGAGCTTGATAACTTTTTTAAAAAAAAAAACGCATAAAATTTGCAAAATCTCATCGGTTCTTTATTTGAAACGTTAGATTGGTTCATGACATTTACTTTTTGAAGATAATTTCATTTAAATGTTGACCGCGGCTGCGTCTTAGGTGGTCCATTCGGAAAGTCCAATTTTGGGCAACTTTTTCGAGCATTTCGGCCGGAATAGCCCGAATTTCTTCGGAAATGTTGTCTTCCAAAGCTGGAATAGTTGCTGGCTTATTTCTGTAGACTTTAGACTTGACGTAGCCCCACAAAAAATAGTCTAAAGGCGTTAAATCGCATGATCTTGGTGGCCAACTTACGGGTCCATTTCTTGAGATGAATTGTTGTCCGAAGTTTTCCCTCAAAATGGCCATAGAATCGCGAGCTGTGTGGCATGTAGCGCCATCTTGTTGAAACCACATGTCAACCAAGTTCAGTTCTTCCATTTTTGGCAACAAAAAGTTTGTTAGCATCGAACGATAGCGATCGCCATTCACCGTAACGTTGCGTCCAACAGCATCTTTGAAAAAATACGGTCCAATGATTCCACCAGCGTACAAACCACACCAAACAGTGCATTTTTCGGGATGCATGGGCAGTTCTTGAACGGCTTCTGGTTGCTCTTCACCCCAAATGCGGCAATTTTGCTTATTTACGTAGCCATTCAACCAGAAATGAGCCTCATCGCTCATCGGACACGGACGCGAAACACATTTCGAACCGAACACTGATTTTGGTAATAAAATTCAATGATTTGCAAGCGTTGCTCGTTAGTAAGTCTATTCATGATGAAATGTCAAAGCATACTGAGCATCTTTCTCTTTGACACCATGTCTGACATCCCACATACTACTGCATGAAAATCCTAACCTCAAAAAAATCACCCTTTATAATAATATTTAATGCGATGTCTGATATATGTATACACGCGGCAATTTACAACACTAAGCCATTAGAATCTTAAAAGTGTTTTACTTTGTAAATTTACTAGTTAAGGTTTACATAATCAAATATTGAAAATTAAAAATATACTTCAGTACAGAAAAATGCCTATAACACAGCATTAATTACTGTATTTAACATTAACACACAACTATGAACGCTTAATGTCCATTAAAAGCGTTTATATTTAGTGGCATGATCACCGGTAATACAAACAAACATCCACGTGCACATATGTACATTGTCTTTATTGACTACACACACACACACAATAGTATTAGTCATAGTTTAAGGGAAAAAGAAAATGATAAATTAATTTACCTCTCCCTTTAAGCCGGTTTTAGTGTTTAGTAATCCATTTGGCTGCTGCACTGTGGCCATTATTATGCTTATTCTTTTAGATTCACTCGAGCGCTAATAAAAATTGCGAAATTATGTATATGCTTTGTATTATAGCTGTGCTGATACACTTTTTGTTTGTTTTTTTTTTTTGTACAGAAATATATTTTATGACTTTGGTAAATTTGTATTATAAGCAAATGCGTGGCAGTTTTATTATATTTTCTTTTTATTATTTGTTTGTTTTGTTTTTTTTATGATTTTTTAATGATTTATTTTTTCACGAAAGTAACAAGAGTCAAGTGTGTACCCGCTTTTGAGGTTCCCGATGAACTGATTTTTGAAAGTGCTCTGCGCACAATTACAACTACTACGCGATCAAACAGCTACCTTCCATTCTCCCGTTTGCTAGCAATGAGATGCGAGAAAGAGCAGCAATCAACACACAATGGTCATATACTCATATACGGATACAGGTTTGTTTGTAGGTTCAAAAAGCTTTTACGGTGAAACCCCAGTAAAAAAATAGGAAGAGAAGAAACAAGAGTGCTTTAGAAGCGTATATTCTACATATTGCAATGTCCAAGCGTTCAGCATCAGTTTCATGCAGAGCTCAAACGCACAAAAAAAAAAAACTTTGAATTTGTATGATGTATACTGTACGTAGTAATATGTATGTATATATGCATTTATGTACCTCCAAGTGAGATAAACCTTATGAGGGAAATTGGAGAAAAACCATAGTAGTGGATAAACCCCCGAAATATACATACTTTGAATTACTTTTATATGCACACACTCGCCATATTATGGTTACTCATTTTAGGTGTAACGGAACTGTGAATGAATTAACCGTATTGTATATTCGTAATGCAATTATTTAATTATCTAATTCTCACTAACTAAAACCTAGATTATTTTTTTGAAAATACATGGGTTTTAAGGTGTGCTCATGACGTATGAACTTTAGCAATTGTTTACATAAGCACTTTACCGTTAGGTGCGAAACTTTTGATTGCGTAGTTCTATACATTTTATTACTCGAAATTGTCGTATTCTCATAGCAAAAATTAGTACTTCAAATGGTTATCTGTGGCATTTTAAAATATTAGATATTTTTATCCAAATTTTCAGGTAAAGAAACCCATTTTGTTTAATCTATTGAAAGCTAAATTAACTACAGATTATTTTAAATGAGCATACTGCATTAGTTAATTGAACAAATTTAAGTGAATAAGTCTTAAGGGGGGAGCCTGCTTAAGAGGCTTCAAAAAAATCGATTTTTTTTGTACTTAAATCTCTTTTAAGCTTATATAACAATATGTCCCCAAAGTTATAGATGGGAATTCTAAATATTGTCGAAGCTAGAGGAGGTTATGAGCGCTTGGGCAGACTTAGACGCACAATTTCTCGGTTTTTCATTTTTACGGTTTTTCTTAATTGGCGGGCAGGATAGAAAAAAAAACTAAACGTCGTTAGAAATTGGTGCAAAGTTTATTATCTTTGGCATTAAATTATTTTCTATTTAAAAGAAACTATGAAAAGTCAAATTTGAACATATTTTTAAAACCACTTTTTTTTCAATTTTTAAAAAATTGTAGAATTTTACACTATTATTGGATATTTACTATATTCTTAGTTTAACTTGACAATAAGTTATTAAAAAATATGAAACTCTTTGAATTTTTTGTTTCAGAAATTGCGACTAGCATTCTGCCCGCCGTCCGGCAAATGCAAATGCGAGATGTATCGGGAAATTGCTTTCCTAAGGCAGAATATGACAGGTTTCGTATCCAAAAAATTTGCGCATGATGTTTAAATATGTATATAAATATAAACTGTAGAAATTTCGCTTTAATCAATTTCTTTCCCTCCCAAAAAAGTCAACAAAAAAATCGATTTTTTAAAGCACGCTCCCCTCTTAGGAATATCCATATATTAAAATGATAAATGACAATACCCCGTTCATCTGTTAATATCGTTTTTAAACTACTTAAACTGCAACTACATTAACTATATCCAACCAATACAATTGATGGAGTCTTTCAAAATCTAGTTAATTTGAAAAGCATATGAGCAAATACATTATATACAAATTTATTAAACTCATAATTTGGCGTCCTTAAACCTTTTTTCAGAAGTTTATTATAGAGATGGTATTTTCGTAGAATACTTCACTTATTTCCAAATCTAATTTTAATATGTTGCTCTTTTTATGGCCTGGACAAAGATATACGATTAGTCTTAAAAATCGTTGGCCCGAAACGAAATAAGTAAGGAAGAGCTAAATTCGGGTATAACCGAACATTTCGTACCTTGCAACTTGCAAAGATTAAAGCCAGGGACATAAGGCCTGTTAATTATATGGGGCCTAAAGTGAGTTTTAACCTGATTTAATTTAATTTAAGCGAAAATATGCACCGTTATAATAAAAACACGCTCTCTCAATTTTATTAATATTATATAACTGACATATTGGTCGATATATGCGGTATAAAGTCACCCGGAAACTTGAAAATCTTTAGAATTGGTATATGGTGGCTAAGGGTCCGGCAATCAAAGTGTAACCAATTAAAAAGGCCATAAACTCGGTTTGGAATATTATTTTTATTTATTTTAAAGTACAAAATGTGTGAAAATAATCATAAATTCAGGAACAATTCACTTTTGCTCGATATGACCACCTTTTGCCTTAACTATGGCCTTGAGACAGTCAAAAAACGGATCGCAAGCTGCCCGAATGTGACTTGCCGGTATTTTGGCCCACTCGCGGACAATGGCTTTCTTCAGCATCTCGAGACTGGTGTATTTTTTACTTCGGACCTTGCTCTCCAAAATGGCCTAGAGAGAATAAACTATTGGATTCAAATCTGGCGAATTCGGGAGCCATTGTGTGGTCGTAATGAAGTTCGAAACGTTGTTTTTCAGCCATTCTTGGTTCACTCGCGCTTTGTGAGACGGTGCTGAGTCTTGTTGAAACATTCATGGTTTGCGACCGAAATGTTTGTTTGCCTACGGCTTCAAAGCAGCCTCCAGAATACTTTCCCGAGAATTGCTCAATTGGAAAAAAATTTTCGTCAGAAAACAAAATGTTCGGAATTTGACCGTTTTCGGCCAAGCGAAGCAACTGTTTCGCTCTCTCAATTCTTACTTGTTGCTGCTTCGGTGTGAGATCATGGTCCCTTTGGAACTTGTACGACTTGACCTTGAGCTCATTTTTCAATATGCGTCGGATGCTGCGGTCGGATATTTTCAGTTCTTTAGCCATTGGCACTTCGTCGTGGATTTTGCTCACGTCGCTTCTTCACTTTCCGAACCATCTCACGTGACGTTGCAGTCTTTTGATGACCACCTCCATGACGTTTTGCAATGCTACCAGTATCATTGCAATGAGTGATGGTGCGATAAACAAAAACTTTATTCACATTAAGGTGTTTGAGCTCACGAAAAATTGCTGGCTGGGATTTTCCAGCTAAATATAAAGCATTTTATTACGTTTAATTTCCATCGTTATCACTTTGTTTGCGTTCACTTTTGGTAAAACGCTTTGGTACACTTGTGAACAATTCTCCGAACTGTCATTCAGCAAATTTATAAACAGCTGATTCCAGTGCGACAGCTGCGAGAACGGTGTGAAGTTGGTTACACTTCGAGTGCCGGACCCTGTATTATCAGGAAAGGGTTCTCTTCAAATTTTAATTCTATATCTTTAACGTTGACCGATAATTTGGTCAAAAGTCAACTATAGATACTGGGTTCCACAGCGGTTTCAACAGTTTTGTTGGATTTGGACAATTTTTGGCCGTAAGGTGGTATATACAAGTAAAACTCTAAACGCATTATTCGTGCAAAGTTTTATCCCGTTATATTATTTGCTTCAAGATTTTTGTACTAGAAAGTGAAAGAATGAAGTGGAATTTAAAATTGCGTTATATGGGAAGTTCATATCGTAATATTAAAATGTCATGGGAATTCCACATACTAAATTTGGTTGAAATCGGTAGGAGGGGGGAGAGGTTTTTGAACCGATTTTTTATACTAATATAATTTTATTTATGTACATGTATGCTATATATGATGTTTGCAACTTTTATTAAAAATCTCTTTTATTAAAAACCTTTGTTAAAATTAATAAGCACATATAGACAAATGTATGAGTTAACTTTCATAGTGCTATAGATTTTCAGTTTACCTATTCATTTTCTTTTACTACTGTTATTTGTTAGAGTGTACCTTTGAATAAATCTAGAAATTCCTTGCATATTTTCTGATGTAATTCTCAAAGGTTCTTATCACATACATAAATGCCATAATAATCCAGCTGTAGTAATGCCTCAGCGGTGGTTTATGTAGCTGTGTACACATATAGCATCTACATACATACATACATATGAGCTTATGTAGCAAACTGCATTGAGTATATTTATATACTAGATGATACAAATATAGTGCATACCGATTCTGTGGTGAAATCTCACTGAGAAGTAAGCATAGTGAGTTTATCATTGGAGCAACAATGCCTTCTGCATTTTCGATTGCCTCACTATATACATTATATATAAGATATGTACGCGTATTTTTTTTCGCACCATTTTAAAAAATGACTCAGCATGAAATTTTAAAGAGTTTATATTTCCACTAATCTATAATGTAGTGGCATCTACTTTGCAATGTGTATACAAACATTTCCTAGAAACATTAACTCACACATGCTCTCGTTGTACCTCTATAATACCGAAGCTCGTATCGTTTCTATGAGAGGTCAAATAGGATGAAAACA
Source organism: Bactrocera zonata (assembly GCA_037783105.1). Classification (NCBI taxonomy): domain Eukaryota; kingdom Metazoa; phylum Arthropoda; class Insecta; order Diptera; family Tephritidae; genus Bactrocera; species Bactrocera zonata. The sequence goes on along the minus strand of JBAWJQ010003766.1, from coordinate 42,649 downwards.
ATTCGACACATGCATAAGTTCAAAGCTTTAGGCCAATTGCTTCATGAGATTGATTTTTTGAATAAAATTTTTTGAAAAATTGGATAAAAAATATTTTTGTGTGTTAAGAAAGCATAATTATTCCTTAGTGGTTTGCATAATTCCTTATATAAGGTACAAAAGATAGTGACGCCAATGTACATCAAAACAAGAGATTACGGCAAACATCAAACAATTACACAGGTCAACATAAAAAAAGTATATTTGGTGCTGCTAAGTCCATGTTGTAATTTGGTTTTTAAACCCCTAGATATCCTGGGACACTGTCAAAATTTTGAAACTGTATGAATTGTCCAATTAAAATACATAAAAACTTTACATAATCTATTACAGCTTCATGCAAGAATATATACGTTGAAGGTTCTGAAGAAACTTTGACTTCCAAGCCTTGTAATGAAACTGAGGCTCTCAAGGTACAAAGCTGAATAATGAAGATTGTTTATGAACAGCTGTAAGCGAAGTTTTAAATATGTTTTACCAGAGATTCAACGGTACTCTTACGGGTTGAGAACGATTTCAACATGTCTCAAATTCTACGAAAAAATGCGGCGACTAACAGAACAGAACCCCCAGAGGTGATATAGTGAAATTATGGAGGGAACACTTCTCCAGCCTGCTGAATGGCAGGGAAAGCTTAACATCAGGAGATGGTGAACCCAATTCCACAATCGATGATGATGGAGCAGACGTTCCATTGGCCGACCATGAAGAAGTTCAAATAGCAATTACTCTGAGGAATAACAAAGCGGATTACTGGTCGAACTACTGAAATATGGCGGCGAAGAACTCATAAGGAGCATGCACATCTTTTTTGCGGAATATCGTCGGACGAAAGCATGCCAAACGATTAGAATTTAAGTTTGTCCTGCCCAAGCATCGCAAACATGGAGCAAAGTATAGAGAAAATACGGCATATTTTACAGTACTACTACGATAAAAGCAAAAATGCATCTCAAGCCGCCAATAAAATTTGTGCAGTTTATGGACCCGATACAGTTTCCATTTCCACCGCACAACGATGGTTTCAACGTTTTCGTTCTGGTGTAGAGGTGGTCGAAGATGCGCCACGCTCCGGAAGGCCTGTCGTCGAAAATTGCGATAAAATCGCCGAATTGGTCGAAAGAGACCGGCATAGTAGTCATCAAACCGTTATAAGCCATTTGAAGAAGCTTGGAGTCACTAAGAAGCTCGATGTATGGGTGCCACACGAATTGATTCAATAAAAATACCGCAAGACTTTTTGACAACCCATTAATTCGAGCTGCAGAGCTAAATAGAGAGGTACAATCTTCTATAAGAGTATACAATTGCTGGCGTACGCCGATGATATTGACACCATTGGCCACAACAACCGCACCGTTAGTTCTGCTTTCTCCAGACTGTATAAAGAAGCGAAGAGAATGGTTCGGTAGTGAAAGAGGGCGAGACGAAATCTCACCAGTCATCAAACAAACAGGCGTCGCTCTCTCAACTTGGCTCCCACATCACTGTTAACAGTCATAACCTCGAAGTCATAGTTAATTTCGTCTATCTTGGAACCAGCATTAACACCACCAACAATTTCAGTCTCGAAATTCAACGCAGAATAACTCTTGCCAATGGATGCTACTTCGGACTGAGAAGGCAATTGAGAAGTAAAGCCTTTTCTCACTAAAAAATCCAAACTCCACAAGTCACTCATCATCCACGTCCTGCTATATGGTTCAGAGGCATGGATGATGACTACATCTGCTGAGTCGACATTACGAGTTTTTGAGATAATCTGCGGAAAATTTATAGGCACGACTTAAAAAGAACGGAACAAATGATTTTTTTCGGCAAAATCAATTTATTTTATTCAAAATAGTCTCCTTTCACTTCAATACGCGGTCCAAAAGCATGTCGAACGAGGGTTTTAGCTTGCTGGCCGGTATGGCTGCCAGTATGCCGGTGCAAGCCTTTTGAATGGCTTCTACGTCTGCATAACGCTTTCCTTTCATGAGCAAATGCATTTTTCAGAAAAGGAAGAAGTCGTACGGTGTCATATCACGTGAATAAGGGGAGTGGTTAATGGTTCAAATGTGATTTTTGGTTAAATAATCGGTCACAAGATGTCCTTCGAATGTTGGATTCTGAACAATTTTTGGTCGTCGGTCAATTTATGCGGAACAAACCGTGCACACACCTTTCGTAAGCCCAAATGCTTGGTCAAAATGCAATAAATCGATATTTTGGAGACGTTCAATTCTATTTTCAGGAATTTCAATGATGATTTCGGCTGATTTTTGATGAATTCACATACAGTTTCGATGGAATTTCCGGTGATTACGAATTTTGATTGGCCCACATATTGGTCGTCATTTATATCCTCACGACCACTATGAAAACGTTGAAACCATTCGTGCACTCTACTACGGGATAGAAAATCATCGCCATAAACTTGTTTCAGAAACTGAAACGTTTCGGTAAAAGTTTTTCCAATTTTAAAACAAAATTGAATGTTGGCTCTTTGTTCGAAGCTCATTTTCGCACCGATAACACAAACATAATGACATTTAAAACGCCATAACTTCACTTCCAATTGATGAAATGTCATGAAATTCTCACTGGACAATTGATAAGGAAAGCAGACTCTGTAGTTCAGCGAAGAGACAGCGGCTAAACTTGCTAGGTCATGGCGCCCGAATGGATGATGGGGGTATTATGAAGTTGCCGTCTAGATGGAAAAATATTATTGAACGAAACGGTGCATATTTGAACTAAATCCGATCACTATAACACTTTTTATAGAGCATTGAATAAATAGCAAAAAAGCGGAAGAGAGATAATTGACAACCTAATAACATTAAGTATCTAGCTTTTATCAGGGTACCGAAAGGAAAAGAAACTAAATCACTTGAAACTATTTAAATTTAATAAATACTAATTTAAGCATCGATAAGTCACAACATGGTTTAATTATTTCATGAAAGATGCAACAGTTAGGTAGCAATTTTATGGCATCAAGGTAAAAATTATTAACAGCAACTTTTATGGAATACAGATTGAGGACAATGCAACATGTCTCAAACCCAAGAAAGCGATGGCAAATTTACATCCAAGAAAACAATGGCATATTCATATAAAACGCGCTTCGAATTCCTTTCACATCCAATGGAATAATATTTCTAGCGGAAGGATGGCCAAGAGTGGTCGACCAAAATGGTACATATTTGTTTATTTATTTATACTTATTAAAAAAAAAATAAGTTGAAGTTTGATTAGAAATACGAAAAGACTCTTTCGACTACCCAATATTAATAATATCAGGCAAGTGTTGCGAAGCAAATCCTTAATTTGTTTCCATCATCAAATTGCCTTTTGTTTAATTTTTCATCTAGATGGCTAGTTTAGGATATTAGATATAAAATTTTATGATTTATGATAGAAATTATGTAATTGAGTTATAGTCAAAATCATTTACACTGATAAAAATTGTACTAAGCAATTAATGATTGCAACGAGGAAATGTAAAAACTGTTTTACTCAAATTAAAACGACAACGGCTATTTTGCAAAATAAAATTTAGTTTTTTTTAACAGAAATATATTTAAAACTTGTATAATTGATAATTATATTGAGATGGATTACACATGCGAACTAATAAACCATTTATTTGCTATAAGTGCTAAAATAAAATATGCGCATTGGAGGGTTAAAGATGGCTAAGTTAACGCTGCCTAAAAGCATGCAACGAAAAACTCGTTGAAACAAAACTTTTAGTTGTCATGTATATCTCTGAAATAAAAAAGTAATTTTTGGAAACAGTGACGACCAAATGTTCAACTATATAAATTAAATTTTGTGTTTATTTTTTATTTACGTATAAAAGTATATAACAAGTAAAAATAACTAGTAAATGATTTGATGTTTTAAATATAAATATGCACATATAAAATAATGAATTCGCAAAGCCAACTGCTAATACTGACTGATGGATGAAATTACAAAGAATAAGTAAATCAATGTTGGTGAAGATATTTTTTGCTTACAAGTATATAAACGTATATATATATTTATGAATATACATATATATAATGTACGTATATAAATACATATATAAATATATAGTATATATAATGATTGCCGTGAAATTGTTTTTTATATTACATTCATATTTTTATAAAATATGTACAATTTATAAATAATAATAGCAATTAAATTATTATATAGTATAACATATACATACACATACAAGTTCGTTTGTAAAGACTATTTAATAAATATTAATTAATAAGGTACACATGGTGCATTGTGCGCTCTGCTGCGCTACTAGGATAATCATACCTATTATTATTTTCCTCTAAGTTTAAGCAATATTTACAATTATAAAACTAAAATTAAAAAAAAAAAAAATAGTATAAATATTATGTATATAACGGCTATTAGCTGGAATGTTGATCCTGCTTGCTATCGCCTGATTGGCTTTAAAGCTTTTAAGCTGTATTGTCTACAGCAAGCTTAGCAGAAGAAGTCCTCTTCACATTTGTTGTAACAACAATATGGTATGTTGTTGTAGCTGAGCGCATGTTCACGCTTGTAGCGTTCCTTCTTGTCGTGATGCAGCTTTTTCGGCTTGTAGCGTGGAAACACATCGACTTTACTCAGAATTTTGAAGTGCTCTTGGCCCACTTTCAGATAACCACCATGTGGGTATAAGCTGCGGCTGATGAAGTGACGCTTATCATTCAATTTTGGATCTATATGCGTGAGTGCGTGGAAAGAGAGAAAAAGAATTTAATGAAATTTCATTCCACATACAATATAATTGTCAATAAAAGTCTAAAGATGTCAGTCAATATTTATATTAAATATATGTAGTTGCTATGGAAGCGAAATAATAAATGCGTGGTATCAAAAATCTGCATTGACGCAAATTGCGGCTTGCTTATAGCAAAAACAAAGAACCCGAACAATGAAACGGGGAAGAGAAGCGACAAAGTTTTATTTTTGAGCTAACTGGGTATAAATGTGTACCGAAAAATATTTACTCAAACATACACATACACAGCTTGAATGATATGCATGCTTCTGGTATTTAGTATGTATGTATGCGGTACGCATATGTTCCAAAGTGGAAGTGGAGCTGATTTTTTATAAGTGAGCACAACTGCATTGTTACTTTGTTGTTTTTATACTATTTTGCCAATATTGAGGCGTTGGTGAAACAAAAACCATCTTCGATTTGAACTATAAGCTATATGAAGCGTTCTTGCCAAAAAATTTTCCTATGAATGCAACAAAAAAATTATTGCAAAGCATTATTTGAACCGAAACTTCTGCTATAAACTAAAAACTCACAATAAATGTCAGCTAATTATCATACTTCCGCCTTTAAATTGCAAATTCACTTAAAACGAAAAAAATATTTGCTGTAATATATTTTCGTTAAACCTACGTGCAATTTGTATTCGCCGTTTTAGCGACAGAAACTGTAAAAATGAAATGCAATGCCAAAGTTGACTGACTTGGCGGCCTTTCCATGTCAGCCAGTCGCCACATGTAAACACAGGCCCGTTGTCAAGCTTGTCTGCCGTTCGATTTAAACTAATATTTTTTTTAAATTTTTATATATTAAATATTTTTCTTTAATATCAGCAGGCATTTTTGTGCACATTTACTGTTGGCGACGCCACGACATAAAGCCAACGTAAATATTTATTATTCCATATACGCGCTCAAGTGCATGTAAGTCAATATATGCGCATACGTATGCGCGCAAGTGCAAGTACATCTAGTTTAACACTTAATAAAATGTTTTGCATGCCACTTATTAACACCTTCAGTGATATTCCAGTTGACAATAAATTAACGCGTGCCAAATTCGTGCACTTGTCACACGTACATTGCATTTCCTCCTACGTTCTTTACGCGCTTTTCGGTCTACAACTCAACTCAACTGGTGTACACTCGTACTTTTGTACAATATAAATGCTCAAGAACATATGCATTTGCTCGCAAAAAAAAAGTTCATTAAATTTAATTTCATATACAACTTACATTCATTGTGATGTATGTAATTGTGTTCGTATGGCATGGGCAGCGAACGCTTTTCTCTACCCTCATCTTGCTGGAATAGGTGCTCACACGCTTCCATAGCGAACATCTTCATTTTTTCCAGTGAACAATAGGCATGGCTTTTGGCCAGCGCGCCGCAAATAAGTAGTGTGGGCAACAGTATTCGCAACTGTAAGATAAGAGAAACATAACAGTTATTAATATATTGTTGTTGCTGATTTTTAATTATGTTGTTTGGTTAAACAAAATTAAATATATTTATACTTGTTTGTTTTGTGATACCCTTTTGATTGAAAAAAAAGTTTGCTGCAAGTTACGTATACGCAATCGCGCACCAAATATGTGCAATGATAGATATAAAAGACTTAAGACACGAACATCTACATTCTTTCATTTTCATGGGGTTATTGTGAATATAGTACTATGAATATGTGTTAATGTTTATTGTCATACCATATACTTACATAGGAATCAGAGATATACTATATCATGTAGAAAAAAATTGTTTTATTATAAAAAAACAAGAAAAAAACAAAGCTAGAATGCACTACACAAGTGAAAGGAGTTTTTATACAAGAATTTAATTTTCATCGGTCAGTTTGTATGGTAGTTATTTGCTATAGTGGTCCGATTCCGACAAATGAGCAGCTTCTGTTCAAGATTCCTTGTTGATACTACAAAAACTAAGGAACTAGTTCGGGTATATACAGACAACAGATATGGTTTCACAACTCAGCTGGTCAAGCTGATCATTTAAATATATTTTTTAAAGTGTCTCCGACGTTGTCTCTTCCTAAGTGATACATAACGAGAAGAAAAGATACTTGTCTTATTGGTAAGGGTTTTATTTCACTTAAATATATAGATTAAATGAATATTAAAGATGAATTTTTCATTAGTAACAATTTTTCTCCTAGGATTGATTGATTGATAAACGAAGAATGCGCCGCGACCTTAGGCTTATTGTGCGCTCTCCTAAATCAGAAAGAATCTAGACCCAGCATATTGATAAAGTTCAAATATTATGTTGGTTATGGTAAATGGATCCAAGGTTTCTGGGTTTTCAGGCTCCCAGTTGCAGAAACGGCACTTTACGCAAGACGATAGTTCCATGATATGTAAGTGTTTTTTCAGCTTGCAATGGCCAGTATAAAATGCAACCAGTAGTCCGAGTTTATTCGTAGGGAAGTGGATTGCAAATTTAAACCTGCTTATGTTATACCCTCCATTAGCAAATTGCCATGTATTGGTTGCCAATATCTCTCTCTGCCTACTCCGTCATTCTTGCGGAGCAGCTCGTTTATGGTATGGGTACTCACCCCAGGTCCTACCATATTAGTGGGTACTGCGGAGCGGGCAAGCTCATCAGCCAGTTCGTTCCCGGTTATACCTTTGTGACTGGACACCCAGATAAGGTGCACTTGGTTACGTCCCGCTAGGTACATTTTAAAAAGGACTACCAACCTCAACTCTTTGTACATCTGAATATATAATATTTAATAATGCCGTTTTTTAGAGTCTCGCAGCCGTCGGTATTTACTTAGCTTTTCAAGCAAGCATTGCTGCTCAGTTAATTTATCATTGTTTTTTCGTTGAGTTTTTTTTGTTTAATAAATGCAAATAACTGCTTTAAGCTAAACTATATTGAATGTAATATAAGTGTGTATTATATAGAAAGATCAGATGTGTAAACATTCGCCGATCGTGATTAAAATTAGCTCTAACAGAAACTTAAGGGGTTACATGGGTTTAGGGGCTTTAAAAAATTGAACTTTTTATTTTCTTATTAAAATCTGCAACATCTCTATGAATATTGATAAGAATAATAGATTCTTTCGACTACAACTATTCGAAAAAATGTCGCGAATTTTTCACGGAAATTTTAGTTTTTTTTGGAAAAATGTTTGCAAAAATTAAACTTTCAGTTTTTTTTTTTGTAAAAATATTTGCCAAAAATCCAATTTTCAGTTTTTTTCTTAGTATAAATTTTAAGTTAAGGTTTTAACTAAAACACGCATTTTGTCATTTTATATGATCCTGTAAGGAGTTATTCTGTCAACGTGGGCGTAACTTTTTTCCGAGGGGTCAACAGAAATGGCGTGACATTAGCTGAGTTTAAAATAGGTTTGTCCATAAATTTCAGAATTTCTAGTTTAATAGTATAAGTTTGTAACAACAAAATATTTCTAATAATATATTTCTTTTTTTATATGAGACAAAATTGCTGAAAAAATGCTATTTTTACCCGAGGAAATCGGGTTAATAAGTACCCAATATGTTTAAATTAAAAAGTAGAAAAACTATAATTAACAATAAATACTAAAATATATGTAAAATATCGGCCATAAATTCATTATTTGCATTACTTATTTTATTACAATTAATTGTGCCGTTTTTATGATTAAAAAAAATCACATTATTCCAGCAACACGACAAGAGTCATCATCAACAGTGAAACTCTCGCACAGTCATCATTGTCTTAGAAACCCAATTTCACTTGTTATGAAATTCGTACACTTATACATACTGACGTCACACAAAAACGCCAGCAGCTACATAAATACTTTTTTATATAGCAAATGTTGGCAGCGCATGCTTCAGGCCAACATAAATGCTATTGACTTGATGACTCAAATATTTTACTTCTGCTATTTCTACGTATTTCAACTTAATTCCTTACAAAAATGCTAAAAAAAAAATTGCTCTTATTTTGATTGTGGCCAGCATTTCGCCTTATTTGCCAACTTGCACATATCGAACTTTTGCAACACACTGCACATACATACATATGTAGCTGTGTACACACCAGCGCCGCAACAAGATGCCGGCATTAAATTAAGATGCGGAAGTATTTGCGATAAACAATGTAAGAATGAGGCGTTTCGTGCAAATGCAAAATATGCCGAATTGCCAAACTGAGCGCAGAGAACATTGGGCAGAGAGGTAAAGCCGAAATAAAACGTTATTTTTAACTGCATCGTGCTACGATACGGCAGCTGTGAGAAATGGAAAGTCCCAAGGCAAAGAAGAAAGGGAAAAATTATATAAAATTGCACTTTTAAAAGCTAACATTTTATGTTTTTATTGAAATTCAAGTCAAAAAATTATAACTATTAGTTAGTGGGTCGATTGTTGTCAGTTTTTTGTTCACTAATTTACTACCACTACACTGCACTTACCGTTATATGCATTTTGGTTTTTCTTTTTTGAAGTTGGGTAAACTATTTGAACTTAATACCACGTAGATATTTTTGGTTGTAACACTTTATATATCCAATCACTTAAAGTAAAGTTTTTTACAGTTTTTTTAATTTTATTTCAGCTGCCTTTTTAAAGGTGCCGTTTGGTCACTTCTAAGTCTTTTTTACAATTTGAAAATTTTCTTTCTTTAATTTTCAACACTCGCACGAAAATATCAAAAAGGTCTAACTGAATAGACTCAAATTTCACTTATTTCACACACGTAGCGCTAACCGTAATCCAAGCGCTGTATGGCTCCGTGCACTTTCCGTTCTTAATTGTGCTTGAATTCGCCGCGTTCAGCGATATGTTTCATAATTAAAATATCGAGTGCAAATGAAAGCGCCAATTTCAATTGATTCATTTATATATTCGCGTCGACTTGACGACAGGTAATGAAAGAAAGGATTGCCGCTACACACACACACATACAGAAACACAAACTGAAGCACTGGCTAACAACAACGCGAACAACGCAAGCGCACAGCATACCGTTTATCGCTTAAGCGGCTGAGAGCGCAGGTAAAGTGGCGCTCAAATGAAGAGCGCGCACATTATTAATTGAGAGCAATTAATGCGATCGCTTAGCTACACATCAACTACTGTTGAATACAATAGAAACAAGAAGCGGTTTTAAGTTGTGATTGATTAGGAGATAAACATAAGCAGCAAGTGACGAACGCTATAACACGAACACACGTTCGAATTAACAGCGAATTAGTAACAAAACAACAACAGCACGAAACAATTTTGGGTGGGAGTAGGAAACTATTTGACAGTTCATAAATCAAACAATGCAACATCAATTCCGTTTTTAATTATTTGCATGTTTGCAGATAAGCCAACTGTTATTTTCATATTTTTACTTTTTGTTGCATTTTTTATGTGTGTACTTCGTGCATATTTACACGCACATACAATTATGGTAAGAGAAAAATCGTTGTGCGTTATACTATTAGCTGCGCGAACTCGAGTATTCATTACCATAAGTTAAGTAATCTAAATTATTATCCGGTGCGCGTCGCTATGACTTATAAGAAATAAACAAGTTTATGATAAATACATTCATGAATAAGCTAAAAAATATAATTTTACTTTCCAGCAATTTCAAGCATACCCCATTCATTCATTCACAACCCAAAATGTAAAAACAAAACAGTTTGCAGTTTTATTTTTTAAAATAATAAATTGCATGCCCTCCATAAAATTAAGAATTATATGATTTTTTTGTAATATCTTGCAGAGGAAATCCTCCGCTCTATTGGAAAGACTAGGTGGAGAAGGACTTGGCTAACACTTTTTTGTTAATACAAACATTTACAATATTTCTTATAAGTAAATATATAATTAATTTTTCATTCAATAGTAAAAGACATTAATTTCATAGAAATTGTGACGTAAAAGTTATGTAAGCTACCAAGGCTTTACTCAGCTACTTAAGCCATTACGTAAGCAATTCTTTGAAATTATGATTTTTTTGTAATATACATTTGAGACAATATGTTCACTATTTTCATTTATATGATTCCCGCATCCGGCCCAGATTTATGCCCGGCCAACGACTGTCAACTTAGAAGCGTTTTCAATTTTGATATTTTATATGTGTATTCGCAGAAACAACTGTTTTATTTTCGATGGCGATCTGAGAAGATCATACTTAGCCTAGTAACGGAAAATGAAAAATTTGGAGAAGTGACAATCTACAGTGTTTCCCAATAAAAATGTGGTATGATTTCTTAAAAAGAAAAACACACAATAATTGTTAAGGATATTCTAATGCTTTTTATTTAATACGATACAATTAAATTCTGAGTTTTCCTAATTTTCGTGTACTTTTTCCACTAAATCAAGTCGTATGTCATCAATAGCACGTTCAATATTTACTTCTAAAACTTGCAGAGATTCAAATAACCCCGCGAAAAGTAGTCTAATGGTGTTAAATTACAACTTTTTACAGGCTATTCAATATCACAATTTCTTGAAATAATCGAATCTATGAACTTTTCTCGCAATAAATCCTTTGTTGCGTGTGCTGTGTGGCACGTAGCTCCGTCTTGTTGGAACCAGATGTTGTCTAGATCAATTTTTTTCCATTAAGACCATAAATTGTCTCCATTGACAGTAACAGTGTCAACAGCACTTTCCATGATGGAATTGTAAACATTGCTGAATAAAATGAAAACCAAACTTACAGATCATGACATATTGAGAATGGCCGAAAAGAAACATAGAAATCATATCACCGCACTGGAAAGCCCGCTGTTTCTCAGCATAATATCCTTTTTTTCTCGATACACTTGAAAAAGCTTTGCTCTAGAGGTCTGCAAAGTAGGCTTTCGTGGTGCCGATAAGCTCATTTATCTTAGATTTATTTACCCCAGTGCGAGACTTTTTCAAAATTCAATCCGATAGAGTGGGAAAGTAGTTCGTATTCTCTCATGTGTCATGTCGGAGAGCACTTTTTTCCTGGCCGAATTGCATAATAAATCCACACAATCCTTGGTAATCCTTGGTAGTTTGGTAGTTTACACCTTATGAAGCCCAGAAGACGAATGAAGATAGGAAAACGACTGTCGCCATCAAAGGAGAAACATCGCAGCACTGTCCAATATTTCTCTTTTACAATTTTTCTAAGATCTACAGACAGACTCAGTACCCTATACAATCAAAACAAATTTAGGAGACTGAATCGACTCTTTCAATTATCATCTACTACAATATATTGACTTATAGTTATTTTTTTTTTCATTCGGTGTTGAGGCTAAGTACCTATAGATTCCCTCTCTTAACTTTATCGCAATTCTGTATGGCTTAAAACTTGTAAAGCTCAACTTAATGATTAAGACTTTATCATTGTTATATATTTCTCGAAAAGCTCTAGACTTATAAGCTCTAGACTTATCGAGAAATATATAACAATGATAAAGTCTGAAGCAAAACAAAAGGATTATATTCCCTATACAAAGACAATTATTGTGTACAAGGCTCAGTTTTAATAATTGGTTGATTAGGTGGTGAGAGAAAAGTTGTGCGGAAGATTTATGGTCCTTTGCGCATTGGCAGTGGCGTTCCTAGCTGACGAACTAGCGGTCAGTTGTCTCCGAGCATCTAGAGAGTCAGGACAAACATTTTCGTGCGACGTGTTTCTGTGAGTGGTGTAAGCCGAAAATGCAGTGTTCGTTAGATCAGAGATACGCGATTAAATTCTGTGTGAAACCCCGAAACTGCGACAGAGACGTTTGATATGATCAATCAGCCTTATCCAGATGTTGCTTTAGCAAGAAGTGGTGTGTTTCGGTGGCACCAGGCTTTTTGGAGGGTCGGGAAGAGGTCGCTGATGAAGACCGCGAAAAAGGATGCTCATTGTCTTTTTTGACATCAAAGGCATCGTCCAACAAGAATTTGTTCGTCCTGGACAAACCGTCAACTCCAAGTTTTACGTGGAAGTCCTCAAGAGGCTCAAACGAATCCAGTAAGACATCGAATCCGGCAAGACATCGCAGCCGATTGAAAATTGTACCCCGGCAACGCCTCGGCTCACCTAACCAAAGTTAGCATCCCAACGCTTCAGCAGCCGTTCTACAGCCGTTTCTTTTTTTTGGTTCCTTGCCTCAAAAGGCCGATGAAAGGCAAGCGTTTTGAGACGACAGAGGGGATCCAAGCAGCATGCAACTCGGCTCTCAAAACTCTTCCGGAAAATGCCATCCGTGACGCCTTCAATGCTTGGAAATCGCGCTGATAGCGCTGCATCGACGTATAAGGAGCCTATTTTGAAAGTTTTTAAAGAATTGTAACGATTGGTTCAATAAATTTTTTTAAATGGACTCCGCGCTATTACCTTCCGCACAAACCCTGTAATTCAGCGAATTAAGAGACAGCGGCTACGCTGGCTAGGTCATGTCGTCCAAATGGATGAGCACACACCAGCTCTGAGAGTATTTCAAGCAGTACCCGCCGGGGGAAGCAATGGCAGAGGAAGACCTCCACGCTGTTGGAAAGACTAGGTGGAGAAGGACTTGGCTAACACTTTTTTGTTAATCCAAACATTTACAGTATTTCATATAAGTATATATATAACTAATTTTGCGTCCAATAATAAAAGACATTAATTTCTTAGAAATTGTGACGTAAAAGTTATGTAAGCTACCAAGGCTTTACTCAGCTACTTAAGCCATTACGTAAGCAATTCTTTGAAATTACGTTATTTTTTTAAATAACGGAAATATTTCTGATTGACTCCCTCTAACACTCTCTCTCTCTCTTTGAGTCGCTTTTGTAAAGAGCAATCATGCCTCACTCATTCGGGGGCTTGACCGAACACGCAAAAATATTTAAGCACGATATAAAAAAATTTGACAAATTGAAGGTGTGTTTAAAAATAACACTGCATTTGTACTTATTTGTGTCAAAAGTTGTGACATCAAAAGAATTACGTTACCATCGCATCAGCCCACTAATTCATCGATTTATCTGGATGGTTGTGGCCTCCACAAACCAGTACTTTATAATTCCAGACGCATGCCATCAAAAGTTCAGTGAACTACTTGCGAGACTAATGTGATATATGCACTTGCTCCTATATTTATAAGTTGTAGCTGATTGCATTTAACAACCATAAAATAATAAAGTATGTTTTTTAATTAACTGAACAAAGATATTTCTTTGTCGGGAATAAAGACACGATCAAGTTTTTGGTCTATGCCAAATGAGGAATGCAAAAATTGTGTGTGCATAAAGTCAGCTCATGTATCTTTAAGCATTCCAGTTTGCTGCGGATTCCGGTCACTATCAACAATAAAAAACAACAAAAAGCATCGCTAATGAATTGGCGGTATTTTCAATCACCTGAGCGATCAGAAATTCAAAATGATTCTCTCATAAACGTCAAGCAACGTGTCTGTAATTAATTTTTTCTGCTCTAAGATGTTCATCCGGCACTTGCATATGTTTACAAATACATATATTTTTGTTGTTGGTTTTAACAATCTTTAAACTTTATGAATTGAAATTAAAAATGCCATAGCAACGGTAAAATATATATAGGTATTATAAAAATAGGTAAAGAATTAAGCAGTTTGAGAAGAAGTTCTTTAACTTAGTCCCGACTTTCATGGACTTTCTGAAAATTTAAAGCGGATAAAGAACTCTTTTCAGTTCAATTTAATTGTACTTTAACATAAATAATTCAAAATACTTCTTTAAAGCTAATTCACACTGAACCAAACCACGAGGTTATGCATATAATGCTTGACTCCAATATACATATGTATATGCATTATATTTCCTTCCCTCTTCAACGCTAGACAACATTGTGGTTAAGAAATCCATTAAATTTCATTAAAAATCACATTTTGACCAAGAAAAAATCTGACGGTAAGTTTAAATTAATGGAAATCGCTGTATAAAATACTATATATTTGGGACAAAATCTGGACTGTTTGCATTCGCTTTTGTCATTACCAAAATATAGTCGCGAATATGCTTCTAAGCAATATTAGAAAAAAATTCACATATTAACTGATATCTTCGGCATCTAGACTCCAAGAATAACAAAAATTATTATACAAAAGTTTATCCATTTCAAGATTCCCTACTTTTTTAAAGAAAAACACAGAAACTTCAAATTTAATGCGGATGTTTTTTTTTTTAATTCGAAAGAACATTTTTTGACATTTACTTTTTGAAAATTATCTTTTTCAAATTTTGCCCGCAGCTACGTATCGGATGGTCCATCCGTCGAGTCCAATTTTTGATAACCTTTTCGAACATTTCGATTGGTAACTGGCGAGTGAAACACGTGATATTTTGCTCTAAGCCCTGAATCAAAGCGGAATTGTCCGCATAGGCTTTAGACCTTACATATCCCTACAGGTGTAATATCATACGATCATGGTGGTCATTCGACTGACCCAAAACGTGAAATTATCTATTCACCGAAGTGCTATCTCAATAAATCTCTTGATTACCGCGATATGTGGGAAGTGGCGCCGTCTTGTTGAATGTCGTCGAGCTCAGGAGCTTCACTTTCAGGCATCAAATAGTCGGTTAACATGGCACGATAACGGTCAACATTGACGGTTACGTTCTCACCAGCATAATTTTTGAAGAAATATGGATCGATAATTCCATCGGCTCACAAACTACACCGAATCATTGTTTTTTCTGGATGAAATGGCAGCTCTTAAATCTCTTCGGGCTGCACTTCATTCAAATGCGGAAATTTTGCTTGTTTACATACTCAAAATTTGGCTCGAAAGCGTTAGATCTTCTTTGATATTTGCAAGAACCTATAGAGCTTAGCAATATTGCCCGGGAACGTCGAGCGGCTTCAGTTCTCGCTCAAGCTGTATTTTGTATGCTTTCAATTTGAGATCTGGATGTAAAGTGCTCAAAATTGTTCTATACAATTGTCCGAGTTGCTGCGAACGGTGCTGAATCGGCTCTCCGTGGTCTTCATGTACACTCTCTGCAACGGCTACTATATTTTCTTCTCTGCGTGCTGGGCATAACCTATCCGGTCGAATATTATTCAGTAATGAATGCTGGGTCTCAAGATGGGTGATTGTGTTGCGATTATGTTGACCATAAGTAGAGCGAAGCGTGCGAAACACATTCGTTACAGATCGTGAATTTTCGTAATACCGTTGAAAGATTCGTAAACATTGTTAAAGCGTAATTCTTTTCATAATGAAATTCCAAACAATGCTGAATGAAAATATCATGGCAGCTTGACACGTTTCGATTTTTAAAAATCCTTGGAATAGTTATATACTATAGGGGGGAAATACTGACTCGATTTTATTCATTTTCGGCACAAGGCTATATTTTTATTCACAGATTAAACAATATATGGGGTATAAAGTCAACCAGAAGTTCGAAAATATGTATATTAGGTGTTTTGGGGCAAGGGGAAGTAATGACCCGAATTTACTCATTTTCGGCGAGGGCATTGAAGTTTACGCCTGTTTTCATATCATACATAAATATATTTATCTTAGTAATAACGTGAAGTTGGCTGAGATTTTTCCCAACTAAGAAATATCACTGAGAATTTGTAAGTAGGGTATAAAAGTGACCACCAAGCTAATGCTAAAATGTGTTACTGTTGCGTTCAACAGTTTATATATATGTACGTAACAGTTTGAGTTTGGAAAAATATGCAAGGACGAAATTAAAATGCGATCAACGGGTCGAATGTGTTGTTAGTTCGATTGACGATCATTGCGCATTACATCAGCCGGTAATTCGACGAAGTGGGTGCGACTGTCGCGTGAAAGTAAATATAATTTCACCGATTGATCAACGCAAATGTGGTGACGTTGATACTACAAATACACCCGCATATTCAAATTTAAAAGTTGGCAATGACATGTAACGGTTTTGTTAGCAATGCTCAATGCAAAATCACCGACTCGTCACTATAAATAATACTAACATACAAACGTCGTCGTCGAAAATATCCGTAAATCGTGCACTGGTCCAACAGGTGGCGGCAATGCGATTATTAATGATAACTGAGGGTGTAGATATGTGTATCCATATCTGTATCCGTAAGAATAATGCGTGTGAGTATCAGTAAATACATATACTCGTATATGTATGCATGTATGTATATTTATGTGTAAATCTAGTTTTAGTGGCATAAATTAGCTCTGTGCATCTAAAATTAGTCTTAATTAATATTATTATAGAATTACATATTCACGTACACACACTTACATATACAAATACATAAAGTAATTTTAAATAGGTTGTTCTTACCGGTTGCAAATTATGTTGTTTTAGCTGGAGAGAAACAAGTTTTTTTGGTTGCTCAGGTGATCACGCTATTGGACTTCGGTATCATAACTGTAATCTCTTAATATTTGCATATGCTAAGTATTTGAAATGCACGCTTAAGGAGCTTACATCAGATCACATTAAAACCCTATCTTCAGCAACTGATTTTAATTGAATCATAAAAATATTAATTTCTTTAAATGCTCATACTCTTATTTGGTTATAATGTTAAGAAAATAACCAAATTACTCGTTCTAATACCAAAAATTAAAAATCAGTAAGTAAAGAAAAAGGTTTTCTAACAGTGGTGCTTTTTCCAAAGTCATAAAAATTGGCTCGCTCCGTTGCTTTGTGTACCAACAAGTTAAGTTATCAAACAAGCTATCATACATTACTCAACTGTTAATGTCAAAACAACATTTTAGTCTCATATCGAAACATTTTATAATATACGAAACACATTCATGTAATGTCATCCAGGAAAACTGATAAGTTTTGATATGAATTCGTTCCAAATAATGCGTGTGAGTAATTCAATTAATTATAAATATTCTTGCAGTGGCAGCCCATTTTTAGTGATTACATAAAATTGGCAACGATGCTTAGAAATGATTTTAGCAAATCTGAAATAAATATTGTTGAGGATGGAGACATGTGTAGAAATTCACGCAAATTAAGAAAGTTCTCTGATTGCCATTCACTTGGAAATGATCAGAAACGAATCTTTTACATGTTGCCCAAACAGCTCACGACTTCCGGTCTTAGACCAAGTATCCTCTGAGTAGCCGAAGAACATCCGTTTGAAGGCGAGATAAAACGAGAAGGCGAACCATCCGTCTTCAGTTCTTCAACATATCGCTGATTTTCGCCCCCGCCCCGACGAAAGAGAAGGAAAATGTGACCAAAGATGCCTTCTATGAGCGCTTTCAGCCTAAAAGCCACCAACCAGATCGATCATGTTGTCATAGATGGAACACACGTCTCCAGTGTTTTAAGCGTTCGTACGCCCCGAGGTCCTAACATCGACTCGCACCACTATATTGTTGCAGCCAAAATATGCACCTGCTTCTGTGCCGCTTCAGTAATGTCCAGTTCAAGTACAAATAAAAACTGATTTCTTACATCCCTATCTATATGAATTGATCACCTAAACTTCGACGGAATTATTCTGCTCTTTAGTGATAAACAAACAGAATAATCAAAATAATTGATCGAGTTTAAAAAACTTCGAATTTCAAAAAAAACAGAATAGTAGAAAGTATCGTACCCAATTCTAATTGACGATGCATTTCGATGTTCCCTACTTTTTTTTTAAGAAAAAACACAGAAACTTCAAATTTAATGTGTTAGTGTTTATTATCTTTAGAAAAAACATTCTCTGTCATTAATTTTTTGAAAATTATCGCTTTCAAATGTTGGCCGTGGCTACGTTTTAGAAGGTCCACCCATTGAGTCCAATTTTCGGTGAGCATTTCGACTGGTAACGAGGGAATGACACGCGTGATATTTTGCTCCAAGGTCTGAATCGAAGCGGGATTGTCCGCATTGACTTTAGACCTAACATATTTTCAGAGAAAAAAAAATCTAACGGTGTGATATTACACGATCATTTTTGAAGAAATATGGACCGATGATTCCACTGGCCCACAAACCACACCAAACCCTTGTCTTTTCTGGATAAAATAGCAGCTCTTGAATCTCTTCAGGTTGTTCTTTGTCCTGCTCTTTGCCCCATTGTGTTAGAAATGGGCCGCATCGGTGGACAAAATTTGGCTCAAAACCGTCAGATCTTCTTGGAACTTTTCAACAGCCCATAAAGCGAAGCAATGAGAAATAATGGCGCGTAATAAAATACCTCTATTACACATCAAATTTATTGGTCTTTCTTACCAGCTGAGTAACGCATTTGCCATATCAATGTCTAGTAGTTAGCAATGTCTAATGCTCGTATGTAGTTAGTAATGGTTGAATAAACGCGTGCCGTATGTAAACACCGATTGGCGTTAAGCATGCAAACAAAAACATAATTACATATATATATAATATAAGTGGTGCGCAGTTCTTAATGAAAACATACATACTGTGAGCGTCAAAAATAAGTAAACAGTAGCTCTATCAATAATAAATTGTTTATAACAACGCAGTCTTTAATGCAACAATGAAAAGTTGTATTACAGAATTCTAGGCTTATATTATATGAGTTTAACTTAGTATAAATAATAAACAAAAACTAAACACAGCCAAAAATAATTCACTTAATTTACAAATACTCTCGTTTTTTCGCGTCAAAAAAAAGTAAACAGTGGCGACAACCGTTGTTAGTTTATAATACTTGTTTCGGAAAAGCGACAAATATTATTTGGAAACCGTTACTATTCAAGCGAGTGAGTGTAGTAAAGAATATTTTTTCATATCTCCTTTGTTACTTCTGATGTTAAGTCGCAAAAATATTATATTTTGGAATGGGTAAGCAAACAACTACTGAAACTCGGAAAATCATATTAGAATTGCATAAAAAAGGTAAATCTTTGCGTGAAATCGGAAGACACCATTGCACAATCAAAAAAATTATTGATAAATACAGTAAACATCAGACTGTTGAAAATTTGCCACGGCCGGGCCGACCAAAACGCCTTACTGACAGTGAAGCGCGATCAATAGTACGGGAAGTAAAATCAAATCCAGTTTCAAGCGCTGTCCAAATATCAAAAGATATAGCGGAGACATCGGGTAAATCCGTAAGTGCCAGTACAATAAGGAGAACATTCCACAAAAGCGGTTTGTATGGAAGAATACCACGCAAAAAACCCTACATATCAAAGGCGAATCAACAAAAGCGCTTGGAATTTGCAAAAAAATATATAAATCAGCCTGCAAACTTCTGTTACCAACACCGTAAAACACGGTGGAGGATCGGTTATGGTCTGGGGCTGTATGGCAGCATCTGGTGTTGGAAATTTAGTTTTCATTGAATCCACGATGAACAAATTTGATTATTTAAACATTTTAAAAAATAACGTCACTCCAAGCGTTGAAAAATTAGGACTATCAGAAAATTGGATATTTCAACAAGACAATGATCCTAAACACAAGTCCAAAATTGTTAGTGAGTGGCTGTTATATCGAACGCCAAAAACTCTTGATCATCCTCCGCAGTCCCCAGACCTTAATCCTATCGAGCATTTGTGGAAGCACCTTGACCGAAAAATCAGGCAGAGGAGCATTTCATGCAGAGACGACCTAAAACAGACTTTGACTGAAGAATGGAGCAAAATCTCTCCAGAAATTACAAAAAATCTTGCAGAATTTATGCCTAGAAGATTAACAGAGGTCTTGAAGTCCAAAGGAAAGCAAACAAAATATTAGACTCTATATTAATTTCGTTTATGTACAGATATTTTAACTTTACTGAAATCTGTTTACTTATTTTTGACGCTCACTGTATGTATGTAAATCAGACTGATTGCTTAATCATTCATGTAAAGTTGCTAATTTACAAATAGTAAACTTATTTTATATGCACAACGACATTCATGTTATTCAATATTTGGTAAATATGTGTGCATTAATCGTGGTACATAAATGACAAATTTTAAATATATCTGCCAGGTGACCGCATTATAACAAAAAACCAGACTTTTTATGACAGCAAATTGTGCCACCTAAATAAATGAATCCATAAAACTTATAAATCACTATTTTGTTCGTGTGAGAGCATTTGGTATAATTTAATTAAGTTACTCGGAAAATACTAGTACTGCGCATTTTCAAAAATGTCTAAAGAATAGACATGCACATAAACTTACTATTCCAATAAAGACATTATTCATACACTTTATGAAATAATATTTGCAAATTTCCACCGAAATATTTTTGCGATTTTTTATATTTTTTATTCATATCTTCAGATTGAGAACTGTTTGTTATTGTTTTGCATTTACATAGTTTTATAATAATACGTGATTAGCAGTACATTTTTAATAGCAGTGAGCTATTTTTTAAATATTTTCACAAACTTTTTTTGCCCTTGTGGAATGCCTCTTCACAATAAACAAAAAATATGAAAATTCACATACAGATGTACATATGTCTGTGTTATTTTCTTTCATGCCGAATGCAACTGCTATAACAAAGTACAGTTTAGTATATCTAGTATGTATAGACATACATAAGTATGTACTGCATACAGGTACTGCAATAATATTACAATAACAAATCGACAATCAAAAAATTCCTTTTTCCATTTTTACCGCTTGAATTTTCATCTTTCACACTTGAACACGTGTTTAAATGGTCGCACCAAAAGCTATTTAAAGAGATATATGGACATATATCATTAAACTCGGTTATATGCATGACTGCGGAGAACGCAGGAACTAGGTTCAAAGCCTGGATTTCGAAAAAATTGTTTTCTAATGGTGGTATTTAAAGTTATAAGACCTTCCATTTGTGAGATAACATTCCACACAACATATTTTACTCATGTGATGACAGGCAACCCTCACGCTTGTATCTTGACATTATTCTTGTACTTCACAGCTACCCGAAACTCAAATACATTGAAATAATTCCCATGGAATTAACATAGACATGGTGCAACTTAACAGCTCCACGCATTAGAGCGTTCACACTTATATACACAAGACTTTCTGTTAGTTGTGCCATTTCGGCTTTTCTAGTCTAGAAATTAAAAAAAAAATCGATTTTTTTTTTATATTTTCAAAGTTTAACCATTCAAGAATATGTGTACAATAGGATTTTTCAAAATTCAAATTATTTGTGGAGATATAGGCATTTTTCTGACCCGGCATCCAAACTGGTTCGGCCGGAACGCGAAACTTTAAACGCGTTTTTCTCAAAACTGACTTTTTCGGAACTATACTTGAAATTTTTATAGAGTCTTCTTTATAGGCTTGTCTATGGTTGGAATTAGCCCCATCCCCAAATTTTTATTTTTATTATTTTTAAAAAATTCGAAATAGTCAGAAAAAGTGATCCAAAAAAACTTTTTTTTTTAGGCAGTCGCCATTTTTTGAAAAATTTTTTTCCCATTTTTACATAGTTCCGACCATTGCGACATTATTCTAGATTAATAATCTTTTTTTCTTTTTGGTTTCAGACAACTAGGAGGGTTGAAATCATGGGTATGGTCACGTAGACATTTCTAGAGACCCCCCACTTCGTCAGCTCATAATTTTTGAAATTTTTTACTTTTTTTAGTTTTTAATTTTTTTTGTACTCTTCTAAAATTAAGAAATAACTAATAAAAAAATTGATAGCCAAAATATTAATATCCCTTTTTTACGACACTTTAAAAATTACCTGAAATTAATGCTTCTAGACTAGAATACCCCCTTTAAGCAATTTGCACATGTTCTCTTCGCTCCAATAAGATGCTCATTTGTCATAACTGCCGATATGCGTAGGATCACTTTATACTAAATTCGATCAAAGTGAAGTCCCTGTGTGAAAACTTTTTTTGCAGGGAATCTTCACGAAATTTTACATAGATTACTACCCAGTTCAGATCGCATTATTCTTAAAAAGCATCAAAACAGTTCAAAAGCTTTTGTTTTTTTATACTCTAATCAAGGCCAGTGCCAGCACATTGTTGTAAAGTGTAATATAACAAAAAAGTTCAGTAAAATACTATATTTCAAGCGAAAATTTTATAACGAATTAATTTGATATCGATATTACTGAACTCCACAACTTCAACCAAAATTTATTTGAGAGGAAAAACGTAATAAGGAGTTAGGTTTGTTAAAAAGGAAGTTGAGAAACCAAATATTAATTATAAAGCCTATTTCCTACAATCTTCAAAGTATATTACAAATCCGAAGTCTTCATATACAAATAGTCACGAAGAACAGTCGATTCAATAAGTATATTTTGGAGCACTTCTACATTCTCAACCTTCCTTGATATAGAAGGAGCTTTCAGTAACGTCCTGCGGGAAGTAGTCGTAACTGCTCTGATCGGTCTTGGGGTTGAATCAAACCTCACACACCTCATTTTCGGTCGTCTGCGCTACAGAGTAATTGAAACGGAATGGGGAAACGCACAAACGACGAAATGTGTGTCTTCTATGGATCCTGATAGTTAACAACTTGCTTAAAAAATTTGAAAATCGTAGCTGTCAGGTGATTGCTTGTGTACCAATTACGAGTTGACGGTATCTCAACGTCGTATCAAATTGAACAGTCATAAATGATCTCGCCATCAACCCAAATACAACGGAGATGGTTTTATTTACTAGGCACCGCTGCCGCAAATGAGATACATCCGCCTGCAGTCGGCGGATACAGTGAAACTTCTAGAGCTCATTTCTGGATAGGAAGCTTTCATGGAGCCGAATGTGGAAGATAGAGCAAAAAAAAGGCATATACTGCTGTAGAGAAGCCATTGGCAAAAGGTGAAGTCTCTCACCGAAAGTGCTACTCTGGCTCTATGATACCACAGTCAAGCCCATTATGTTCTATGGAGTCTTTATATGGTGAAGGGCTTTTGAAAATACCACACTTGCAAGAAACTCTAGAGCGTTCAACGAGCGGCATATGTGATTCACTAAGGTCCACTCCAACCATGGCACTTAACGCCATCTTGCACACATTGCCCGTAGACATCGCCGAAAAGTGGGTGGCTGCGAAAGTTGGTATCAAGCTATTGGTATCAACACTTGGTATCAAATCTGAGTTCTTAAAACAACACATGTCTGAACATTCGGATATCCTCACACACTTTGACTTCATACTGGCTCATCTAGATAATGGAGTCGAAAAACCGAACTCTGGCGGAGCCTTCTCTGCGCATATAGGGAGCTATGGGTGGGAAGAAGCCGTTGGAGAAGAGTGTCAGTGAGCTTCTTCACGATTGGGTCAAAGCTTGGGGAAAGGTTGGTGAAGCTCTGTAACAACTTCCGTTTCAGACTTCCTGACCATTGCAGGGTCTTCCCGTATTTTCTAGTGTTCTGCTACTAGATAGCTGTAGCTTGGCCAGCGCTGGGCCACCATCGGTACTTGCGCTGTCGCAAAAGCCTTCTGGACAAGATTAATCGCAGGGGATCTAGTGATCTTTTTGCCCTTAGTAAGGCTAGCCTCTCATTAGTTGTGGTGCTTTTAAAAGGCTAATGCCTTATTGGCATCCATGCTGTAAGATTGAGAATCTTATCAGACGCCGTTCGCAGAAGCTTTTTGGAAGAAGATGAAGTGGAAATAAGTCAACACTTTCTTCTTAATTTGGGAGGTCAAGACTTAAACATTTGGGAACCCATACCTTCAGTGATACCATCGAAATGGCAGGAGTTGTAATTAAGCGCCTTTGCAAATTTGTATTGGCAACTAAGGGTTCTGCCAATCTGTCTTGTCCGAATACAGGAGTTCTTCTTTTCCATGGCTTCACAAAAGACCACATATAGCAGTCCACGTGCTGTTATCGATCAGCCGTCTAACCTAACTTAACCTATAATTTAAGCTATCATTATTAGCAAATGTTAAAACTAAGTTAACTTGTTTCACACAGATTTGAAAATTGGGGTCGTTATTAGCATAACAGAGTGAAGTTGATTTAACAAAAATCAAATTTATGGCCAAATACATACATACATACATATGTACATATTTAAAGCGTACTCATCAACTAACCGTGGCTATGAGTCAACGAAATTTGTATGAAATCACCACGCTTCACCAATAAATCTTCGTTTGATCGTCCGCAAACGGCGTTTCATAGAAAATACTTATTTTTAGTTTTATTGTAAAAAAGTCCGTGCGTTCAATGTTAATTATTACTACAGATACCTGTTCTAAATCTAAATATTGTTTGTAACTATTACATTTATATACGTTGTAATTCAATTATTCATCTTTGAGTTCAACGCTCCATGGTACCATATAGTGCGTGGTATTAATATTTATAAACAAAAAAAACAGCGAAAACTAAAAGTGAGTAACCGAAACGTGAACAGAGTAAATATACACACATAGTAAATAATTTTCAAAGCTTAGCATTTTTGTTAACATTTTTAGAGATTTTATTTTTTTTAAGATTTTATTTTTTTTAGAGATTTTATTTTTGCTAATACCAACGTGAGCACTTGTCGAGCACGTTAACCCTCAACTAAAGAATTCCAACTATGCTTAAAATAACAAAGAATACTGTGTAAATTGTGAAATTAGTATTAAAAAAAAGATGTCTAGGATATTGACCAGTAATTACGAAAATACTAGAGAGATCAGAGTACCAATTTTGCAGTGTCATCATACAAAAAAAAAAAAAAACAAAGCGCTGGCGATTTAGCGCACGATCACTGAGTCGGAATAGATTGTATCACTTCTTCATTCGGCGCTTGAAACACGCTACGCGCATATTCAACCCTTAATCTTGTGAACGCATTAATTAAAATGAATGAAATGCCCAAGTTATGAGAATGAATGAACACCGTTCGTTCGTAGAAAAGGCACAGCGGCGTCTAGACGTCAAGCGCATAGCTGGTGGATGCCTAGCAACAGCGATCGAGTTGGCCAGCAGCATTCCAGCAAATTACGCCAATAACTTCTTTTGCCGCTTAAAATGTGTGTGTGTGTGTGTGTATTTAGGCATGAATGAGCTAACACTTTGTTTTGCCGACATCTTCGCGTTTGTAAAGAAAAACAAAACAACGCAATCAACACCAGTTGGTGGGCTTGTTTCCTATACTTTGTGAACTTGGCATCTTTTAATTGGAACAAACGTGGAAATTGAAATACAAAAACGTATCAAAAAATGATGAAATACTACTCGCAAATATCAAAATACAGTATTCCGCAAATAAAGCAAACATAATGCGAAAAATAGTCAAATAGTCTTATTATTTTTATATACAACCGGAAATGTAGTTCATGGGTTCTCACTTATATTAAGGGGCACAACTAGTGTGACAGCGCAAAAAAAAGGATTTTTTCGAATTAAAAAATATTATATTTATTAATAAATATACACTACTCTGAGTAAATCCCGCTCTCCCATAGCTCACGTTTTGGCCGATAGATACGATATAAATTCACTCAAAATTTTGATTCAACCCATCTTTTATACACGAAGATAATATTCCAGATAAAAAGATTCTCTCTGAATCTCAATTGTATATCCCATACATTGACTGATATTTTCAGTGAAATGTCAACTGCAGATGCTGTATACTGTACTGTAGATATTTGCTACCAGTTTTGGTTGGATTTGCACAATTTTTGGTCAAAAGCTGGCACACTGTAAAGACATTATTTGTTCAAAGATAAAACCCGTTATATTAATTGCTTCTTGTGTACTGAAATGTACTGGAAAGTGAGAGAATCAAATGGAATTTAGAATTGTTCTATATGCATGTATATGATAAGTAGGCGTGGTTGAAACCAATTTCGCCCAATGTACCAGAATATCACGTATCCTTCTCATACCATTGTGTGTGTGAAATTTTGGGTCTCTAGCATATTTAGACATTAGGGGTATTCAGACCGAAGCCTGTTAAATTGATAATTCGTTAGTTGATACTTCGTTAAAAGGCTTAGCTGTGAACATACTTTTTGCTCTACCCTGGTAGTATGGTAAATTTTATTCCGAAACAGCTGATTAAATTTTATTAAAGAGTAAAAATGCCCCAACAAAGTGCAAAATCAAAAATTGTCTGTCATTTAATTTAAAATTATGTGGAGCAGATCAAATTTATTACTGGTAAGCATTTTAAATTGATGTACAGAGGAGCAGGAGAATAGCTGATGTGATATTACCGAGTAACGAAACAATTATCAAGCTTGCCAGATGGATAGTTCGTTACTCGGTAAAACGATAGTCTGTTAATTTTACAAAAACAAAATACATGTAAAAAACTACCAAATAACGACTAACGAATTAACAAGGCTGGTCTGAATACCCCTATTGATTTATCGCACTTTTAGTAGTTTTTAACAGTACCGTTAAAGTGAGAGAGGTTAAGGTCCGATTTAATTTTTTTCTCAGTGTCGATAGGATTGCTAAAGGGATTTGTCATGAGCGAATTTGGCTATTATAACTTAAGTGGTTAAGGAAATATGTGCATTAAGCCAATTAAAAGTTGGAGCCCCGCCCACTTTTTTTTTTATCCACGAGCTTACTTTTTTGCCAAGGAACATGTACTTTGTTTAAGTTATAGCTTGCACAGACGGACGGACAGACAGTCACCCGGATTTCAACTCGTCTCGTTATCCTGATCAGTATATCTACATATATACCCTATATCTATCTGAATTAGAGCGCACATAAAAAAAAACGATGTTTCTCTTAAACTAATCTGTTGCAACCCGAACATCGCCTACTTTCTTATCCTTCTTCCGTCTACATATGACTCAAGTTGTGGCTGGTTATTTAAATATTTTTGAGATGGGCTATATGGTGCACGTTTCAATTTTGAGGATGTTTTTAATGTCTATCTTGATTTTGATCGTCAGTTAATATTAGAGCTGCATGCGATAGTAGTCCGATCAAAACAATATCATCGAAGATATCAGTAATTCCTTAGTTAATAAACCATGTCAAATTTCGTGACAATATCTTGCGAAATAAAAAAGTTTTCCATACAAGATCTTGATGGATCAGTTTGTATGACAGTTATTTGCTATAGTGATCCTATGCCGGCAGTTCCAATGGATAATCAACTACTTGGAAGAAAATATATAGAAAATATATCTCAAAAACTGAGGTAGTAATTCACGTGTATACAGACGGTCGACAAATAAACAGAGGGACACGCCAAAATAAACTCAGCTCATTAGGCTGATCATTATTTTAATACATATAGGAGGATATAGGAGAAGGAGGATATAGGAGATCCGACGTTTCCTCCAGACTGTTATAAACTTTCCAGTAAATTTAGTATACACCCTGTTCCTTATTTAATATAGACATACTAATATAATAATATAATTAATTTTTATTCATTAAGCGTTTCGTGAAATAAAGATTTGATCGAATAAAAAATAATAAAATTTTTAGTTTTCTGCATTGAAACAAAGGCAGATCATCAAGCACCTTTACAGATTTTATCATAGTTGAAATTATGGTATAAATTGCAAATTTTATGTTTATTTAGGAAACACTGTGCCATAAACCACAACCATAGATAAACATTTCAGCATTTATACATACTATGGTATATAGGAAATTTGTTATGATTCGATTTCATTTGATTCTAACCATAGAAAAACACACATGTTCTAGAGATACATGACATATTAAAAATAATATAAATATTTTTTTGTAATGCTTTGTAATGCCGCGAACGACATCAAAGTCAAAGTCAAAGAAAAATTAACTTTTTTGGAAGTAATGCTAGTTTTTCCTACAGGGCAGATTAATTTCTGATTAATTTTACTTTTCACATCAATGACTTTTTTATACGTCATAAATTCTTATCCATGAACCGCGGTGACTCGACTACAGTTAGGAAAAAATAAAATAGTCAGTAAAAGAGGCGAACAACAACAGTTGCCTTTGAATAACCACATACTCTGAATTAGACATAAAAACGCCGAAATTTGGACTAATACCACGTAATTAAACGCATACCTAAAACCAATTGGTATTTCCTTTGGCGCTTCATTTTACAGAAGTGCATTTGATGATTAACTGAATTTGCCGCTAAATGTCGGGAGTTCCATGCTGGTCTGCATTAAAAAAAAAGCTTCTTAGAATTAAAAAATACCAAAAAACGACTCAGAGTGAAATAATGGTGAAATTCAAAATTATTAATATTTTCATGAAGTATTACGCATATGTATGTAGGTACATACATACATATATTTTATAGTTGTATGGCGGTTAGATGAACCGATTTCATGAAGTTATTGTCAAAGCACTTAAACTTAAATATCTCATATTTTAATCGATAATGCCAAAAACAGAGAATCTTAAAATTAAAATTAAAGACCTATAAATACAGTTCTTTGCAAAAAAAAATAACTGACCACAAGAGCGGAACGAGTTTTTCAATTTTCAATAACAACACTATTTTTTTTTTTAATACCACAAATTATTAATTAATATCCATAGTTCCCATATCTCAAATACATAATGTTGTATGGGCTAGTTCAACATCTAAATAGATTTAGTCCTAACGCCAAACCACATTGTGATCAAGAAAACTTGTTCACTTAAGGGGTAGTCAGAGGCACGAAAATATGAGAGTTTTCAGTATTTTTGTTTGCTATTAAATCGTGTTATTTTACAAAAGTAGGAATGTGGCATTATTAAATAAGGTGTTGACTTGAAGTCATGTAAATTTCAACAAAAAAAAAATTAATTTCCAAAGTTATAGGTGTTTGTGTTGACCCAGTTCCAAAAAAAGGTACTTGCAGTGACAAACATAAGTCCTTGGAGGTTCTTCTAAAATCAATCGGACAAAAAAATTAGTTTCATAAATATGTAGATAATCCCGAGCCTGATCGAAGGACTTTTTTTGTTTTCAAAAATTAACAAAATGGCGGCCACAGGAATTTTTTTCTAAATTTTTGCGAAAAAATCAACAGTTAATTGGTCTTAAAAAATCGAAATTTTCGAAAAAAAAATAAAAATTCTTCGATCAGGCTCAAGTTTATTATGTATTCTAAAAGCTGTATAAATTTCATTAAAATCTACTAAGCGGTTTTCGAGTTACAGTTGTCAGCAGTTCAAAAAACATAGTTTTGAGTGAAACGCGTTTAAACTTTCACACTAGCGCTTTGAAGTGCCGGAGCTCTCTTTGTTATTTGTCGAATAACTCAAAAACTAATTATCGGTTCAACGTGAAATTTGCAGAGAATATTTTTAAGATATTACACTTAACGAAAATGCAAAAAAATTATTTTTTTGAAAATTCTGACCACCCCTAACCCCTTAACTTCACTAAACGTCAACTGGAAGGAAAATTGTTGTAGATACATATGTACATACATACATATGCAACATATGGAACTTCGGTAACTACATCACGTTGCCCGCCCATTGTTGGCTCCAGTCTACAATATATTCAAGATAACTCATACATTTTTTTTGAGCGACATATGTACATTCATATATGTACATATGTCGTAAAATACTTACATAAAAAATTTTAATGCATTTGCCGCAGTGAATTAGTCTGAAAACCCACTATAACCCACTCGCACCTACAAACGAAAACTATCGATCAGTCGGTTGTCAGCTAAAGCTATTAAATGAAAGAAAATTTTAAATGGATGTGTTTATGTACAGTAATATTGCATTTCTCGTTACTCTCGTTGTTTCCTTTTCCGTTTCCGCATTTCACAATACGCTTATTCACTATAAACTTCACTCGTATTGTGAATAGTTCATTTGTAAACAGCAAATCACAATGGGTTGCCAAAACCTTGCAAATTTGATCAGCTGTTCTTGCAAGTATATGAGTTTTATTTTATTATTTACTTTCCAATAATTCTTACTATAACAAATTATTGGTAACATTCGTAAATGTTAGACAATTTGCTTACATAAATGAGAAATTATTTTCTCAAATAGCAGAGTTATAAATATTAGTTAGTACTGTTATGCAAACCCTTTCTAAAGAAATCTAATGCAGCCAAAGTCAACTCTGCCTTTAATAAAAACAAACAAAAAATTTCAAGTACTTCCATAAGGTGTGTGAGAGGGTAATATTTATTAAAAATTATGGTTTATGGAAATGAACTTTGATGTTTGATATTGTTTTATGTGAACTAGAAATCGACGATACGCTGCTTGAATCCATTTCATAAAAATATCGCAAATAGAAGAGCTATAAAAAACGTTTGACAGTGTTGTTTATGTTAGAAAACCTTTGCAAAGTGTGCTTCCTACAAGTGTTTACACATGTACACCCTCCTCCATCCACCCACAAAGTATTAGCCGAATATACAACACGCACATTTCATTTGTGACGCAGCAGCAATACCATTGTTAATGGCTTCGAATTCGCAGGTTGGAAAAATTGTGGTCGTCGTTGCACTCACATTATTTCTGTACTATTTCTTTTGGGTATCCATATTGCCGTTTATGTTAATTGATGAAGGTGAGCGGAGTGATGACAGATGTAAAGATTTTAATATATGATAACTAAAGGCATTGACTGTCCTTTTGTATTCCAATTAATGTGAGCTGATGTCAGTGAACATATGTAATGTGACCATTTTAGTTCCATAAACGAAAAACAGACGCATGTATAAAGACTTCATTAAAAGAATATGTGTTTTCTAAATTCTGTTCCTTTGCATATGTTACGTATTTTATTGTGTCAATATATGAAGTTTTATTCCTTAATTGCTCTATTTATAGGTAACTTCATACATTCGTTATTTCCGCCGCTTGAATATGCATTCATATTTCCCGCAATATTTGGAGTGATATTTCTTGGTGGCATATCAATGTACACGCTGTACCACATTTGGGATCACATTTGGAAGAAAAAAACTATTTAAAATCGTACGTCGTTAGCTGCTCTTACCTTGTTCTAAAATAAAAACAAAACATCAGTGAAAAGCAAATAATTGTGAAACGCGTCAGCGCCTGGTTCATAAGGTTATCTAACATTGGCACACTATTTCCCGATCGAACTTTATCAGCTCTAATTGCATACTTCAACTTTCGACAAATACCGGCAGTAAGTGTATTGAACTGGTAAAGAGCGAACCGTCTATCAGAATGCCGCCGTGGCTGGTAATAGGTGTTTCAGGTGTAACATGTGGTGGTAAAACAACTTTGGCACACCGCTTGCGGGACTACTTTCAACAATCACGCGGCGGGTCACTGTGGAATACCCCCTACATTGTGGGCGAGGTACAGCTTATATCACAAGATGATTACTTCCTACCAGTTTTCGATTTGCGACACAAGTGGAATGAAAAACTGAACGTGATAAATTTTGAGCTATTAAGTTCGCTCGATATGAAACATATGCTGTCTGACATAGCATGGATAATGAAAGGTCGAAACTTGGCAAGTGATCCGATGGAATACGTTGATTACATTAACGAGATGTCCATGTCAACGAATTTCGAGCATTATGGGCAACCAGTTA
This sequence comes from Bactrocera zonata, assembly GCA_037783105.1. Classification (NCBI taxonomy): domain Eukaryota; kingdom Metazoa; phylum Arthropoda; class Insecta; order Diptera; family Tephritidae; genus Bactrocera; species Bactrocera zonata. The sequence continues at coordinate 10,497 of JBAWJQ010003766.1, read as the reverse complement.
CGCAACAAATGTACCATCCCAACAACTACAAAGTCAATCAATGTGGCTTATCATCTCGACATCAAAGTCAACAAACACAAAGTCAACACAATCAATATCTACATCATCATTGTCAACCACTGCATCAGCATGCACACATTCATGCAAACGCTAATGTCGCCCATTCTTCCCACATAATGCGTATCAACTCACAATTGGCGCATATGCGTGACAACAAAATCAACCTGCTCATAATTGAAGGTTTCACCATCTTCAATCAGCCAGAGTTATTAACATTATGTAATATTAAGTTCCATTTTCATTTGCCATATGAAAAATGTTACGCGCGTCGTCAAAAACGCACTTATGATCCACCGGACGTCACTGGATATTTTGAAATATGCGTGTGGCCACATTACGAGAAGAATTTCAATGAGATACGAGATCGGCAAGATATTACGTTTCTAAATGGTGAATTAAGCAAAGAACGTATTTTCAAATTTGTACTGCAAAAAATATCCAACTACTTTGAGGAACGCTGTGATGTGGCCTGTCCGCCGCCACAAAAGCTTTTAGGCATACCGAGTTGCTTGGCAAATGGTCCTTTGAGTAATGAGAGTTGTGCTAGCAGTAGTACACGTTTAATAGCCGGTATTGGTGGTAACGTGACAAAAGCCAGCCCTATGGAACAACAGTGAATTTATGGGGGAATTTATTTTGAAATTCTCTAGCATGAAAGCTTGTTACAATTGTAAAGATTTCCTAACATATTGTTTACATTAATTTATTACTATTTAAATGCACCGAAATTTTACATCTTAAGTGTGTTATTTAAATAATGAGGATACCAGTTTTTAGTTGTAATAAAGTTGCTGTCTTTTTGAGTACCGAAATTGTATATATTAAAGATGAACCATCGTACCTTGTACTCTCTATGTAATTATGCGTACAAAATATTAAATAATTTTGATGAATGTAAATGAACTATAAATAATTGAAAATGGTAATCGTGAAATAAAAGATTATATTATCTTGTATATAAAAATGATTTCTGTTATATACCCGCGGAACATCAGAACCACAGCCCGAAAAGACGTCAAAATTTGCACAGTTGTTGGTGTATTCCTGCAGACGGTTCTAAAGGCTTTTTTTTTTGCAAAATCACCAATCAAAATCAATTTTGCAATTACATTGAATGAAATAAATTTCTACTCAAGAAATTAAAATTCAATTTCTGTTTGTAAAAAAAAATATCAGAATTGAAAAAATTTATTGCGGCAGAAATAATAATTGCGAAACATTTGAGAATCTATCAAAACAAAAATTTGTCAAAATCGTTAATCGGACACATATGTATGTATGGTATTCGTGTACACACCACGTATTTTGTTAATTGGTATTGTTAATAATCATTGACATTTATTCAAGGAATTCAATGCGAGCGAAGCCGTGGGAAGAGCTAGTTGTTGATGAAGCTGAACTGAACTATTTTCCAATTTTTATTCAATAAAGAAAACTTACCCGCTGCGATAATGTAAGCCTTTTTTGCACAGAGTAGTGGATGAGGAACGGTAATCATACTATAGTAAATTGTACTTAAATATTTCTCATTCGATTTGCTTTATCTGAGTATATAAGCGCAAGAGCTTAAATTTCGTAACAAATGACTTATGAAAGTGTTTCACTCTAATAATGATCTGTTTATTAATCTCGCCAGAATTATAAATATTTAATATTTTTATTGGTTTGCTACACTTGTAATTATTATCCCATACATTGCGAAATTGGTTTATTATTGTATTTATATATTTTTGTTTTAACTTCCTATCATACGATTTTATTATATATTTGTATAAAGTGAACATACTACAATGGTATTCAATTTCAATGCATGCCATTACAAATGTGTGTGTATGTATATTTATAAACTACTAAATGACGTGTTTTCTGTTTACATTGCATTTTTATGCATGTGGTGTGGGGTGACTACGAGATACAAACATTTTTTTAATTATTGTGTTAAGTTTCTAGTTCTAGTATGCTTTGTAACAATTATGTATGTGTGTATAATCATGTAATGTAGTTTTATATGCGAATCTTGCGCATAAGTTATATAAACACCAATTACTTTGCGGAATTGGCATGCCCAAAAAGAGACTGCAAAACAACATGGTCTGGATGATGGCGAAAATGGTGACGTAGCCAATACTTGCATTAGGCGTAATTGCTTTTCCATTTTATTTCTAGTGTACTAAAAACTAGCAATTTGCGTTTGTAATGATTTTTGTTTTTTTTTTTTTGCAATTGAAATGTGGTTTTTCAATTTTTAACAGCTTTTCGATTTACAAAAGTACGTTTAAAACTCTCTATGAAAAATTATGTTTATGATGTTGGTAAGTATTCGATTTCTGCGTGCCATTATATTTTATTAATGTGTCTGTCTGTATTCTAGTAGTTAAACTTTATGAGTTAGTCAACAACTTCGGTAGCCGGTACAGTGCTTACACTGAACTGATTGAAGTTTCAGTTTCCGTTTCCTCTTACAACGCATCCCAATCAATTTGATTATTGTAAACTTCTTCTTCCAGCCATATCGAATAATTTTCCTTGAAGTAGTCGGTCAATTCCACTTTGCGATCCCACCAGCCTGAGTGTCCAAAGAAAGCAAAATCTGAGTGCGATAGAATTTCGTCGCTTGGAAAGCCCCCCTCGACTCCATAATCATTCAATTGTGCGTGTCCATTGCCACCACCGCCTGTACCACTACTGCCGAAACCGTTCGCCTCATTTCCACCACCAGCCATGTTATTACCACTTCCTGCACCGCCTCCTATATTACCCGAAGAGTTGTCTGAATTTCCGGAATTTCCATTGTTGCCACCTGCACCACATTTTTGTGTAGCTTCGGGATAGCGGCGCAAATTAAAACGATCTACGCAGGCCCGCAATGTACATTCTTCAGCCTGAAAATCCCATGGACGCGACTCCAAGTCATTGCCAAAAGCCCAATCATCGTTAAGGCGATGTCTTACTTTCGCATAAATGGCACTCATTGTCTTCATATTAGATTTGCGCCATTGGCGACCCAAATATTTGGTTTGCATTTTAAGTAATTTCAATACATATAACTGCATCATAGCATGGCGCACCTTTAGTGTTTTCTTGAGTATCGGTGCCGATTTGAAGACGACTAACATCATAACTCGTGAATGTTTCCACTTAATTAATTTATTAAGTATTCGTAAGAGATTAATGCAGGAGAAGACGTTACGCCAAGAATAGTAAGGCTTGTCGGCGGTTTCGCCGCTATAAACGAAGCTTTCGCCCGATAAATCTGGCTGTTCTCCAATTACACAGGAAGGGAAATCCAATAGTGGTATAGTGTTCTTCATACCTACATATTCGGTGATAGTTTGATTGAAGAACTTGAGCACCAAAGGTATACAATTGGCGAATACAAGATGCTGCGACATAAATTCGAATTGGTAAATGTGGTTAATTTTGAAATGTTTCAAATATAGCAGAATGATAGCTGAGACCGCTTTCACAATTATTTCCTTATGCCTACTCATGTCAACGGTTAGTTTCTGCGAGTCCGTTATTGGCATTTTTTTCGGTAAAACATCTGCCATTATATTAATGCTTTCCGTTTTCGATTTTGAAGTGGGTGATGCAGCCAACAAAACCTTCAACAGTGCAATCATGTATTGTGGCAAATTCGGTAGAATCGCCTGATAAAGTACTTCGGCGGGATTTAATGGGATTTCGTCTTCTTGTGTAGAGATCGGATTTCGGGCAATTTCTTCTTCTTTTTTTATTTGCACATCTGCTAGGCTCACGTACATGTGACGTCGCAAAGTCTGAACGCCTTCATGTATTGGTTGTGGCAGTCCCGCAAGGCTCTCGTGATCATCAATCAACGAATAACCAATAAATTTATTTCGAGATATATCCAGGAATTGATCTATATCCTTTTGCCTTACTTTTGGAGTCCACGGCAAACGTGTTGTAACTTGTACCGGTAGTACGGGTGGTGGCTGTGAGAAACTCGGCTGATTATTAGGGTTTGCGGTGTTTGCAGATGGATCTTCGAACTGACGATAAAACTGGGATATATCTTCCTCTTGATTTCCATTTCCACCGTTATTGTTTGGTGGTGCACTTTCATTACCTGGTGTTAATTCCATGTCCATCTGTTCTTGCTCATCAAGAAAACGTTGCTTCATCAATGATCGTCTGGAAATAAAAAATAATTATAAATTAAAAATATTAATTAAATCAGAACTGACCTAAATGCATTTCGTTTGGGATTTTGATTATCCAAAATATCTGTAGCAGTTGCTGGTGGCGAGCTGGCACGCATATTTTTCGTGACTTCCAGTGTGTCCTCAGTAACCGGCTCAAGTGCCGCTTTAATGCGATATTCATTTTTAAGGTTTTTTAACTTCTCCATTCCACCTAATCCCAATAAAGTTATTTTCCACAATAATAAAACAACTTTTTCATGGGAAAGTGTGGTGCGGCGCCACTACAAAAGCGAGTTATCATTCCCAAAAGTTTGACAGCAAGCAATTCACCGTCAGGTAGAGGACTATTTATTTCTTGTATGAAAGCTTCGGCAATATTTTTGTAGTCCTCACTTCCCTTGTCATACTCATCGCGAATAGTTTCCGCAATTATATACAATACCGAAAGGATTACTCGTAAGTCGGTCGAGTCTACCAAAGTAACATTCGTGATTTTAACAGCAACAATATCAGGAGAACATGCGCTCTCTATTTCCATGTTAAGCAGATCTATAAAAGACGAAAAAACTCCCAATTCATATAATACAATTATATTGTCTCGTGTGATCTGATGTTGTTCTTCATCAGATTGAACTTCAGCCCAACATCCTTGTGCCAAATATAGTATGCAACGGGCTGCCTGCATTCGAAACGCTCGACTTGAAACTTCTAGTTGATCTATCAATTTCATTATAATACTGCGCTGTGATGAGCTGTCTTGTTTTTGCCAATTAGGTGGCAAGTCATACATTTCCATTTGATCTTCGAATGCTTTAACATTTTGTTGAAGTTCATTAAATTCTGTATAACTATATAGTTCTGCAATTTCATTTTGATAAGTATCTACATCAGCATAAACAAAATCTAAATCAGGTCCATCACAATTGCCATCAACATCATGTGTATCCTGCTCAAAGGAGTTATTTATAGATGACAACATCATCTGGAAAACTTTCTTGGCAACGCCGTCTCACCCCTGCCAATAACAAGACTTGACTCCTTAGCAGAATGTAGATAGAATAGAGTGATGTCGTAAACACACTTGAAATAAAACAAAGATTTATTATAACTAAATAGTTTTTCTATACAACATATAATTACCGGAAAACTTTTACTTGTTTCTAAATGCTAGTTATGATATGAGAAGCACATCAAGCGTTGTTGTTGTTTATACTTGTAGTTGTCTTCAGTTAGCCCTTTGCTTTGCACTAAATCATGGTTGTAACCCACCTAAGATCTTTTCTCCAACATTTCATATAAATGATAATCGTTCAATTTCCGCAAACCTATGAACTTTTTCTTTTGAATATTTTATTGAATTCCGTTTGGAATAATACAAAAATAAATTTCTTTCCCGAGACAAGTTTTTGTCTGTATGACGGAAAATTTTCTTTGACAATCGATACTTTCCACAAAACAGTGTACACAACCCTCTTTAAAAATAAGGGCTAAAAAATGCCCGTATTTGTATAGGTTTACTATTCTAATAATCAATGATAAATTTGAGAAATAACTTAAAAACTCAACTATAATAAATGTAAAACGTGTTGGATTCTAGCCAATTAAAAGATACGTTCCTAGTGGCGACTACCCGAAAGTTTATAAAAATAATTAGTATGGACTGTGCAACTCATGAGTCCTATGTGTAAAGGCTGAGCAACACGACGAGTATAAGATTTCAGGTAGTTTTGTCTATTCGTCCTTACGAAATTCATAGGTAGTGTTCACAGGTAAATAACATATGATTTAACCATCAACTGTGTTGCAGAGAAGTGATCATATTATTTTCAAACACAAACTAAAGTTTTGTAGAAATTTTAAAATATTATTTCAATAACGCTCTGTAGTGGAACTTAAAATCAGCTGAGAGAACAATGACAAGGCCAAACACATTTGGGTGGTAAAACATATTTTTTTGTGGTTTAAGCCGGTTGAAATTTCGTTCTTTATTGTAGAAAAAATGTAAGTAAATATTTCAACGATCTTTTTGTAAATACGCACAGTTAATTTAATTTAAACATTTATACTGGATATAAAAAAATGGTCGTTTAAAAATAATTATACATATACCTATGTATCGTAATGGAATGTGAACTTTGTACCAGACAAAAAATAATTTTTTGATATTTTTTTTTTATAGAAGACACTGATATATGACTTTTTTCGTAGTACAAAATATATAGTTTTTGTTCAACGCAGAAGTGAGTACATACATATTTACCCCACATTTCACAATTCTCATGGCTAGTTTGGTGCACTTTTTTATTGGAGCGCTTGTCACAGCAATCGGGACTTATTACTACTACAACCACCACGTACAAGTAAATAAATATATCGTAATCAGAAGTTAAACCAAATAATGATGATTTAAGCTTTTGAAGCATATTCTTATACCTCTGGATATATCAATATTTGTTTGGGATACCTTACACTAACTAAATCGGATATGCAAATCTGACTTACTATATACTTATCTAGTTCATAAGCTTGTAAACAAAAATTGCTTAGTCATTTTATAGGGCTACTATAATAAATGAGTACTAGTTTTTCAGTATAAATGGTATCTGAAAGTCGCATTCGTAATTTAAAGACTGTCGATATTTGCTTATAAAAAATTTTGATTGTTTTGCACTGTAGCAGCTAAAAATAATTAAAGCTTTAGCGATAAAGAATTGATGACGAAATCGGTTTATATCTTTTCTAACCAATATATAATGAGTTTGCTGTCATTTCGATATATTTGACAGTATTTAAAATTTTCCTATTTACAGGAGTATATAAACATCGCTTCTGTCTGATTTCCCTCAGATTTTTAAACTCTTAATATTTGCTATTAATTAAGCATAATTTTCATGAGCACTCTCATAATAATCCTTAGAGCTGTTTAGCGAATACAGACCCATGTTTATGTACAATTATGTATAAATACATATATACACTCGTATATAATATATTCATTCCTTATCTGTGAAGAGGTTGAAAATGAGAGTGTGAATGAAATACATACATACATATGTATGTATGTACATTTTTTCGCTTTTTTCGACAGACACAAATACATTTGAAGGCCGTGACTTTGCATTATTTTAAGTACTTAAATAAATGATATGTTGTTAGGACTGTGAGAACAAAAAAAGAAACATACAAACTTATGTCCAAAGAAATTAAATCGCCAATAAGAAAATATGAAAGCTCGTTTTATTTTAACCGGTCCAAATTAAATTAAACACCTCATCTCTATAAGTCTTTGTTGTTATTTCATAGATTAAACCGAATCCGACGACACAAAACGATTTTGTACCAGATTTTGTATGACTCAGCTGACAATAATTTATTTTATAGGCAATTATTTCTTTTTTTGCATTTACAGTAGCAATGTCCTTTAATCAATTGCTTAGGATTGGTCAATCAATGGCTAATAGCAGCGCCATTTCTCTCAAGTTCATACGCTCTGCAATATTACAACTGCAACAACAACAATTGCACCAAGTGCAACGTTGTTACAGTCAGTTTAGTTTAAATCCACCAACGATAACATCATTTAATACAAGCACTTTGCCAAATAATAAACGGCTGTGTGTAGTTTTGTTGCCGCTTTCTGGGGTTAGTTGCGCCGCTGCCTCACAACTTGCAAAAACCGAAAATACACCGTCATCGTCTACGCGTGCTCTCCGTCCACAAGTCGATGATGTGAGTAATCGTTCAAAAACACAAACAAATGTACTGTGCTTATTTGAAAACTTTATTGGGTATACACAGTTACACATATGCATACATTGTTTGAAATTTTTATTACTATTACCACCATCACGTTCCCGTAAATACCCAGTAAACATAAAAGAAAAAATGAATCATATTCAAATTGATAAGGAGTTTGAGAAAAAAATTGAAAAAAATGTGGCTATGGAAAATTCTTGCAAAAATTATTTATTATTACTTTTATACTAATAAGTACATATTTATGTACATATCTGAGGACATTGTCAGAATCTAAGTGTTTATTGGATGTTAATTGAGTTGGGGTCAAACCAAGTAGAGTGAACCCTCATAATTTCGCAAAATCAGGGGTTTTGAAAATTAGCACATCAAACAATTTCCACGACAGCCGGTTGTGACCCGGATTTTATGCGGCAAAAGGCTTTTATTTCAGTGATCTAACCCCGATATGAAAAAATGAGGGATCAGACGCTTTTTTCTTTGAGTACCCAAAATTTCATCGGTTTATCTGTAGTAGTTTTTGAAAAAATAATTTTACAATTTTATCGTGCTCTAAAATTTAACCTCCAACAATATTAACAAAAAACTGAATTTTGACCGAATATTTATATCATGAGGTATGCGTCTGATCCCTCACGTAATGATGTACTAATTTTCAAATTCGGTGACTTGCGAAATTTTCAGGGCCCACTTGTGGTTAACCCATTGGGTACATACATATGTGTAGGTGTGTTCAAAATATAAGTTCTTCCAGCTAACACCTGTCATGTCGATTTGCGTACCCATAAACATCCACAACACTTACTGAATTGATTTTTATCGCTCTTCATGAAATATTAACGCTTAATAGACTATACATAGTATGTACGTAACAACAGTCACAATGTTGTGATGTCAGGTGTACGTATACACATGCAAATACATATATCAAGAATTGTACATATCGTTGAGTTCGGACTTTGCATTTCTCGCTATCGCGTTTGATTATCTTTTCATAGGTTTTGCATGCATATGTATATCTATACCTATAGACATGCATATACCTTTGTATTTATGTGTGTTTGTTTATGTTCAATAATGAAATAATGGCTACTTTCTGAATTGCTGCTAACGGTTTAATACTAATAGGCTTTGTCACATTAAAATTTTGTAGTAGTTTTATTTTGCCTGTGCTTTAGTACGGTTGACAGCAGTTTTTACTCTTACTTTAACCATAATTTCAGATTGACAGCAACAACATGTCAGGTCCAGATCCAAAAACCGCCAAAACAATTTACGAATTCACCGTAAAAGACACGCATGGTAATGACGTGTCCTTGGAAAAATACAAGGGGAATGTTGTATTGGTCGTGAACATCGCATCGCAATGTGGTTTGACCAAAAACAATTATGCAAAACTAACAACTTTGTTGGAGAAATATCAAGACAAGGGTTTGCGCATTTTAAATTTCCCCTGTAATCAGTTCAACTCACAGATGCCGGAAGCAGATGGTGAAGCAATGGTGTGCCACTTGCGTGATGCCAAGGCTAACATTGGCGATGTATTTCAAAAGGTATGTTTGTCATAAATTTTTGTTACTATTTTATCCCATTTTTATACCCCGCAAGGGGCACCCGCTGGTAAAATTTTTTGGAAAAGTGGGCGTGCCCTCGCCCTCTAATAAGTTTATTGAATATATTTTTTGTCCCTCTTAAATGACATCAACCAAGTTCATCTAGCGCAAATGTTATACGAACAGTGTGAAAATGGATTGTAACCCCATTCACTCGCCATATAACGGTACTTAAAAACTACTAAAAGCGCGATAAATAAATAACTAAATATGCCAGAGAAATTAAATTTTACCACCAAGATGCTATGACAAGGGTTTATGGGTGGGGCACCGCCCAATTTTTAGTGAAAACACATATCTCGAAAACCTCCCAACTGATTTCAATCAAATTATATATAACATTCTACTGATATCCTAGGCTACAGTGTGAATATAAGTGAAATCGGATTACAATCCGGCCTACTTAACTTATAACAACATTCTAAATTCCACTTGATTCTTTCACTTTCCTGTGTACAGATCAAGAAGCAATTAATTGACGTCTAAAATTGCTGAATCGAACCAAAACTGCTCAAGCCCCAAGGCATTGAATATGTGGACCCAGTACTTATGGTTTACTTTTTACCGAAAATATCGGTCAATGTGTGAGTTATATAATTAAAATTCAGAGATAATATTTTCCTGGTAGTAGTACATCTGTGTCAAAAATCGGTGGTTGAATCGTGTCAATGCTTCCCTTAGTCCCCGTATACATAATATAAAGATTTCGAACTTCCGAGTGACTTTATAATGCAGACATCAATCTTATATACCTAAAGGTACTCCTCTGGCTTCAATCCTTGCAAATTGCAAGAATATGCAATGTTCGGTTATATTCGAACTTAGCTCTTCCTTACTTATTCTGTTTTCTTTTTAACAAATAATTCAATAAAACAATTTATTGAACTGCATTCGGATATTCG